>CM052439.1:38236942-38251881 GCA_028533085.1 Varecia variegata | reverse complement strand
GGGCATGGTGGCGCATGCCTGTAGTCCCAGCTACCTGGGAGGCTGAGGCAGTAGGATCACTTAAGCCCAGGAGTTTGAGGTTGCTGTGAGCTAGGCTGACGCCACGGCACTCACTCTAGCCTGGGCAACAAAGCGAGACTCTGTCTCAAAAAAAAAAAAAAAAAAAAAAAGACATCTGCACTTGAATGTCTATGGCAGCACAATTCACTATTACAAAGATGTAGAAACAACCCAAGTGCCCATCAATTCATGAGTGGATTATTAAAATTTGGTATATGTATACAATGGAATATTACTCAATTATAAGAAACGACAGTGATCTAGCACCTCTTATATTTTCCTGGATAGAGCTTGAGCCCATCCTCCAAAATAAGGTATCACAAGAACGGAAGAATAGGCTCCACATGTACTCGCCATCACATTGGCACTGACTGATCAACACTATGGTGCTCACACAGTAGTAATATTCTCCAGGGATTAGGGGGTTGGGGGTGGGTAAACTCACAACTAATGGACACGGTGAGCGTTGTAGGGGGGAAAAGGCACACCCCAAATCATGGTTTGGGTGTGGCAAAATCGTAACATGTAACCAAAATGTTTGTACCCCCATAATACCCTGAAATAAATTAAAAAATAAAAATAAGAAAATAAAAAAAGATTTGCCTCACTCTTTTTATAATATCAGAAATTATTCTACAATTTTTCAAATAATATCCCTATTGCACTCCATGGTATGTCTTTTATTTTTGATACTGAAAAATTCTGAACACTGAAAGTAAGAAAATAAAGCCCCAGTACTAGCGTGAGTGTTGAACACAGAGAGACACAATCAAATTTCTCATCATTAGTTGATACTCTTTTAATGTTTTGAAAAAATTAAAGGCTATCTATAAGCACTGGCTGATAAAAGGGAATTATAATAAGTACTGGGAGGTAACTGTGTAAACAAACCATGAGATGCTTATTAATTATCTGATGATGATTAAATACTAATACATATTAGTGTTTAGAAAAAAGCAGAGATAAAGCCAGCTGCCAACAAGAAAAAAAACTGTTCATTATAAGCTTAAATAACTCGCAATGTCTATCTGGAAATCTATTAAAATTATATATATACTATTTTTAAACAGGTATAGTACTCAAAATACTTATGACCAATATGACATGGGCATCAGACAGTTAGAAATATACACTGACCAATCAGAACAGAAGCTGACTATTTTGTCAACAGAAGTTGACGAAAGGCAATTCAGACCCTTTTCTTCAGGGACTGAGAAAAGGTAAAAATAATTATCATTTCCTTACTATATATGGTACTGCTTTCTGGTGTAATACCAATGCTTCTCAAACCTTAATGTGAATATGAATCAACTAGGAATCTCAGGAAAATGCAGACTCTGATTTATTAAATCTAGAGTGGGCTATAAAACATTGTTATTCAAAGGGTTGTCCTCAGACCACCAAAATAGGCATCATCTGGGAGTTTGTTAGAAACGCACAATTTGAGGACCTTTCCCAAACCTACTGAAAAAGAATCTGCATTTTGACAAAAATCCCTGAATAATTCACCTCAAATTATTTAAGTTGAGAAGAATTATTCTATATGACATAAATTAATCAAAGGCAAATAAAGGAGTTGGGAGACATTTTGCAGAATAAAACAGTCTCAAGAAACATAACCAAATACAACATGTGGAACTTGGTATATGGATTGGGTTGACAGTAAAGAATTATTGTTAATCCTGATAGATGTGATAATGGTATGTGATTATACAAAAAAAAATAGCAAAATGTTAACAATTGTTGAAGCTAGACAATGGGTATAAGAGGGGTCATACATAAACCTCTCTACTTTGTGTGTGTTTAAAATTTTCCTAATACAAGGTTAAATAATGCTCCCCAAAGATTATTAATTAATTCATTCAATATTCTCATGGTAATCAGAGAAACATTCATGGTATTTCCATTATGTACATTTTCCAAAGTGCCAAATCCAAAATTTTATTTATTCAAACTCTAATTTTCATAGCACATGAGTATTTATAGTCTTCTGAGTAAGCACTCAATATAAAGCACAAGGAATAACAGAAAAATATTAAAGATTGTAAAATAATCATAATTGCTTCCATTAAAATATATTCCAGAAAGATTATAGCAATTCTTATTTACAAAAATGTTTCCTAGTTTTTATAGCAATTTTCCTCACTTCCAGGCCATTTACCTTTCCCTGTCCAAAGTTTGAATACCTTAAGAAATATCTTGAATTTAGATAGCTCTCTGAATAATGTTTCAAAATAGTCTGTGCATTATCTGTGTCCATATTATTAAGTATACTTATAAAAACAGAGATTCTTCACCATTCCTCAAACACTCTGAAATGGGACTGAAGAATCTGAATTTATCAAGGCACTCAGATGATTTTTAGGCACATTAAAGTTGGAGCTTTTGGCTATGCAGGGTGGCTCAGGTTTGTAATCCTAGCACAGAAATACAAAATATCATCTGTGAATACTATGAAAATCCCTATGCACATAAACTCTAAAACTTAGAAATGGACAAATCCTGAAAACACACAAACTCCCAAGACTCCAACAGGAAGAAACAGAACTCCTAAACAGACCAATAATGAGCAACGAGATTGAAGCAGCTATAAAAAATCTTCCAACAACAAAAAAAAAGCCCTGGACAAGATGTATTCACAGCTGAAATTTATCAGAACTACAAAGAAGGGAAGGGTTGATACTCATACTGCAAAAATTATTCCATAACATCAAGGAGGGAATCCCCCCAACTCATTCTATGAAGCCAGTATCTCCTTGATTTCAAAGCCAGAAAAGGACACAACAAAAAAAGAAAACTACAAACCAATATCCCTTAAAAATATAGATGCAAAATTCCTCAATAAAATACTAACAAACCAAATTCAACAGCATATCAAAACAATAATCTACCATGACCAAGTGGGCTTCATCAAAGGGATGCAAAGATGATTCAACATACATAAATCAATAAATGTGATTTACCACATAAACAGAAGCAAAAACAAAGATCATATGATCATTTCACAATAGATGTAGAAAAAGCATTTGACAAAATTCAGCAGCCTTTCATGATAAAAACCCTCAACAAATTAGGTACAGAAGGAACACATCTCAAGATTATAAAAGCCATATATGACAAACCCACAGGCATCATCATACTGAATGGGGAAAAGTTGAAAGCATTCCCACTAACAACTGAAACAAGACAAGGATGCCCACTGTGACCACTTCTATTCAACATAGTGCTAGAAGTCCTAGCCACAGCAATCAGGCAAGAGAAAGAAATTAAGGGTATCCAAATCAGGAAAGAGGACGTTTTGCTGACAATATGATCTTCTATCTAGAATACTCCAAAGATTCCACCAAGAGATTCCTGGAATTGATAAATTCAGCAAAGTCTCAGGTTACAAAATCAATGTACACAAATCAGTACCATTCCTAAACACCAACAACAGTCAAGCTGAGAATCAAATCAAACTCAATACCTTTCACAGTGGCTACAAAGGAAACAAGATAAATACCTAGGAATTTACTTAATCAAGGAGGCAAAAGATCTCTGCAAGAAAAACTACAAAACCCTGATGAAAGAAATCACAGATGGTACAAACAAATGGAAAATATTCCATGCTCATGGATTGGAAAAATCAACATTGTTAAAATGTCCACACTGTCCAAAGTGATTTACAGATTCAGTGTAATTTCTATCAAAATACCAGTGTCATTTTTTCACAGATATAGAGAAAACAATTCTAAACCTCATCTTTTTTTCTTTGCTTTACTTTCATCTTGATTAGCCAATTTCCTCTTTCAAGTATCTATTTGTATAAAATGTCACCAAGAGTTTAACAGTGGGTAAAAAAAAAAAAAAAGGCTACACAACATCACACTTTGCATAAATTGAGTAACATGCACAATGACTAATCACCAAAAGACTTTGAAAAAAATGATAATTGGTCAGTGATCATAATGCCCATCTGTTATCTATGTAGTGATTTGTGGACTGAAGAGCTAGGAATAAAATTGGTATTTTATGCAGTTAATATACTGCGGCAACTAAAATTTGAACTGTATTGTTGGATAACTGGTGTCATTTAACTAAGAACTAAAGATTACAAAAACTGGAATTATATAAAATAAGAACTTCCTTATTAAAATAAGCATTCTATTTAAATTATTTTCAAACCTCTGGATGTCAACTTTGACTATTAAATTTACATACATGTATAAGGGTTTTTATTTTTGAATGCGTTTTCACATTTTTTAACCCACTCTCCCACTCTTTTACATAAAACAAAAAATAAATTTTTATTGTATTAACCCACTAAGATCTCAAGATGTATGTTATAGCATCTACCACCATCTTATCTATTTACAGAAATTGGTATGTTAAGGTTAGCTGTGGCTATAATAAAAGCCTAAAATATGTGGCTTTTGCTTAACAGTCAAACGTTGAATGGTAAAGAAATGAAAATCAAAGGCTACAAGGATAAAGCCCCAGGCTACGCTGTGCAAATATGTAGTAAAAAGGACACCAGTGATGACTTTTGTATAGGTTATCAATTGCTATGTTATAAATCATTCCAAAACTTAGTGACTTAAAACAACAATAAGCATGTTACATATCATACTCTTTGTGAGTCAAGAACTGTGGAGCAGCTTGGAGTCTCATGAGGTTGTGTTCAGATATTGACAGGCCTGCAATTCTCAGAGGCTTGAGTGTGGTAGGATGCACTTACTCACTTGGCTACATGAATAGAAATTTGGTACTAGCAAGTTGATTCCTCTCTACTTGGGCCTCTCCATGGGGCTGCTTGAGTGTCTTCATGACCTGATGCCTGGTTTCCCCCAGAGCAAGTGATTGAAGAGACCAAGGCAGAAACTTCACTGTCTTCCAGGGATGCAGAACCTGCGGCCTCAAGGCCACATGTGGCCCTCCAGACCCCCAAGTGCGGCCCCTGGACTGAATCCAAACTTCACAAAACAAATCCCTTTATTAAAAGGATTTGTTCTATAAAATTTGGATTCATTCAAAAGGCTGTACTCAAGGATCCAGAAGGCCACATATGGCCCCAAGGCCACAGGTTCCTCAACTCCCTTAGAAGTCACATCCCATCACTTCCATTGTATTCTACTGGTCACCTTCCCTCAGACTGCTCCAATTACTGTAGAGAGAATACCCTTCCTAGAGAGAAATAAGATTTGAGGCAAAGATACCAATTTGGGGTCTTTTTCATCATTTTTTCTTATCTCACTCAAATTCTTTTGGAAAATTAAAGAATTTAAAACTAGAAGGAAACTTGTCCATTGTATTAGTGAGAGAGGCTAATTGTTCTAATAATTTCAAATTTCAGTGATTTAATACAATAAAAGTTTGTTTCTTG
The DNA here is from genome assembly GCA_028533085.1 of Varecia variegata. NCBI lineage: Eukaryota > Metazoa > Chordata > Mammalia > Primates > Lemuridae > Varecia > Varecia variegata. The sequence goes on along the minus strand of CM052439.1, from coordinate 38,246,459 downwards.
CTCAGACAACAGAAAACCCAGGTCAGTAAAAGCTAGCTCCATTCATTCATTCCCGTGCCCAGGATTATTCTCTCTTGTGACCCTGCCTTTGTCAAGGGCCTTATAGTCTTCTCTATTCAGCAGATAGAAACAGAAAGAGACATTTGCCTGTGGGAATTTGTATGGACTAGAACTGGAAATGGTGTATATTACTTATACCAGATTTCACTGGCCGTAATTCAGTCACATGGACACCTCTAAATGCAAAAGAGGCTTTATGTCCAGCAGAAAAAGGGGAGATCTATTGGTTAAACAACTATCAGTTTATACCCTAGGAATCTTCTAATCTGTATGTTTTAATTTATATAGAAGGATATTGGGGTCCAGGGAGATAAAGGTCACATAATAAGGGTCAGCCTGGGACCAGAGTTTACATGCTCTGACTCCCATTTCAGTTCTCTTGACTTCCTATCAAATGGCCACAATTTGCTCTCACTCTTCTTATTCTATTTTAATCCTTGTTTGTTTGTCCTTTAATTGAATTCATTTTAAAATCAAATGCTATCTTCATCTGTTTGGGCTACTATAACAAAATACCATAAACTGTGTAGCTTATAAACAATAGAAATTTATTTCTCACAGTTGTGAAAATTGGGAAGTCCAAAATTAAGGTCTCTCAATGGCCCACTTCCAAACTGTCATCTGTATGCTGACACTATACGTGGCAGAAGGAGTGAGAGGGGTGAGGGAGTCTCTCTCAGTCCTCTTTATAAGAGAACTAGTCCCATTCATGAGAGCCCTAATCCCATGACCTAGTCATCTCCCAAAGACCTCACCTCCTAATACCTTGGGAGTGAGGATTTCAACATACGAATTATGGAGGGACACAAACATTAAGACCATAGCAAATACTAAAATTGATTCCAAGCTGAAAAAATAAAAATTAAGCTGATGACAAGTTATACAACCAAACATTACTTCTAAACCCCAAGTTTATTAGGGGTTCAGATACATAACATGTAAACTGTAAGTTTATGAAACATATAAAGTGTTTTAAACTATCTCCCTTAAATAAGAAGCAATAGATGAAGTGAATTTCATCGTATGTGCAAAGTTAACTCAGTCGTGAAAAACTTAGCCCTTGGTATTGACTCTTGTATGTCACTGCTACACATTTTCTTATAGTCTCACAAACATCAGACTTTATTAATTAAACAAATACATCATCTGTACCTTGTGATTACAATTCAACAATTAAAATCTTGGAATTAGAAGAAGCACCATTTATTTTAGAGCATTTAGAATTGTTCATCTTTCAAAATAACTAGAGAAAAGATGTTCTCTGCAGTTCATATGCTATTTATGATGGTAATATTGTGTAATTCATCACTAGATAGAACATGACAGCCAAGTTCAAAGAAAGCAATGGCATTTTAACTTTGAACTGATGAAGCATATATAACAGCAAAACATTTTGCTTGTTACTATTTCATGCTATGGGAACATGAACTTTCTTTCACCTTAGGCCCTAGTTAACTTTACTATTAATAACTTTGGTGTTATCCTTAAATTGTTTTTATTTATTTTCCCACATCACCTATATAAATAAATCTACTTCACATTTTCTTTCACTGCCTTTGCTTAAATACATATCACTATGTGGTTGACAGTTTCCTTTCGGCTTTCCTTTTGTAATTTATTTTCCCATTCATAGACCTCAAAACACATGGCAGATGTGGTCTAAGCCCTGCTTAAGAAGGTTTATACTCTTCTGTCATATTTGAAAATTGTACTGTCCTCATGAAGTAAATAAGTTTCTACCATGAATGAAGTTAAATCTCCATAATCCAAAGATAAATTATCTGTGCTGGGGTCCAAATTGACCATTTACACAAAGTGTACCTACTCACAACTCAGATATGTAACTAAAGATGAGTTAACCCTAGTCTTCAGGAAGTTACAATTTGATTAAAAAAAAAAAAAGCCCCACCCTAAACCAAGCCTTCTGGAGAAGATGACAAAGATTTTTAATATAAAATCTAACAACCTTCATTATTTTCTGTGGCTTGGAGCCTAATCCAGTATAATATGTGGGCATGATTCACTAACACCTTGTATATCAAAAAGGGCATAAATTGCTGAAATGATTATTGAATTTCAGAAAAGTTTAGAAACATAAATTATAAGTCAAAGGCTATTTAGGAAACTTAGGAAGTAATACGATAAGTGGTAAATATATAAATAGGTTCAAGGTCAAATGGCATTTTAGAAATAAGCAGGTTTAATCATCTGAAAAAGAATACTCTTGTATAATATCAAAAACAAAACCAAAGAACAAGGACACTGGAAACAAATAGGCCAATTTAATGCTAATTAATGTCTGTAAAACAAACTTAAATAGCTTGGGTTCTTTTTTGTATGTTTATTTATTTGTTTTGCACAATTAAGACTACAAAAGCAAATTACTATTTCCATGCATTTGGAAGGAAACTAATCAGAATTTCAATTGTCATTGGGAAATAACTGCACAGTTACCAAATGAGGTAACCTACGACAACCCCAAGCCTCTTCCCATATTACACTGACAAGCTAATGCAAAAACAGTAGATGTCCAAGCCTAACAATGGCACAAAATAAGCAGCACTTTGAGTACTATCCAGGAAGTGGCACATAATGTTCCTAAGCCTAGAACTGGGGGCAAGACTTGCAAAGTCAAAAGAGGAAACAAAGAAAAAAGGAGTAATTTTTATTTGTAAAAATATGTAAATCCTGTTATGCTTATTTAGAATATCACAGGGATGCAGACCTGTCCATCCTGCCACTGACCCAGCAGCCAATCAGTGTAAATAGATTAGAATTACAGAGAGTCCTTAACTTAAGATGGTATGACTTACATTTTTCCATTTCACGATGGTGCAAAAGCAATATGCATTCAGTAGAAAGTGTACTTTGAGTCCCCATACAACCATTCTGTTTTTCACTTTCAGTACTGTACTCAATTAATTACATGAGACATTCAACACCTTATTATAAAGTAGGCTTTGTGTTAGATGACTTTGACCAACTGTTGGCTAACATAAGTGTTCTCATCATGTTTCAGGTAGGGTAGGCTAACCTATACTGTTCATTAGGTTGGGTATATTAAATGTACTTTCAATGCTTATGATATTTTCAACTTATGATGGGTTTATAGGGATGTAACTCCACCATAAGTCAAGGAACATCTGTATCGGATTCATGTTACCTCTATTCCTCCATTTCTCTGCCTATTGGCAGCTCTACAAATTCTTAGACTAGGAGTAGGAGGATGTAACCCCCTAAGCAGTACTTTGGAGTTGAAATGGCTTTATAACAATCCTGACACCCAAGAAACTTTTCTCAGATTCCTTACAGCTGCTAAGGAAAGCTGAGATTGCCTAGATTAAGAAAAGGAAAGGGAGGCAGTCAATAAAAGAATGTAAGGACAGGAAACAGAAGCCATAATGAAATTGAGAATTAGCTAAAAATTGAAGTAGACACTGGGAAGAAGTAATAAACAACAGAAATTTAATCAGGAAAACTGTAAATTAGAGGAACTGTAAATTAATTTATCTCAAATGTTTTACATGATGATGATTGTTATATAATTATAATTAATTATGCCTATCAATTATAGTCAGGTAAAAATCAGAAAGAAATCCAACTTTCAGTACCTGAATTAATGGTGAATGCATGCACCAGGAGTCGAAAACCTCCTTTTTAACCAAGGATTTATCCCTAAGTAGCTAAGTTATCTGGACAAAAATAGCCTTCTTGGATCTCAATTTCCTTGTCTTAAAAATTGTCATTTTTGCTAGGTTATCTCTTCAAACATGAAAATTCTATAACTAGACAAATATTAACCATATTAAACTATTAGCAGCAAAAGAAATTTAGGGTTAAATTCAAAAGTATTGAATTCTTAGCCTTTGATTTCACTTAGCCCTTGACTTCAGCTGTAACATTAGGCACTCTAACACACATGTTCTATCCTTTTTTATTGTTTTCTTGCAAGGTGTCCAATATCACACATTAACATCTAGCAGTCACTGAAGACTGACTTACTCATCAGTATACAGTAGCCTGTGAATTTTTTTTTAATCTATTTTAAATCCCAAATTTTTGGAAATGGCCAAGAGCCATAAATCTAACATATTACAAGTTATATAATACGTAAAAAGTAATCTTTTTGAAATATTAAAAGAAGAAAATCAATATATCTTAAATATCAATTTTAGGGTGTTTTATACATTCCTACATAATATAATTTTTAAATGTCCTTTTCCATGCACACAAACACATACACACACTTACATTCACACTAACGCACAGATTTATGCCTATTCTATATTCTCTAGCAAATCAAAGTACAATCTTCCCTCCAGAATCTTTTCAATCTATGGTAAGACAAAAATATTATGAGAAAAATATTATGGAGAAGAAAGTTTGCAAAGGTGGTTAACAAAAAGCAATTTGTAGTCCCCGTGCAACCTCTTATTAAGTTTCTCAGAAATAAATTTGTTTGAATACATTCAGCGATTCTAGAAAACAACATCCATTTCCACCTCCAATTTTTCTACCTTTTAATAAAAAGGCTACTGAAGGTAAAGGAAATGTTTAAACCATAATTTAAAATAAAAGAACAGACAATGGAATAACACAATTGAGTAGATTAGTTTTCTATCCTGCTGCTATCTTGCATCACATTCCTTTCCACTCCCCTGAAAATATGTAGGAAACATTTCTATTTAAAACATACATGAGAAAGTAACATGAAGACAAAATGTTATTTTAGTTACTAGTTACTGAGAATAGTTTATTAAATAAATGGCTATGAATTTTGCTATAATTGTGTAAAATTGCTCAGACCACCTTATGTTCAAGAATAATATCATTAAAGTACTAATTCCCAGAATATCTTGTTTGGAGGATAAATAGATAATAACCAAACGAAAACAAGTCACATTACTGTATTATCGTCTCTTATAGAAAATTTCAAAGAATCAAACCTTCTGGAAGGAAGGCTGTGATTGATTATTTTATATTTCTTCAACAAAGCAATTTTCCTTTGCTCCAACCCTCATTTCCCTGGGGTGGGATCTCTCAATGACCCTTAAATATGCACTTTCATATATGTACACACACACAACCAAATACAAAGTTTCAGAATAAATATTTGTTCAGTTGTATACCTTTAGTTATTTTATACTTAAGAATTTATTTCTTTAAAAAACTGAGTTATGACATATATTTTATCATTTATTTTATTTATATATTTTATCTACCTAAAAGGAGCTAGATGTTTCACAAAAATGGTGGTTCAAATATTGAATCTGATAACTCTTTTATAAGCATGGCCTTCCAACAAATTTGATACTTATCATGCATAAAATAAACTCAAATGGATTTCTGCCAGTAATGACAGGGTAAGATCGCACAAGAGCAACTCACACAGAGAAAGGAAAATCCTATAATATCTGAATATAATACAAAAATAGCTACTATAATATATTTATGCATTTGTTATCCACAATATGTAAGACGATAAGCTTCTTCAAAGCACAGTATTAATTATTTTCTTATACTTTGAATTATTTCATTTACTATAGTGTTTCCCCCATAGTCATTGTCATATATATATTATGTGTGTGTGTGTATATATATTTGTTGAACTATATACTCTTGTGCTCAATAAATACAACGTAATTAATTGTAACTGTTTCCCTGGTGAGATTCTACATACTGATTATATACCAGTGTTCTTCAAGAGATACAGGTTCATAGGTATGGTCTGACACCCTACACTGGACAAAAGAGTAGAAGCACCTTTTCCAGAATTCTCCATTTCATCACAAACAATGCAACACTTACTATGAAGTGGATTATTTCTTCACAGTATTTAGGATTCTCCCTGGCTAATCCTCCTGGATTTGGGGGAGGTAAAGGAAAATGTCAATAGTGTAGAAAAAGAACCTGAGGTTTATCCCATAATCACCTCAATTCTTAAGAAAAACAAAATTCTGAAGAATAGAAGCAATAAAGTTTAACTGATCCACTTCTTTTTTTCTCAGGGCCAGGTGCAAAACAATAGGTCAGTCCCTAGAACAGACACCTAACAGGAATGATTTGAGAGCATTAATTACTACATCAGTTAGTATCTTTGAGGTCTATGGGAAAATTCTCTTAGGTTTAAATACAAGAACAAAAGTATGTCACAAAGCTATTCAGAAGTTCAAAAGAGATAATGTATATTGAAGGATTTAGCATACTGTCCAGCCCATGAGCAGTCTGTAAGTTATTACTATTATTCTTACTATATTCCGAAATAGCTGCCTTATTCATAGTTATGAACACAAAACCCATATAAATGATTTGTTCACAGCTACCAGAAAATGAAAAACTAGTATTTATCTTAGACATTTATTGACATCCTACAATGTCCCAGGCTCCTACCCTTTCCATAGTTAGTTTACTTAATATTAATAACATGTTGCCAATACCTTATGATCCCAAGATAGAAAATAACTCAGATGATTCAAATGATCTTGTAGCCCCTAGATAACATAGTTTGAGCCTTTGGGAGAACAAACCCTCAATAGAAATTGACTATAGATGACTATATTTATAGATGACTATATTTAGATATGACTATATTTATAGATGACTAAATTTAGTCATCTCTCATGGATCAGTGCTGACAGATTATGCCTTTTGTGTGACTGTTTTGTTTCTTGTTGTGCTTGTCTTTATGATTGAATTGTTTTTTAGTTAAGATATCATGAGGCAAGAGGAGCTCTAGTGAAGTCACAAAGGACATATATCTAAGAGTGGTCAGTGCACCAAAATTAATCCAATTCTATCAGGGCAATGTCTTCTTTTGGCTGGTTACTGGAATATCAGCAAAATGTAATAAAGAAATAAATTGGGAAAGGACTCACTACTGTCAATATCTAGAGTGCTAAAGGATAAAAAGAAAACAATTGGGGTAATAGGCAGATAATACCAAATCAAAAAAGCACATATGTGCCAATAAAGGTAACAAACTAATAAAGTAGAAGCAGTGTGAAAACTAGGCAGGTGCAATGCATGGGAGAGTAGGCCACTGGGGAGCAGATGTTTCCCCAAGAAAGTAAATGACTTTAAGACCTCGGAGGACAGAGACCCAAAGAGTTCAATTTATTTTAATAAACACTTATTGCCATGGTTGTAGGTAATGAGAATGCATCCATGGAGAAAAGAAAAAGATTTTTTTTTTGTGTCATGTTTTTCTATGAAGCAAAACAGAAGCAAAACATCATTAATAAACATTTATAGCTGAATCTCCCTTAGTAAGTACAGTGGCAAATACAAAGAACCGAATGCTAAAATACCTACCTGAATTACTATTGCTATTGCTGCCAAAGCACATGGACAATATGTTATTAATAAACATTTCCCTTTTTTCCTGTGGATACACTGAGTATAACATCCGGCATATGAACAAAATCACCAATTTATTCAGGATAAAGACGTTAACCAGGTTCTGGATAGCACCCAAGGCTGGTAGAAATTGTGTAATTCACAAAACTTAATCTAACAGATGTAAGAAAAGGTACTCAATATCAGTAATTATCAGGAAAGTGTATCTCAAAACCACAATGAGATATTACCTCACACCTGTTAAAATGACTATTATCCAAAAAAAGAAGAAAAATCAAGATATCAAGTGTTGACATGGATGTGGAGAAACTGGAACTTTTGTATACTGTTGGTGAGAATGTAAAGTGGTGCAGCTGCTATGGAAATCAGTATAGATATTCCTCAAAAAATTAAAAATAGCACTACCATATGATCCAGCAACCCCATTTCTGTGTATGTATCCAAAAGAATTGAAATCATGATCTCAAAAAGATATCTGCACTCCCTTCTATGTTGCAGCATTATTCATAGTACCCAAGATAAGGAAATATTAATAACTTAAGTGTCTGTCAGTGAATGGATAGAGAGAATGTGGTATATACACACAATGGAATACTACTCAGCCTGAAAAAAGAAGGAAATCTTGCCATATGCGATATCTACATCCTTCACAGAGGAACCTGAAGGACATTACACTAAGTGAAAAAAGCTGGTCACAGAAAGACAAAAACACTGCATGGTTCTGCTTATATGAGTTATTTAAAATTGGCAAACCCATAGAAACAGAGAAGAGAATGGAGGGTGCCAGGAACTAGGGCAGGGGTAACTAGGGAGTTGCTGTTCATCAGTTATAAAGTTGTAGTTATGCAAAATGAGTGATTTCTGAGATCTCTATAACATCATGCCTATAGTTAACAATACTGTATTGTACATTTTAAAACTTGTTAAGGTATTAGAGCTTACCACAATGTAAAGGATAATTAATTTATTAATTAAATAAATAATTTTAAAATTTTTGAACTTATCCAGATATAGCAAAAATGTCTCAAACTGTACAGTAGCATACAAATGATTTTTTTCTCACTATGAAAATGATGCAAGATAGTGCTATGTCCATAGGTTTGCTCTGCTCCACTAAGTTAACCAGTCAATATAGACTGCCACCTTCAATGTGAGTTTTCCAAGATTTTACTGGAAATTTAAAAATTCCCAGAAAAAGGAGAAAAATCATAGTGAAGCACATGTGAGAGATTTTTAAGGGGGAAATATGGAATCACTTCTGCTCATGTTCTATTGGCCAGCATTCAATCATTTGGTAATAATTAATTGAAAGGGAGGCTAATAGATGTAGTCTTTCTATATATCCAGGAAGAAAAGGAAGTATGCTTTGATGATCAACCTATAGCCTCTGCTATACCAATTTTTTTCCATTATACTCAGTATGTCTGCTATAAGAAATACAAATAGACATGAAATAGAAACTGTAAGAGCATATTTTCATATTTAATAAAATATCTAGGAGTCCTTAACAAGAATATTTGCCTTGAAATATACATTGTAACCTTTTTAATTACTACCCTCAAATTTTCCAACTTCTGTCTGATACTTCTATATAGAAACCATCATTGCATATAGAATCTCAAGAGTTTTAATAAACATGCCACATCAAAGAAATGATGTAAAGACTAAGAAAAAATTACCTTATTGTGTTGCTTCTGTATTAAATTTGAATGAGTTACTATCCATATAAATCAAAAGTATCAGAATGCTAAAAGCTATAAAAAGGGGAAAAAATGGAAAATTTACTATTCTTATACCTTTCTGATTCTAAAAATATGTAAAAGATGTGGATAAAAATAAACTATTCTCTTATTCATTAGCTGAAATATCATTTTGGCATCTACAAGATACTGAGAGAAGATTAGAAGTTTGCAAAGATATAAATACTAGTGATCATTATTAAACTTAAACTGTTTTTAAAGCTGATAACTTCATATAATACAACCATACAAAGGAGAAAAACACTACTTGGTTTCAGAAAATTACTTCATTATTTAAATTTTTTTTTTTTTTTTTTTTGAGACAGAGTCTCGCTCTGTTGCCCGGGCTAGAGTGAGTGCCG
>CM052439.1:38224456-38236842 GCA_028533085.1 Varecia variegata | reverse complement strand
AGCTGGGACTACAGGCATGCGCCACCATGCCCGGCTAATTTTTCTGTATATACTTTTAGTTGGCCAGATAATTTCTTTCTATTTTTAGTAGAGACGGGGTCTCGCTCTTGCTCAGGCTGGTCTCGAACTCCTGAGCTCAAACAATCCGCCCGCCTCGGCCTCCCAAGTACTAGGATTACAGGCGTGAGCCACCGCGCCCAGCCCATTATTTAAATTTTTATCTATGTTCTACTCCCCACGGACATGATAAAGACAATAATTTATATTATTATTTTCTCTTGATTTTCTGGGTTTCTTAGCCTAGTTTATTTAAGAAATTGTTTGATGTAGTTGATATTTTTATGCAAATCTATATACCTTGCCTGCAAAAGATGATGCAGAAATGGAGGGAGATCTGGGTGGCAAAAAAGCTTAGGAACAAGTTCACAGAGGATGTAGGACTCCATGGAGAATCATGTAGGCAACTATATTTGCAGGAAACACTCTGGCTTTGCAGAGCTGAGAAAAAGACAGCATCTGTATTGTGAAGACACCTGTACTACAATGCTATCCTCTGCCCCTACCTGAACTACTTAACAATAGCTAGTCCAGAAAACCTCAACTCATTCAACTAAAATTTTTTAAGAACTTTAAAAATAAAGAAAAGAAATTGTCACAATTATATATGTAATATAAGAAAAATAAGGAAATGAGAAGCATAATTTATTAAGAGGTAAAGAATACTTACCAGAAAAAAGTTGCCAAAGGACAGATAAAAAACCAAACAAATATTTTGTTATAAATTAAGGGAAACTCAATAAAGTAATCTCCTTTATGAAACAGGAGTGCAAATAGAAAAAACCATTCTAACATTCATATGGAAGCACAAAGGATTCCAAATAGCCAAAATAATCTTGAGAAAGAACAAAGCTGGAGGCATAATATTTCCCTATTTTAAGATATATTGTAAACCAGTGGTAATTAAAACAATATAATACTGTCATAAAAACAAACATATAGAACAATGGAACAGTCAACTGATCTTCCACAAAGGTGTTAAGAACACACAATGGAGGCCAGGCATGGTGGCTCAGGCCTGTAATCCTAGCCCTCTGGTAGGTTGAGGTGGGAGGATCACATGAGCCCAGGAGTTTGAGACCAGCCTGAGCAAGAGTGAGACCCCATCTCTACAAAAAATGCAAAAATTAGCCAGGCTTCGTGGTGGCAAGTGCCTTTAGTCCCAGCTAATCGGGAGGCTGAGGCGTAATAATTACTTGAGTCCAAAAGTTGGAGGTTGCAGTGAGCTGTGATGAGGCCACTGCATTCTAGGCTGGGTAACAGAGCAAGACTCTGCCTCAAAAAAAATAAAAAAATAAAAAAAAATACACTATGGGGTAAAGATAATTTCTAAGTCTGTTTAGTGTTGTTATAACAGAATACCTGAGGCTGAGTAATTTATAAAAAGAATTTTATTTAGCTCACGCTCTGCCAGCTGGAAACGGTGCTGGCATCTGCTCAGCTTCTGGTGAGGGCCATGTGCTAGGTCAAAACACAGTGGAGGTCAAAGGGGAAACAGACACATGCAGAGAGAGAAAATTGGAGGGGTATCCTGGCTTTATAACAACGTTCTCTTGCAGGAGCTAATCCGTTCCTGAGAGAACTAATCCAGTCTTGCCAGAACTCACTCACTACTGCAAGAAAGGTAACAAGTCAATCAGGAGTGATCAGCTCCCTTGACCCAAACATCTTTTAGATCTCTATAATCTAATCTCCCAATACTGCCACACTAGGGGTCAAATTTCAACATGAGTTTTGGTGGGCACAAACAAATCATATCCAAGCCATAGCAAACAGGGTTGGGAAAACTGGATATCCATATGCAAAAGAATTGATTTGGAGCCTTACTGTATACCATAAATAAAAATCAATTCAAAACAGATTAAAGACTTAAATGTAATACTGGAAACTACAAAACTTCTAGAAGAATGCATAAGAAAAAAGCTTCACAACATTGGTCTCAGCAATAATTTCATACATATGACACCAAAAGCACAGGCAACAAAAACAAAAACAGACAAGTGAAAATACATCAAACTAAAAAGCTTCTGTCCAGCAAAGGAAACAATCAACAGAGTGAAAAGGCAACCTATGGAATGGGAGAAAATACTTGCAAATTATGTATCTGATGAGGAGTTTATTTGCTGGGAAGGTTGTGAAGAGTGAAGAAAAGGGAACCCTGGCACACTAACGGTGGGAATGCAAATTACAATATTGTAGCCACTGTAGAAAACATTATGGAGGTTCCTCAAGAAATTAAAAAATGGAATTATCATATGATCCAGCAATTCTACTTCTAGATATTTATCCAGAAGAATATAATCTTTATTGCCAAAAACACATACTAAATAGCAATTTGTCTAAGTGGCGTAACAGGTCATTTCTTGGGACTGTGAGTTTCCCCCAGTGATATCTTTGAATTTTTCCTACATGATAAAATCTAAAAAAAAAAACTTTTATTCTCTCTCAAATGTAGCTAAAAAATAGGAAAACTGGATCAAAGTTTAAATGTCTCCTCTTATATCACAAGGCCTAAGTTAAACTCAGAATACCACAGGCATTCATCCTCTAATTGTGGGGTCCAATTTTAACTGTTTGGAAAATTAAACATGAGAAATGCATGGCTAATATACATACATTATTGTTCAGATTATAATGTCTAATTCTAAATATAAATGTTTATGCTTTCATGGGTATGATTCATTTAACCTATAAGAAAAATCAGGTAAACTTGAAATATTAAATATATCCATTTAGAATGGCAAAATCAATGGTTTATTAGCAGAACTTGTTTCTCAAACAAGTATTAAACTTTTTCTACTTCTTTGTAGAAGAGGATTCTGTAACATTCTGTTGTTTGAAAGGTGATGGCTGAGCATAAAGATGTGGAAGCCATGAGGGGATGTGCATGTCAGTTATTTCTACTAAATTATCTATATCCGAGCAACTAGTAGAGATATGTCATTTTTCAATAAGTGTAGCTTTTGAGCAGTGACTTCTAATTTATTCATCCAGTGAAAACTCTCCTATAAAATAAAGACATTGGTCCTTATATTCTAATTCCTATGTTCTTCGAATGTTCAATTAAAACATATTATTTTAATAAATAATTAAGATATAGTCATTATCACCTGCTGTCCTAATTCTTGGTGATTTCAATATCCATGCAGTTCTTTGACCTCTACCCTTTCAATAATGTTGGTCTCCACCCCTCTCAAGGCACACACCCCCACAGACCTGCCCTAAACTGTACCTCCTTCACAATCTCAATTTTAAACATTACTCTCTTTTACCACCAACCCCTCCTAAGTGTTTCTTCACTCCCTCTGGCACAAGATTTTCAATATTTATTCCACCTACTAGGACCTACAAACTTTTGATTTTTTTTTCACAGTTTACTATTTGCATTATGTTCTAACCTCCCTTATACAGCTTAGATTCTATAGTCTGTCTTTATAATCACAGCCTCCATCATCTTGCCCACACTAATTAAACCCAATGCCATACTTACTCTGCACCTACATTCATGCAGTACGAGTAAAAAAAACAATCATGCTGACTTGTCACATTTCAAATTCAAAATCATTAACCGCAAGGAGATGCTTCATGTTGTCCAAGCAATCATAGTATATTTTCCTAGCATATTCTTTCACTTTCCTTGTGAGTATTTTACAGCTTCCACACTTTGCTCAAACCTTTAACACCTCCATCCCAGACGATATGGCTTCCATTTCAGTGACATATCTGAAGCAATTAGAAGAGAATTACCACAAGCTCCCATCACTACTCCTACACAACAACATGCTTCTGTGGCTGTTATAGTCCACCCTCTCCCCTTCATCTTAGAATGACCCTTCTACTTGTACCCTAGATGCCATAATCCTCTACCTTCTGAAGAGCATTGTTCCAGAAACTCTCCCCTCTTTAAAGCACCATCAAATTTCCCCATCTCTACTGGAACAACCCCCATTAGCACACAAATGTGTAATAATATAGTCTTTTTTTTATTTCAGCATATTATGGGGGTAGAAATGTTTAGGTTACGTATATTGCCCTTGCCCCACCCAAGTCAGTGTTTCAAGTGTGTCCATCCCCCAGATGGTACACACCACACCCATTAGGTGTGTATATACCTATCCCCTCCTTGCCCCTCCCATGTGTATGATACCTGATGTATCTTATTACTATGATTCTTAAGAAAGAATAATATAGTCTTATAAATTACTTCATGTTACCATGTATCACTTTCACTCTGCTCAATTTTATAGCACAACTCATCAAAAAGTTTATTGTACTCCCTGACTCTTTTTTTCTATTGAATGTAATCCAGTAAGGCCTTAGCTACCACTATTTCACTCAAACAATCATGCCAGGGTCACCAAAGAGCTCTTCTTACTTCTCAGACTTCACCTTACTTATTAATAACATATCCATAGCATCTGACCCAGTTGATCCCTTACTCCTTGTCAAAATCCTCTCTTAAATTGGCTTCCATGCTCTCTCTGGATTCTACTTTTATATCACAAACCATTCCTTCTAGACTCTTTCAATGGTTTCTCCTTATTTCTTCCCTTTTTTAACATTGGAATGCTCAGTATTTGGCCTCTTATCCCCATAATCTATACTCGTACTCTGGATGATAGTTTCAAATATTAATACAATCTATATGCTGATTAATGGTAAACTAATAATCAACCTAGAGTTCTTACCTAGACTCAAAACTCATATATTCAACTACCCACTCAATATTCGCTGGGATACCTAATAGGTATATGTTCAAAGCATAGCTCTGGATTATCTAATTCTCAAATCTTCTCCTCTGGCAGGATTTCCGTCTTACTAAATGGCAACTCCATCAGTCCAATTGCTCAGCTGAAAGACTTAAAATCATCCTTGATTCCTCTCTTTTTCACACACCACACATCCAATTCATTAATAAATCCTGTTGGCTCTGTCTTCAAAATAAATCCAGGAACTAACAATTTCTCAACATTTCACCTACTATTATCTAAATTGCTCTGTTACTCTTTAAATTTGATCTCCCTTCTTCCATACCCGCCCTCTTAAAAGCTATTCGCAACACAAATGGCCAGGGAAATCCATTTTATAATGTATGTTACATAATATTACTTCTCTTCTGAAAACCCTTCCATGACTTCCTATCTCATTTGGAATAAAATCTAAAGCCCTTCCAATGCCCTATAAGTCCTATATTAGTTGCATTATCTCTTTAATTTCCTACTCCTGAAGATTTCTGTGATATCATCTCCCAGCACTCTTCTCTGAGCCGTATTGGCCTCTTTGCTGGTTTATGAACATACAAAGCAGGCTTCTACCTCAGAGTCTCTACATTCCCTGTTCTCTCTTCAGTGAGGACTTTCCTGGCTACCCTATAGGAAATAACAATACATTCTCCATCCCAGAAGCCCCGGCCCCCTCACCATGCTTATTTTTCTTTGTATAATAGTACTTACAGCTACTATATGACATACTTATTTGTTTCTTTTTTCTATTGTCATTTCTAAATGTAGGCTCCAGAAGTGAAGAATATTTGTTTGTTCCCTTCCCTATCCCATCACCTAAACAATGTCTGGTATATAGTAGTATCTCAGTAAATATTTGTTGAATTAATGGTTTTACAACATAATGAAATGGAAATCTGATTCAAAGGGAGCTTGTTATTATTTAAAAGCACAGAATCTCAAAACATTAGAGATAGAAAGAACTTCAGAAACTAGCTAACAAAAATGGAATATTTCCATTGTCTTCTATGGTAACCCCTCAGAGATCATGGGAGCTTGAGTGAGGCCCAGGGAAATGTAAGTGCCCAGATGCCACCCTTTCCTACTCCCAACCAAAGCAGCTCTATTTTTATTTTTTTTTTATTTTTTAGGCTTAGACATAATGTTCTAATAAATATTTTGAAGAAAGTTTCAAAGCCTAAAAACTAGAACTATGGAACTGGTATAAATCCCCCTTCATAACAAGAAGATTGACTCCTGGAAAATGAAGTGAGCTAACCCTGATCAAATCACCAGAGTTTGGGAAAACCAGGGCTGGACTCCTCATTCCTACTCATGTTCTCTCCACTCCAGGCCAAGTTTTCTCCCTGTAGAGCTGTTTGTTAATGGGATAATGCTTTAATAGTAAGATTTGTGTTGCCTTTCCCAAAGATCCAATATTTCAGATTGAATAACTATCATATTCTCAATTTCTTAAAAAATGTTTTAAATTTCTAATTCAGTAATATTCTTTAAGATTGCTGAAAATAATACACATAGAGTTAAAGTTTTCATAATTTTGCATGAAGAAAATTAATGTATATCCACATTGCTGGAGTAGTGCAGAAGGCTTAATTACAATTTGCTACATTTAAATATTTCCCTAAATAGATTATATAATCTAAATTTTCTACATACTATTTCTCAATTTCTCTTCATGCATCCACAGACAGACTTTTCAGTACACAGTGCAGAAAGTTGAATTGGTTTGTGATTGGAACAAATGAGAAAGAAAATGTGTGACCCACATGCATTCTAGTAATCTAACACAATGCTTGTGTTTCTCTTCCAGGTTTAGATTAACTACTGATTTTGATGTATCAACTGGCCCATTTCTTATAAATGAGTTTTCTTCTATTCAGTGTTTAGTAAGCACCTTATCAACAAGACAACTCCTTGGGCAGAATAAAAATCCCCTTAGACCTGACAATCTTAGAGGATTATTTGCTCACCAATGATTTTTAGAGCCCTCTGACAACTTCATTTTGATATATTTTCCAAGAAAGTATAGTACAAAAGACTCTAAACACTTAAACGTTTGCACTTTTAAAGTCTTAATGCTCAGAGAAAAAACGGAATCCTATCAGGATTTTTGGTGGCTATTTAGAAGATGGGATACCTAATCCATTCCTTCATTTATTATAAGAAGGTAAATTCAAAGCAGAGAAAATTCACTTGATCAAAAGAAGTTTTTGGCCCCAATGGACTATCTGTGGTTCCCACGATTGGTCCTTTTACAAAAACATTGACTGAGGGCAAAGAGTTGTCCCAGCATGGACTCCACGCACCATCTACATTTTCAGGATTCTATTTGCTCAGAGTTAAATGCTGAAAACTAAAAAATAGATTATGTTTACAGCTCACAATTATAGTCCATAAAATATAGGCCAAAACACAGATCTATATATAATGGGTATTTATTTATAACACAATATAATTTTTGCTTCCTTACTTTAAATAGTCAGTGATCTTTATGTACTTAAAATTACTTGACATATAAATTCAGTATACTCAGACCTTAAAATCTATCTTTGTGACTAATCAGAAGTATGACTTTCATCTTAGCCTTATAGGTGTATAAAGATTAAGTAGGATAATATATTCAAAGTACTCAGTACAGTGCATGGAGCATAACAGTTTGTTAACCAATATCAGTTTCCTTTTTTCCTCCTTTCCCCTTTTTCAAGATCATAGAACCTTACTACTCAACTCAGGGCCACATCCAGCCTCACCTGACATCACATTCTTTCTCTCATGCTCACTCTATCTAATTATTTTGAAGTCTGTCCCAAAAAGCTCAGTCAAGAACCACAGTCACTGCAAACACAAATGTTTATGGAGCCATCTTTAGTGAAATGACCATGTACATCAAATTAGGCATTTCTCCTCCATCATCAACTGTGAATATTTTTCTCTTTGTCTGCCTTCCTTAGGGCCTTCCAGTCCAGAAACATACTCACATCTTTCAACTTCTCCTCACATCCATGTCACAGTCGCAAGCTTTGTGACAAAAAAAAACACCCTGAGTTAGTGACTCTATACTCTGAGTTCTAAAGTTTCATCTTAAAAATGAGAACACTTAAATAGCAAAACAACTCTTTCTATTCCATCTTGTTGATACTCTCTAAAATTTAAGTACAACTGTCCTTGGAAGCTATGATTTATTGAGAGCAGTGTATTGCACGACATTTTCCTTTCACCTCACAACTGTTTGAGATAGCCTCCTTATCCCCATCTTAAAAATAAAGAAATTAAGCCTCAGAGAGATTAAGTAACTGGCCCCCAGGTCGTGAAGCCTCTAAATGACAGAGGTGGTATATGAATTCACAACTGTCTGTCCCCAAGCTTCCAAACTGAGACTTTTTCCTACAAGCTTAGAAGACAAGATCCTTCCAGCCACAACTTCAGCCCACTTGCCCTCCACTGTGCTTCCAATTACAAACAAAGCATAGGGCAGAAACAAGAAATTTAAACTTTGAATAATAATGTAAACTGGTTTGTTATGATGACCATAATAGCTACTATTTTTAGAGCTGTATGCCAAGCCCCATGTTGAAAACTTTGCTAAGTCTACCTCATTTCCATTCCACTGGTAACCTGTTAAGGTAGGTACCACTAGACGCTTCACATTAAGAAGAAACTTGCACTCTGTGCAGCAAAGTAGGGATACTAGTTTTCATTGAATTAAGAGTTAAAGCTTGAAACAGCACCAAAGCAAGCAAGTAATTAATCCAAGATCATCATCATGTTTTATGAAATTCTTTTCAGGGCATTAAAAATTGTTACATACTTCACAATGGCCACCATTTCTGCCAATGCAAGAAGACAATTCAGAGAAAGAGAATAAAGAGCCAAGAAAGAAAATGAAATCCAAGGAGCCTATTGAAGGTGAAATCTACCTCTAGCTTCTCTGGCCCTGCCAGAAAGAGACCAGCTGGATATGGAGCCTGGCCAGGCAGCTGTCTAACAGCTGGTGCAGCTACGTGTGGCAGTTCATAGCAAGCCATGGCCCAGAAGCCCCACCGAAGCAGGGCCCTGGCATTGGGACCGGAGTATTGGCAGTAGTCAGTTAATTTGCAGTAAGAAGGGATGGAGGAGACAGGGGATGACAGGTAGAGAAGGAAAGTAAGTAACGACAGTTAGCCTCTGGCCTTCTTTTGGAAAGCATTTAAAGTGGCTTATAGAGACACTTTCATAAAATAAAGCAAGATATAATAATATGAATTAGAAGAAAATGAAAAGAAAAAACAAGGCTACAGATAGAGTCAGAAATCAGAATAATATAAAAATGTATCAATTTCTAAGCACTTTTGCAAGACCACTGATGTGGCTCTAAGCCTTCTGGAACAAGGCAAAGAAAGAGATCTGACTCATGCCTCAAATCATTTCTCAGATAAAAACAGGTACAATGTATAGGAACAATTTGAGCAACAAAATTAAGTAACATTGAATTATAACCCAAACTCTGAAATAAATATCATACTGATATAAATCATATAAATGATTGACTAATTAAATGAAGGAGAAAAGATAAATCTCCCATAGACAAGAGTTCCAAATAATTTATGTAGATACTCCACAATCAAGGAGATGGAACATAACTCTTCACTCACTAAGTGTGGGCTGCATATAGTGATTCCTTTTCAAAGAAAAAGGAATAAGTTTAGGAACCTGACAAACACTGCCTCAGCCAAGTGACGAAGGTCAACATCAATAGTATATACTTTTGTTATAAAGTGATGAAGATGGCACTTTACCTCTGTGGTCTTCCTCCCAAAACACATAACCCCAGTCTAATCAAGAGAAAAATATCCAACAAATCCCAATTGAGGGGCATTCTACAAAATATCTGGGCAGTACTCCTCAAAACTGCCATGGACATCAAAAAAGGGAATTTTAAAATCTGTCATAATTCAAAAAGATGGAAGATAAGTGTTTTCAAGGGTGTGGAGAAAAGGGAACCCTTGTTCACTATTGGTGGAATGTAAATTAATACAACCATCACAGAAAATAGCACGGAGGTTCCTCAAAAAATTAAAAATAGAACTACCACATGATTCAGTAATCCTACTTCTAGGTATATATCTAAAAAAATTGACATCAGTATGCTCAAGAGATATCTGCACTCCCATGTTCACTGCAGCATTATACATAATATTAATAGCTAAGATATGGAAGCAACCTAGCTGTCCATCATCAGATGAATAAATAAAGAAAATGTGGTATATATACACAATTGAATACTATTCAGCCTTAAAAGGGTGGAGAAATCCTGTCATTTGCAACAATGTGGATGAACCGGGAGAACATTATGCTAAGTAAAATAAGCCAGGCACAGAAAGAAAAATACCACATGATCTTAACTTACATGTGAAATCTCAAAAACTTGAACTCATAGAAGTAGAAAGTAGAAATGATGGTTAACAGAGGCTGGGTGAGGAGGGTAGATCGGGAAAGGGGAAATGTTGATCAAAGGGTACAAAGTTTCAGTTAAGACAAAATAAGCTTTGTGATCTACTGCACAGAATGGTGGCTGTAATTAATGAGGATGTATTATATTTCAAATTTGCTAGAAGAGTAGATTGTAAATGTTTTCACCACAAAAGAAAGTATGTGAGGTGATAGATTTGTTAATTAGCCTGATTTAATCATTCCACATTGTAAACATATATCAATACATCATGTTTTACCCCATAAATACATGCCATTATTATTTCTCAATTAAAAATAAAATGAAGAAACAAGTAAATCACTAAGTCTTAAAAAAAAAAAAAACTGTCACAGCCTATAAGATCCTAAAGAGACAGGATGACTAACTGTAATGTGGTATCCTGCATGGGATTCTGGAAAAGAATAAAGGCATTTGGTAAAAACCTAAATAGGAAATTTGAATAAACTACAAAATTCAGTTTATATTAATGATTCAAATTATCTTAATTGTAACAAATGTACCATACCAATGTAAGATGCTAATGATACCAGAAACTGGATATTTTCTGTAAATCTAAAACTGTTCTAAAATAACAGTTTACTGGAGGGGTGGTACACTAACAGGCCCTACAATTCCACAACTAGGTATGTACCCAAGAGAATTGAAAACAAGTACTCAAACAAATGCATGAACATGCTTATTCACAACAGCACTATTCACAGTAGCCAAAAGGCAGAAACAGCTCAGATGTCCGTCATCAGACAAATGGATAAACAAACTGTGGTCTGTACATACAATGAAATACTGCTCAGACATAAAAAGGAATGAAGTACTTACATATACTACAACCTTGATGAACCTCAAAAACATAATGCTAAGTGAAAGAAGCCTTGAAAGGGTCACATATTGTAATGATATTGTTTACATAAAATATTCAGAATAGAGGCAGAATGCAGATTGATGATTATCAGGGACTTGGGGGAGAGGGAATGGGGAGAAGCTGCTTAATGGGTATGAAGTTTTATCTTGGAATGATGAAAATATTTTGGAACTAGCTAGAGATGGTAATCACAAAACACTGTGAATGTACTAGATGCCAAGGGATTGTTCACTTTAAAATGGTTGATTTTATGTTTAGTGACTTTCACCTCAATGAATTTTAAAAAGGGAAGGTGGCAATATTTTCTCTCTCTTAAAAAAAAACCAACATAAACCTGAAAATCAATATTCCAAGACACATGAAGAAATCTTTGCTAAGGAAAACATCTAACAAAATTCACAAGTAGAACATAAATTATCCCAAGGAAAAAACTTCTTAAAATTTTTATCTGTGAAACAATACACTCAGAGATTAATAAAGAAATAATCTCATATAAAAATAACAAATTATAAAACAAAATAGGATATAGCAGAAACAAATAGATATGAAAAAGAATCAATTAGATGTCTTGAAAACTGAAATACAGTCATTGAAACAAAAAATTTCATCAATTAAATAAACTCTAAGCGTGACTCAAAAAGAGAATTAGTAGTGATAAATTCATCCATATCTCAGAGAGATAACAAAGTAAGGCAAAGAGCAAATAAGGAACAAGAAAGATAGACTAAATAACTCCAATGTGCATTTAATGGAAGGTTCAGAAAAAGAACAGAATGGTGGAGGGATAACGATTAAGAATTAAAGCCTGGAACTCTCAGATCAAAATCTAAATTCAAATTCTAGGTTAAAAATTCTAGACTTATAGTGGAATTTCGGAACTTTCTGATAAAGAAAAATCTTGGAAGAAGTCATAAAAAAATAATCTACAAAGGAATGACAATTCAGCTAAGAACAGACTTACCATCAACAATTATTGATATCAGAAGTTTGTGAAGTACTATTAGAAAAATATTTTGGAAAAATTACTGAATGCTATACCTATCGTTCAAAGGTAAAGGCAAAATAGGCTGGGCGCGGTGGCTCACGCCTGTAATCCTAGTTCTCTGGGAGGCCGAGTTGGGAGGATCGCTCGAGGTCTGGAGTTCGAGACCAGCCTGAGCAAGAGCAAGACCCCGTCTCTACTAAAAAATAGAAAGAAATTATTTGAGTAATTCTTTTTTTTTTTTGAGACAGAGTCTCACTCTGTTGCCCGGGCTAG
>CM052439.1:38199964-38223956 GCA_028533085.1 Varecia variegata | reverse complement strand
CTTAAGCCCAGGAGTTTGAGGTTGCTGTGAGCTAGGCTGATGCCACAGCACTCACTCTAGCCCGGGCAACAAAGCGAGACTCTGTCTCAAAAAAAAAAAAAAAAAAGGAAATGTTTCACACATGACTTTTGCGTAAATGAAAGAATAAAATTTTTCCTGTTTATACATGAATGTTGTTGCTGCTTAATGAGATGAGATACTGAAGTATCTTGGAAAAAGTCATATAAATGGAAAAGAAAGGAAATAGTACCGTTGGAGATGATTGCATGGTGCAAGGGTGATGACATGATGTTTGGAACCAGGAAGAAACTTGGAATGATACCTGAGCCACACACACACACACAAACACACACACACAAATCAGCAGATCTTTTACAAAAGCAACAAAATGAAATAACTGACAGTCACACTTTCTCCCCAGTGTCCTAAAAGTGTCAACATAAATGAATCTCTAGAACTGCTCCTATACCTGCTGTTTTGTAACTCTGATGATTAGATAATGTCAGCACTTTTCAACTTCATCCTCCCTATTTGATCCCAAATCATGAACATTTTTTAAAGTTCGTAGAATGTCCTTTGTATTAGTGAACCACCTGATTCCCTTTATTTTACTATCCAGACTCCATCTTCTTACTCATTTGAAGGCAAACATAAGAAGATAAAAAGGAAAAAAAAGTACTGCAAAATAAGCATGAAAATAAATCCTGGCGAGCACTGGGAGGCTGGATATGCCTAACATTATTTTATCAGGACATCCTCCAATAACAGTATGTTTAACCTTAGATAAATAATAACTATAAATTCAATGATCCGATTGTTAGATAATATAAGCTGACTTTGCAAAACAAACCAACACATCCTGAATGTTAGGTTCATACTTAGGCATATATTATAATAACATTGAGTTTTCATTAAATGTATAATAGCAACTGTAGTAAGAAATCAAAGCTTTTAGAATACATATTATTTTGAAATTGAAGGAAAGGAAAATTTTTTTAAGAAAAGCTGGCCCTGCTATTGCCACTGAAGGTACAATCCCCAAAACTGATAGTAAGAATTCACAGAATTCAATGAGCTTTCAGAGGACCTGGAATTGAAACTTCTGATTTCTAAGATTTCCAAGTTTCCTGATTTATAAGAGTATAGGTATTTTAGAAAATTGGCTGTGTTGAAAACAATGCTATTTATGGAAGGATTTTAAGAAGCACCCTATTTTTCTGAAGCTGAAACACCACAGATTATTTTTCTCTATTTAGGTCAAAGTTGATTTATTTTTCTCTTTTCTGTTTGGTATAATCAGGTACTATTTTTGTTGTTGCTGCTGTTTCTTTGGGCTTTTGAAAATAGTAGATGAGCACAAGTATATAAATTTGTGTTACTATTGCTGACACTCCAGTACTGCGGTCCCCAATCCCTGGGCCACTGTACCAGTCTAT
This sequence comes from Varecia variegata, assembly GCA_028533085.1. Taxonomy (NCBI): domain Eukaryota; kingdom Metazoa; phylum Chordata; class Mammalia; order Primates; family Lemuridae; genus Varecia; species Varecia variegata. The sequence goes on along the minus strand of CM052439.1, from coordinate 38,222,520 downwards.
GGCCTATCAGGAACCTGGCCACACATCACTGCCTGAGTTCCTCCCAACACCACCCCTCTCCCCGCCTCTCATCCATGGAAAAATTGTCTTCCATGAAACTTATGAACCAGGCCACACAGCAGGAGGTAAGCAGCAAGCAAAGCTTCATCTGTATTTACAGCCGCTACAGCCACTCCCCATTGCTTGCATCACCACCTGAGCTCCACCTTCCCCCAACACACACTACCCACCCACTTCAGTGTAAAAATTATCTCCCCTGAAACCGGTCCCTGGTGCCAAAAAGGTTGGGAACTGCTGCTCTAGTAGGCAATTTCACATTCCACTGATAACTTAGAAAAGGGAAATTATCTTGCCAAGTAATAAATCTATCGGATGGAGGCTTATTTTGATGCTTGAAATCACAGACAACAAACACATATTTACAGGAGCCATTCAGATAATGTAAAAGAGAAAAGCTGGCCACTAAGACAACAGGGAATGCTGGGAACTAAAGAGAATTGCATATCTCATGCCTCATATAAAATCATTTAGATTTATTGTTAATATAATTTATCATTATGCTATTCACCATTTGGTCCCTACTTTAAATTCAATATTTTATATGCTGTTTTTCCCTAAAATAAGTAATTCTTACAATAAAATTGTTCAAGATGTCTCACAGGATAAACTTTAATTCTAAGTAAACTACATCCATGGACAAAATTAGTTGCACAGCTGAAATAATTCAGCACACAATTTTGCAACATTTTATTCATACTGCAACATATTTTCTTATATTTGCCAGTTATCTTATACACTTTGTAAATAGGGGGCAAGAATAAACAAAATTCAGAAATAGAAATGAATATTTACCGCATACTAATTTCTAGGCTCTATACTAGAATTATTTCTTATGTTAGCTCAATTAATCCTTATAATAAAATTATAAAGTAGATTTTATTAATCCCCAAGGCACATAGAATGGAACTGAAAGTAGAGATAATAATATTAAGTGACTTAGTAAAAAAATCACACTAATAAACAATGGGTTTAGGACTGGAATTCATGTTTGTGTCTTCATCCAGTCTCTTTCCACAATAGTACACACGTAAAAAAAAAGCTATCCCTGAGCTTCAAGTCAGTGATAAATAAACAACAAAAAAAGCTATCCTTAATAAATCATCGTGATTTTCATGATGATGTCCATGTTCATTGAAAAAGATGCATACATATGTTCTGAGCTTCCTTGCTCAAAATAGACTTCACTGGTATTGCTTTATTTGGTAATTTCTCTGTAGAAAAACTGAAAAGTGAAATAATCTTACAATATATCAATAAAATTCATTTTTCAGCTGCATTGTCATAAAGCAAACCAACTTTAATCAAAAATGTGAAATAATTTTACTAACATAAATATCATAATTATACTCCCTTATGGAAAATAACTAAGAGCAACAATTGGCATCACAAAACACTCTGTCATAAGAAATTAGCATTAAAATGTTATTCTGGACAAGTGGTGTTTGTCAATCTCATCCAAATATCAAACAGGAATAATCCTCAAATCAATGCTGTTGGCTTAAAAAATAGTTGCATCACATTGCCAATTCAGAATAAGATCCCAACATCATCGCATTTATGCCTGAAAGCATCTGGACAATGTACATTTCAGTGTGGCTAAAAGGCTATTATGTAATATTTTTTGTTGCATGATGACATGACCTCAATCACTGAGTTAGGTTTGTGTCTAGCTATTGAGAGATGTCTCTAGAACATGGATGGAACTGAACTGTGATATCAGTGGAATATTGTAGAAATCACAGAGTATGACTTCTGAGGCCAGGTCACAAAAGCCTTCTTTTCTTGCGTCACTCATTCTGGGGGAAGCAGGTTGCCATGCATAGCAGGAAACTCAGATAGCCCTATGGAGAGGTCTTTGAGATGAGCAACCGAAGTCTCCTGCCAACTTCAAGCACCAATTTGTGTGCATGTGACTGAGCCATCTTGGAAGAGCATACTTCAGCCCCAGTCAAACCTTTAAATGACTGTAGCCTTGGCTGACATGTAACTTCCACCTCAAAACTCAAGCCAGAATCAACCAGCTAAGCTGCTCTTGAATTCTGGCCCCATAGGAAGTATGTGAGAAAATAAAGATTTGTTGTTGTTTCAAGTCACTAAATTTAGAGGTAATTATTTATGCATCAATAGGTAACTATTTTCAAATTGTCTCTTAAATTTATCCTGTGCCTCACCCATTTCCCCATTTCTTGCCCCACCATCTTGCCTATACTATTAAATAATCTTCCCCAATCTATCCTACCTCCAGGGTGATCTAATGAAAACATAAATTTGTTCTTGCTAATTACTCCCCTTTTAGAAATCTCTAATGATTGTCAGTAGCTTGCAAGATAAAATTCAAACATTTTTATGTACAGAACTCATTGCAACCTGGTCATGATTTAGCTTTTTGGGTTCATTCCCCACAACTCCCTCAACATATTCTTAAAATTCACTGATACCAAACTATTTCCCTTTTTCCAAACATGTCTTGCATTTCACACCTTTTACCTTTGTGCACTCCATGCCTCCACCTGAACCATTTTGCCACGTATCCCTCCTTGAAAAGATCATTTTTTACCGTTAAGGACAAATGTTACATCTTCTCTGGAGTCCTCACAGATGCTTTCCACAGTATAATTAGTTGTTCACTCATCTGTCTTCCCTCAGTACATTAAATATACCAATGGTATTGTATTAAAGCATAATGCATTACACTGTGTTGTAGCTGATTGGATGTGTTTTTACCTCCTCTATCAGACTGTGACCTTCCTAGGGAAAGAATCCTGTTTTAGTCATCGTTTATTTCTAGAGCTTTGACATGTTAATTGAGACACAGTAGAAATTCAATGTTTGTTAAATAAACGAATAAATAAATAGTGATAGTTTGAATGCACTATCTCTTCTCTTTCTTATTTCTTTTTTTTCAACATTAAATTGAGGGAATCTAAAGTTCATTAAGTCTTATTTCTTTTGGTCACAAAGACCTATTTATTTTACTTTCAAATTGTCTCCTAAACCCATTATTCCCTCTCTCCCACATTTTACATTCCTTTGTTGGAACCCTTGGGTGCGAAGGAGCACAAAACTGTATATGAAATCAATGTAAATAAGTCTTTTAATATTGCTTAATACTATATGGGAGTTAGATCAGGGAGGAAAAGCGTTAATGCATTAACACTGATGATCCATGTTTATCCATATAATCCATATTTATCTGCCAAAGCTATATGAAGAATAAAATAATCATTAGAATTTCCAAATAGCATTTTTGTGGCCCATAGAAGGTTCTGAATTGTCTAGTAACTTGATAAATAATTGTAGTTTATGTTTAGTCATTCTAATATTAAATATATTTAAGTTTCATCTTTTCCCTAAGTTAACTGTACTATGGCGTCTTTAGGAACTATCAAAAAACACCTTTTTGATCATGCTTGAAGCCAAATCAATTGACTTTCCATTTTAACCAATTTACTGTTTGATAGTTCATAACTTTTTGTGTTTGTGTGCTTATAAATTTGTGTATCTAAGATCATTAAATATATTATGTATTCATAAAAATGAGGTCATAAATACTTAAGTAGGGAATAATCCCAGCATACTCTACATCTTCTTTTTAAAATTACAAAATTGAGTCTCATAATTGCCCAGGCTTCCGTCTTTCTAAATTACATAGGAAATGTCGAATTTCATGGTTTCAAATAGTGGAATTAAATTTCTGTTTCAAGTAGGAGATTTCTCCCCATGTTTACACAAATAAAGTACAAACTGTAATCCAGTTAGGCCTATCCACTACATATTGAAACTAGTGGATTCATTAAATAATGGCCACTGTCATTGATGGTAAAAACACACAAGAAAAAACAGAGTGTATATGTAAAGCAGATTCAAAAAACTTTTAGTCAAAATGCCACACTGATTTCCAAAGTTTTCCAAAAGGAAAAATTACCTACCTTTAATTAATTAAGCAAAGTAAAGAGAAACGATTCACTGACTTAACCTATCCAAATGGTCAACAAATGAAAAATAAACCCTGATCATGCAAAACTATATCCATGTATTCAACAAAAAAAAACACTTCATGTTTTTGAATTGTGTTTTAAATAGCATTTCCTACTTACATAGTATTATATCCTCATAGTCCTAATCTACATTGCTGTCCTGTTGTAATAAGAACAGTCACACTTCCCATATAATACTCTCCTACGTTTTGTGTAGAATTCTAGGTTAAAATTCTATGTCGGATTTCTGCTTCCAACCATCACTGAATAACTGGCATTGGATTAACTATCCTAACTTTAAATAACTATAGAACTGGACAAAATATATGAAGCATCAGAGTTAGATATTTGACAACAGGTAGCACAGAATTGTAATCCATGAGAGAAGGGAAACCCATAAGGTGAGTCCCACAATTGCCCAACTTCAGTCTGGAGGCACCTTCCAAACCACTGCACAAAGATGGGGAGCCCAAGTAAGCAGAGCTGTCTCCTTTTTGTGGAAACTGATAAAGCTCTTTGTAAAATATTTGTAAATCTATACAAACGACCCAAAATAGCCAAAATTATCTTGAAAACTAAGAACAAAATTGGAGTATTCACATTCAAAACTTACTATAAAAGTTACAGTAATCAAGACACAGTAATGTTGGCTTAAGGATAGGCAAATAGATCAATGGAATAGAATTCAGAGTCCAGAAATAGACATACAGTTATATGGTCAATTTTTACAAAGACACCGAGGTAATTCAATGGGAAAAGGAAAGTCATTTCAACAAAAGGCATTGGAACAACTGGACATCCATATGGAGGAAAAAAAAACTTCAAGCATGTCTCTCACAATACTCAAAAATTAATTTCAGAAGGATTATAGATCTAAATATAAAAGCTATTCTATTGAGTTTTAGGAATTCTTTAAATATTCTGATAAAAATTTTTTAAATGTGTGTATTACATACATTTTCTCAAATTTATAAATGCCTATTTATTTTCTTAATATTTTTGTGATAAGTAGTTGTCAATTTTTGTTTATTATCTTATCCTTTTATGATTTATACTTTCTGTGTCTTGTCTAAGAAATCTTTGGCCCCAAGTCAGATATTCTCTCATGTTTTCTTTACCTTGTAGAGGCTCAAATACAAAAGGCTGTGTATTATGACTATTCTGGTGTCTTCTTCAGTGGGTATTTTAAAAAATAAAGGATTTATCAAAGGTTGCTGAGGATATTAATTTCCACTTCTAGAACAGACCATATATGGAGGGGCACAAAGAATAGCTACAAATGTCAATATTCTATTACTTTAAGTACTATGCCTTAAGGTTTGATCCAGAGGGAAAAATAAACTGCATGATATCCTGCTCAATTTTCTTATATAACCATGAAACAAGCAATATAGAATATTTTAAAAAAAAAGCAAAAAACAATCAAAAACAAAAACATTTCTTTGGCCCACATGACGTTCTGGCAAAGAAAATTTGTGTTAAGGCTCATTAACATTTCTCAAATATTAAAATTTCCCAAAATATTGAAAATATTTTCAATCCAGCACCATGCTGAAATTATGGTAGATCCTTGTCATCTGTTTCTGAAGTGTCCTTTAATTATTTAAATTACATGAAAAACTGCCCAAATCTATTCAGTCATACAAACTATACCTTGTATGAGTTTTAAGGAAAGCATAAACATATATAACTTTACAATCACATCAAATTTCATTCAACTGATTGAAATTTAAAATTACAATTTCAATTATCAGAATGTCATGTACTCAAAAACCAATAAATTATGCATTTCTCCATTGAAAAGTTATTTATTAGTGACTAGCATCTACAAGAAATGCCTTCTTTAAAATCACAAACACTAGGCTATTATGTATACTAGTAATGTACACATATACACTATTATATGTACACATTACACATATACTACATATGTTTACCGTAAAAGAAAATTCATCCTAGGTTACAGAATAAAGAACAAAACAAATTTGAATTCATTCAACACATACTAGGTGTCCCTTTCAAGTTATGCTGTGCTATAGCCTGGCCTGACACAGGAGTGATAGAACTTCGGTGTGCAGCAAATTATTGCCTTATAGGGCAGTAGGTAGACTCTTGAGTGCTGACCTGGCCACTCCTCCAGCTGATGTGGCTCCTCCATCATAATTTCTTGTCTCCATTATTACGCTTTGGCTACTACATTGATCACCAAACTAAGAGCACATCTCCATGAAAAACTATGGAAATTTGGAGGCACTTATCCATTCATGTGTGTGTGTGTGTGTGTGTGCATGCGTGTGTAGCTGGTGGTATATAACCTTTGCATTCTCGATTGCTAATTAAGCAGAAAATCAAAGAGACAGTTACTTGAGCCAAATTAGAGTCATTATGTGTATCAATCCAGAACTTGAACTAGCCTTTGAAACATGATCTAGGAAGTGCCCAGACTTGTGCTAGGTTTGAGGAATACAAAGATGAATAAGACACAATTTAAACCCTCAAAGTGAAATAGCTCTGAAATATTCTGAATGAGATCAATTCAACTGGGACAATGATCCACAGTCAATTTATCTGACACTCGACTTACAAGAAAATTTTGGGAGCATTAGGTATTAATATTCTTTAGCAAGAGAGCAATAAATGATTCATTTGAAACCAGAATACATTTGTGCTTTAAAGTCTGATTATTGCAATATTATAGGTCAAGATTCTTGCTGATGCAAGTGAGTATTGTGGCATACTATTGGATTAAATAAGCAACACCAAATCAGTAAATTGTTGAATAAAATGACATTAAAATATCAGTAATTTATAATTTAATATCAAGAATAATATCAGTTTAAAATTACAATCAAGAGATGATGAACTGGTAAAAATATCCTTCCTGGAATTACTAAGAATTGCAACTAAAAAGCATTGCTTGGGGGAAAAAAATTCCAAGAATATATGTAATAAATAAAATGATAAGAGTTTATGATTCAAATGTCAGTAATCCTTATAAACCTTTTCATAAATAATCCTTTGCCTTCATTCATTTAACAAATTTATTTTGAAAGTCTATGTGCTAGGCACTATACCAGGTACTGGGGTATAACAGTGAGCAAAAAAATAACAAATATAAATAAATGATCAAGCCATCAAGGTACATATGGTTTAACAAAGGAAATGTAATCAATCAGTCAATCACAAATAAGTAGAAAATGAAAACTAGAAATCTCTTATTTATATATATGGGCTTTATCTTTATGTGTATATACATGTGTGTACACAAACACACACACACACAGAAAGGGATTTTGGCTTAATCACAAAGCCGGAGAAGGCCTCCTAAGAAAATGTTCCTTGAGTTAAGATATGAAAGATGAGTATAAGTTAATCAGAAGAAGCATTCATTTGGAACAGCAGAAAGAGCACATGCAATGCCTGGGGTGGGAACAAGCTTATGGAATACAATAGTGCCTGTGTGGCCCCAGTACACAGTGAGAAGGAGAGCACAGTGTTTGATGAGAATGGAAAATTGGGTTAGGAAGACATTATTCAAGGCTTTGTAAGCCTTTTTAAGGGTTAACATTGAGCAAAATGGAGTGTTTCAATTTTGTATTTAGTTTACAGAATACCCTGATGAGATTGTGAGTAAGCTAATAGAAAAATGAGCATCTGTAAGAAATGCTTTGTCATTCCTTTTTGGGGAGATGATGAATATATTTTTATACATGACAGATAGCTGCATTATGCTACACGATATAGTTACTATTGTCTAAATGTGTATAGTTCAAATTTGGATGATGTGGATTGTGCTAGATAATGTGTGTTAATACTCAACAGAATAATATATCATCTCATGGGCCATATGAATACAATACATATTACATAGTTTACAATATACATTAATAGTATCATGAATATGTGATCAAAAATATTCAGCATCATCCTTGCCTTTCTAAACAAATATCTCCCTCTACCATGAGGATTAAGAGCTTAAAAACTGCATTTCCCAGACATCCTGGCAAGAAATTTTCTGGTTTAAATTCTGCCAAAGAGAAGCACTCTCATAAAATGTGGCAGGTTAAAGAGAAAGAAAAGCACTGTCCTCTTCCTGAAGCAATGCATAAATCATGTGTGTCTTTGACCATGAGCAAGACTTTGAGACAAGTAACTTATTTTGAAGTTGATCTAGAAGCAAAAGAGAGTGGAAAAGTGACACAGGGAAGGGAAGAAAGCCAATAAAAGGACACTGACATTTAGATTACAGCTGTAGTCAACTGAGGCTCAATCCTGCTGGAGACTCTCTGAGGGACTACAGAGAACATATTTCAGAATTGTTTCACTGAGGGTAAGGAAGCCGCTGTATTTATTCACCAACTTCTGACCCTCAGTGGTTGAGGGTTGCTCTGGGGGCATTCACTCCCTAGCATGTATGTCCTGCTCCACGTGCAGCATGTCCCTACAGCCAGGTACAGCCCTCAGACACAGCTTCTGAATGTAAAGGAATTGATCCCACAAAGCTTCAGGGAGTGTTCAGGAGGGACCAAGATCTACAAAGAGGACGGAGCTCTTATGACTTCAGCACTACAGGAAGTTGAGATCATTAGCATCAACTTCTCTGTGATTCTTGCATTTCTGGGTTTTCTAAATATCAGAAGCACTTTCTTCTGATCTTCCCCCCTCAGACTTCCAACAGTGTTGTGTGTAACTTCCTGTATTAAATAGCTTCTACCTAAAGTGGTTTCTGTTTTCCTGACCACACTAGCTGATATGGACAAGATATAAAGATGTGGAGATACTCAGGAGAGATTTAATATCTAGAAAAATTGTCTTGGTCAATAATTAGACAGGGGGAAGGTAAAAGAGGAAAAAGCTATAACAATTAACTAAAGTAGAACATAGAAGAAATGTATGTGTTCAAGTTAGAATAAGGAACAGGCCAGGGAAATAATTCTTTTTCAGATATGTAGAGGTTGATGAGACTCTAGGCCAACTAAATAGGAATTATATTTAGGAAGCAGTTTGACAGATGTATGAATCTGCATTTCAGAATAGATGTTTGGGTTGGTGATACTAATGTAGAAGACTTCTGAGTTCCAGCAATATTTGAAGCTAGATGAGATTTCCCATGAAGACTACTTAAAATGAGAGTAGAAATAAAAATTGAAAGTGAAAGTGGAGAGAAAATTGAGGAATTTCCAGTAAAAAGAAGAAAAACTAGAAAAGAATGGTGTCAAGCCAAGGAAGAAGAAAATTTCCAGACTGACCGCAGTATCAAATGGAACAGATTTGGCAAGAAATATGAGGCCCTAAAGTATCCTTTGAAATGGACAATGATGAGATTATTGGTAATTGAAGCAAAAGTATTTTCAGTGATGTAACTGGGACAAAACTTGACTGAAACAGGTGAAAATTCAGAAACTTAGCAGTGAAAGTGAGAAGAGAGCAAGGAAGGTTGCTAGGAAAAAATATATAAATGTAAATTTCAGTATTATAAGCTTCATAACAAATTTTTATGTTATTCATTTACCTATTTGTTTACTCAAGTTTATAAAAACACTATAAATACAAATACTAAACTTTTTTATATTTATTCAATGTTGCTTCAAGTGTTTTTAAGACTTTGTTATTCATATTGAAAAAGAATCATTTTCTCTTGATTTATTAGTTTATATATGGGTAGTCATTTTAAATGTACAACTTTTTCTAAGATTTAAGTAATGTTAAATAAAAGTTTGTGCTCTCTTATATATTCTAATTATTTAGCTTCTATGCTACTTCCACGTTCAAAGTGATAAAGCTTTTAATACACAAGAGTTGCCTACTAGACGCTCAGAAATGCTTGTGTTAATTGAGAATTTGTCAGTACGTCACTCCTGGATGCACGCGGATAAGTCACACTGGCATTAGTAGGATTACAATAATGCAATGCAATAAGCCCTTGCAGCCCTTTATTTTTAATGCAATTTCTGGCTTGTGGCGTACAACACTTCTTAAAATGTGAATTTAGAAAATCCCATGCTGAGCACAGTAGAAGCAGCCTTTTTTTCCTATATTAAATTTACATCTGTAGTACTATCTTAAAAAGTTCCATAGGTCTATTTTCAACAAACAGAACTAGATTCTATGCTAAACACCAGAGATACAAGCATCAGGGAGATAAGCCTTAGAGCAATTTTTTTCAAACCGTAGCTTGACATCAATTAGAGATTTCTTAAATCAGTATCTTGGGTTGCACCAATGTTTCTAATGGAATGGAATGGAAAATATCCAAGTACATTGCCTGTTATAAATATAAATATTGTTTCATCAAATTAAATTTTTGTGCATAACTTACCTAAGGAGGCATTTGGTGATAGACGTGCAAAGAGAGCATTTCAAGTAATAAGTACTATGATAAAAGGATATTCAAGATTGTATCAAAGATAGAGAAAAGGCATTTTACGCAGTTTGTAGGGACACAGGAATCTTTAAGAAGGAAATAAATGCAGTATCTACCAGTTATACTATTTAATGGGTTATTCATTAAATAAATTCTAAATATGTTATATAAAAATAATTTGAAGTACTCTTGGAAATATTTTTATGCCTTATAAAATTATGTAAAATACTGCTTAGATATATTAAGGTATCACAAGCTACAATGACATGCCCTTTCACCCTATTAAGAAAAAAAGAGTTATATGATTTTCTTCCACAAATTTTATTTTAGAGTTCACCACTTTTTATTAAAAATTGATAGTTATAAAATATGTCTTGAAAAGAAGAATATGTTATTCACCTTTGGGGTTTTTTCAAATTAACTTTTTTACCATTTAAAGTAGGGTAACTCTATATTAAAGAAGAGGCACAGATCCAAAATGCAACATGCATGCTGAAGACATTTACATTAGGCTTTAGAATATTATCACTAAAACCAATGGACAGACTCACCTTGATTTTAGCTTTGATTTTTATACCATTCTACAAGGCCTCTAGGGAATCTAATGTTTCAGGTTTCAATAACCTCATCACCTTACATGGTGATGATTGCCAAATATGTGTTCAGCTCCAGACCTGTATTTTCCACTATTGAATGGCTCCTTTTGAATTTTCCACAAATACTTCAAATTCAACATTTTCAAAATAAATTGATTATTTTATACCAAAAATCAGAGTTTTGGCATAACCAGGATACATAACCAGGTAGGTGGTTAAGTAGCACCATCATCTAACTAGTTACTGAAACAAGAAAACTAGTACTTGTCTTAGATTCCTTGCTCTCTATCATGTATCATTTACAACTGGTTAATAAGACGAGTGGATTTTTCCAAACTCAATTTACCCCTCCCTTTCCTTTATTCACCATCTACTGCTTTAGTTCAATTCATCTCTTATAAGTTTAGTAGCCTCCCTACCTCCCATCTTGGTCTCCTCTAATTAACCTCTCAGCCTCTTTTACTGTCAGAGTAATGTTTCTGCAAAAGAAATCAAATGATGTTTTTCCTCTGCTTAAAATTCTTCAATGGCTTCTTATTTCTTAAATAAGATCCTTAGTGAGGGGGTGGGGCAAAAAAAATCCTTAGTTTACATGCCCCCTCTACTACCTTGTCCTCAAAGACAATAAGCTTATCTTAACATCATTATTTCTCCAACCCAACAACTCTTTTACATGCTGAATATCAGATGTTCATTATTGGTTGGTACAACTACCTTCACCCTTTCCCCCTCGCATGATATACATCATTTTCTAGAAATACTAAACCATTTGTCCATGCCAAAGAACACAATTCAGTCTTAAGCTGTGACTTTTCAAAGGCTGGTTCTTTTCCTGCAGTTAACAGTTTTTGTTTTACTATTTATGCTTCAAGACTCTGTGAAATGTTCCCACGTGGTTTCATGCCTATCTTCTTTCCTGAACTTTTTGAAATTTTCTTTTCTAAAATCCATGACTTATCAAGGCCAAATTAACCATTGCCTCTGCTGTTTTCCCATTGCCCTTTGTAGATTTGTGATTATAATACTTACTATGATAAGTATTTTATTAATATATATTATATTTGTTAGATTATTACAATACAATATTGCTGAGATTTTTATGCTTTTATCACTACTACTGGATATTGAATCTTTAGGTTTGGGACTCTAGTCATCTTTGTATCTCCAGCATCTAGCACAGTCTGGCACCTAGGGAGTGAACTTAATAAAGGTATGTTGAATAAACAAATCAATATGAGACAAAAATGGAAAATCATTAAGTGATTATTATTTCAAATGCTTGCTCTCTTCTGAGAAGACATCATGATTAGGAGATGTGGTCACTAAGCTACATCCAAATTAAACTTGAAGGTGATTGTTGTTGTCATATGTTTATAGACAACTAAAACCTTATGGTTATTATGTTACTTCTGTTTTTTAATATTGGAGAAAACAGTTTCAACTTTGTCAGGATCCCTTTGTACACCACACACCATCCACTTTGCATCATGGAATATCCTTTTTCAACATGCAAAATCAAGGAGTAGGGGAATGGGCAAAAGAAAGGCTAATTTGACATGAATTCATCTTGACACAATCGTGCTCTCTCTTCATGACTTCATGGTTAACAAGACCCTCAACATTTTACTCAGGATCCATTTATCAGACTGTAATTTCTAGTATTCACTTTTTCCCTTTCTAGAAATCAAAATTATTTATCTTTAGGTGCTTATCTTAAAAACAAAAGTTACTTATCTATAAGCTTTTGTTACTTCTCATTTTTCAGCATTCCTCAAAAGTTTCTGATAGTTCTTTGGTCATATATTAATAGTACTATTTATGTATTTTTTTAAATATGATTCAGCCAGCCCAAAGAGATTTGATTCATTGAAGTGAATATTCTTTTATTTCTTCTCACGGATATTGTCCTTTAATTCCCTCTTAATTATGTTTGCTTCATAACTTGCATACCATTCCCTTTTAACAGATAAAATAGTAGCAAAATACACATTGAGTAAACTTTTTTCTAACATCTGTTATCACTATACTTACTGCTCCAAACAGCAAACCTGCCCTTTCATCATTTTTCTCCTCCTTCTTCTTGCTTCAAAATAAGTTTTAATACCATTTTTTAGTTATTTGTAGCATACTTCTAAAAATGAACTCATTCTAAACTTTAGTCATCCTAATTACCACATTTACAGGCCCATACAGTTCTTTGTATTTATTTTCTTCTAGTCTTTTAAATGTAGCTTTTAAAGTCTCCCTTTACAAAAAAGTGTGCATAGAGGGAAGTAAAAGTCATTGGACCTCAAGCAGGGGGGAGAGGCAAGGAGGGGAGGGGCAAAAACCTACCTAACGTGTACAATAAACACTATTTGGGTAATGGGCACACTTACAGTCCTGACTCAAGCATTGCAAAAGCTATTCATGTAACAAAAACATTTTTACTTCCTTAATATTTTGAAATTAAAAAACTATTAATAAAGTTTCCACACCATTTCAAAATAAAGAAATAAAGTCTCCCTTCAGCATTTTATTCACATTGGATTCTTCCATTGCAGCTTTCTATTCATTGTCAGTACAGTACATTGTACATTCTGCATTTAATCTCAAACTTCTCAGCCATTGAGCCACATTTTCATTTACATCTCTAATCATAGCTTCATGCCGATCTTTTTTTCTAAAGCTTCTTGAAATTTTCTTTTCTAAAATCCAGTGCATATACTTAACTATGCTCAGCGTGCCACAGACTTTTCTCTCAAGCTGCACATCAGTTCCATACCATCAATCCTTTCTTTATTATTTAGAATTAGCCACAGAATAGCAATTCTCCTTAGTCTTTCTTGACCTTTTGAGAGATGAGATTATAAGCAAAATGTAGGAAAAATTTATCAGAAGATCTGCTTTTAGAAAATTTGATTTCTTGCAGATGCAAAGATGTCTTTGATGATGAGTGGTATATTCAAAATAACTCTAAAATTAGATTCAGGGGCTTTATATGACTTTAAGAAAGTTATTTAACATCTCTTATCCTGTTTCTGTAAAATTAAGATAAAAACACCTCCTGAAATTTTTATAAAGTTCAAATGAAATGATTATATGGATTTAATTAACATATGGTAGGTAACATAATATTAATAATATATACTATAAAATATTTTAATTAGATTATCAATATTACCCTTCTAATAACCTTGATGAAGCATGATATTATTTAAATGTATAAAATAACCAAAAGGACAAAAAGTAATTTAACTAATATTAGAACAAAACAAAGGGGAAGAGGGAAGTGTCACAAACTAAACCTTGATTCATCATAGCAAAAAGCCAATTAATAAAATCTAAAGTTGATAAATGAAGAAAAAATAAACAGTTCATTTACAGATACAGAGAAAGCTCAAAAAAAAACTTTAAAAATAAATTACTAAAATGTAGTTACTTCTGGTAAACAAAAATGACAGTGGGAAAGAGTGAGGCAAAGTACTAATGGTTTTGTAATTTCCTTGTAATTTTTTTTATTATTAATATGTATATGTACCACTCTAATGTTTAAAAAGTAAATTTCAGTTTTTCAGAGTCTTCTAATACTGCAATCAATTCCTCTGTTTCTCAAAAGCATTAACAAATAGTCCAAAAACAAAAAAAAGAAAGCCAATATTCAAGATAACTAAATAATAACAGCATGAAAAATATGCATTTGTGACCATGTTGCAAAACTCAATCTTTGAAGAAACCAAAAAAGCTGTCAATATAGGCTATGACATTTGCAAAAAATGACCCTAATTCTCCATTATTCCTGTATCCTGTATCTGTACCCTTTGCAATGTGAATTTACAGCAGATTTCATTAAGCAATAGAATCTATTTCCCCAGACCTTGAAGCTTCGGCCAATTAGCATGTGGTAGAAGTGATAACGCACCAGTTCCAAGCCTAAACTTGAAGATTTCTTGTGCACTTCCACTCTGTTTGCAGCCTTGCCATCACCACAGGAGCAAGCCTTGAGTAGAATGCTGGAGGTCGAAAGGCCACGAGAAACAGAGCTTAGTCATCCCACACAAGACCATGCTAGTCCAACTAGCCCCCAGCAGACCCACTTACTAACCACAGACCTATAAGTGAGCCCAGCTTGGCATCAAGCGCACCAAACATTCTACTCATATGTTCATGAGCAAAAAATAAGTGCATTTTTTATGTCACTGAGGTTTCATGGTTGCTTATTTCATAGCACTATCGTGGTGATAGCTGATACAGAATCCTAGTTCACAAAGTCTCCAGTTAAAATAAACCAATGGCATGTAGTTGTGACAGTTTTATATCAATTTATAACAATCTTTGGAGATGTAGGTTGGTGTTTCCATTATCTTGTCCCACTGATAGGAAACTGGGAATGGAAGGCAGTGTGAAGGGAATTAGACATCAATATCTGGAAAGCACAGTTTTAGCTGTGTCTGTGCCCCTATGTTAACAGGGGCTTTGGACAAGCCAAATCATTTCTCCGGGCCAGTTGTTCACAAATCTGGCTGTAGAGTAAAAGTATTGGGAAAGATTTTTGTTGCTGTTTTTAATATAGATTCCCAGTAAGTCAAAGGTCATACTAGAAAAGAGTTTTCAAATGGTGGATATCTATAAGATTTGAGGTCTCAAAGGCTCAGTTTTCCTATTTATAAGTTATTTTTATGGGTCATTCCAGATTATTTTTAATCCATCTTTTCTTTGATGAGTTATTTGTATGAATAAATTTACTTAAAAAATAAGTGGTGCACTAGCACCTGAAAAATAAAAAAAGACCCTCTCTAACAGTGAATTAACCATTCCAGTACGAAAAGTTCTACATATTTTCTAAGATGGTGTTTACAAGCACAAAAAATACAGTCAAGTGTGGCACACAGAATTCCAAGATTTCCAGTCCCTGGAGTTACATATACACCTTCTCTCAGTCATTCAAACACTAATCTAGGTGCCAGTGTGAAGGCATCTTGTAGATATAATTAAGTTCCCAAATCAGTTGACCTTAAAATAGGGAGATTATCCTCAGTGAGTCTCTCCTAATAAGGGTGAGCCCTTAAAAGGGAGCAGGTTCTTCTTGATAAGAGATTCAAAGCATCAGAGGGACTCCAGGTGAGGGAGACTCCCTATTGCTGGCTTTGAATATAGAGAGGGAAACATGGCCAGGAATGTGGGTGGCCTCTAGGAGCAGAGGGCAGCCCCTAGATGACTGTCAGCAAGGAAATAGGGACCTCAGTTCTGCAACCACAAGAAACTGAATCTTGCCAGAACCATGTGAACTCCAGATAAGAACACAGCCAAACCAACACCTTGATTTTAGCCTTATGAGACCTTGAGCTGAGAATTCAGTTGAGCCAAGGCCAGACTTCTGACCTATAGAACTGCAAGCTAACAAATGGGTGTTTTGTCAATCCATGAAGTTTGGTGGTAATTTGTTGTACACCATTAAAAAACTAACACCCTAGAAAAAAGAAAAAAGCTCTGTATTTGAATTTGGGAATTTAGGAAAGCTGACTTCCTGGCTCCATTGCTATAATTGATTACATGATCTAAAACAAGGCAATGGCTTTCCTTAATGCCTTTCCTTGCCCTGTGGAATCCCGTAACAAAGCAGCTTAATATTACACAAAGTAATTTATTCAGAGGATTAAATACTCCCTTAAAACAAATGTATAAATAAAATCTGTACCTTATTTGGTACTCTTTTCTTGCATTGTGAAGAATTCCTTCTAGTTGTCATAAAAATGAGTTGATTTTAATTAGGAGTCTAACAAAAAATATGTATAGTATTTCAAAAATCCTCAGCTATCAGTTCTGGCATACATTCTAAATGACGTTATTAGTATCTTACATGTTTAATACCTCTGAAAAAATCATTAACATTACAATTTATTCTTTAATCCTACTATGTTATAGGCAACTCTAGGTTAACATTCTAGCAGAAACCACTGCTCTGAAGCCAGAGAAAAAAAGGGAGAGAGAAATCTATTCAGTTTACCTGGTAAAACACTGAGCAATCTCTTTAATGCACACTTACACAGAGATATCCACATTTAGAATTCCAGCAATTTTCATTCTTTTAATGATTGCTTCAGTGCTGATGTTATTAAAATAAAGAACCTACATTAGAAGAATTACCATGACAAAGTATCAATGTAAGTCATTTATTTTACAAAAGGTGTTGGCTGCCATCTCTTGGACTGTCTGAGCATTGTGCTTCAAAAAGAATTAACAAATTAAGCCTTTGGTCTTTCCATTGCTAAAATTTCTTCACAAAAGAAATGAAAGTTGTAAATACTTGAGCAGCAAACAATATTATTTTCATGTACTTGTTTAGTTCCCTAGAAATCTGACTTATAAAACATTTATGTATGTGGTTAAATTTTTTGGATGTGTTATTTATTCAAAGAGGAGACCAAAAAAAGTGTACATTATTCCAAATTTAAACATCATGTTTATATTTAAAATATTATTTGTACACTTCTACATAGTGGTTTTTCCATCTTCTTGTATAGTTATGGCTACAACACTAGACACTTCTCTGCTTAATAAGTGGATCAAGATACTAAGGCTGCTTAAGTTTCTCTGATGCTAATTGACAATATGAATCTTTGAGAGATATGTAACTATAGTTTCTCATTAGAATCAAGTTTATTTTCATCTTACAGATATAATGTAGTTGAGACTAACAGCACAAAGAAAAGGCTTAATTATCGGTGTAAAACTATGGTAAAGGTAAACTATACTCATTTTATGGAAGTTACTAATAAAAACTTACATTTCAATCTTCTCCCCATTCGTGATTGCTTATGTATGGCATGTGTAGGTATTTTCTTTTCTTTTCTTTTCTTTTTTATTCTTAAAATAACGACATTTGAAATTTTCTTAATGTTTTATAAGTTAATGATTTTCTAAAAGTAAAGTGGAAAATATTTGAGAAGACTGCATCTCTAAATGCATTTTTTAAATTTTTTTTTAAGTTTTAGAATTCCTGGGCTCAAGCAATCCTCCTGCCTCAGCCTTCCAAGTAGCTGGGACTACAGGTGCGTGCCACCACACCTGGTGAGATATATATATATATATATATATATATATATATATTTAGCTTTCCCTAGAAGGTATTTTAAGGTAAAAGACTATAAAAACTAAAGCCCAAGAATATTAAAACAAAAGCAGTTGTTTCGCATTTTCTCTCATTCATATCATAAGAAGGAATTCTATAGCAACTTGCAAATAACCAAATGAAAATTCTTAAGTGGTTCCTGTTTTTCAAAGTAATAATAAGTGTGAATCAGCTCAACATCATAATTCCATTGGGGCTCACTGTGTGTGTGAGAATTAGAAACCTCTCTTGGCAATTAGTAGATTGCAGTAATGGTGTGTAATTTTGCAGAAGAACATTTTGTCACTTTTTAGAACTTTGGATTTCTATTTTTAATGTGTTCCATTAAACAATTTGAGAAGGTAAAAAAGAACACCATTTAATTGCTTCTGAGGTTGTGAAAATTCCTTGGGTATTTCAAATGATCTAACTTTAAAATAATTGTTATTATGTTGTTAAGTATTGGGTGTGCATGTAAGTCATAATTATCTGTTCTCTCATCAGTCAGATCATCTAGGATAAAATTACAGAAAAAATCTGGAATGGTGTGTCTGATATACAATCACTTTGAATTCAAACTTATTTAACTAGTACAATCCAAATTGCTTGATTTCTTAATTATCTAGGCAAAAACTTCAAGTGAAATTCCAAATATGTGGAAAGTAAAAAACATGTGGATACAAAGAGAATCCTAATTCTATCCCAGGAGAAAAGAAATTTGTTAGTGCTGTTTGCTTAAAGCTGTAAACTCATTGTGACACCTGGTGGCTGTTGTTGAAAAGGCACATGATAGGAGTGCACTATCTGAAACAGCAGCCACTAGCCACCTGTGGCTATTGAGCACTTGAAATGTGGCTAGCCCCAATGGAGATGTGGTGTTAAAAGACTTAGTATGAAAGTATACATAATACATCATTAATAATATTTTATATTAATTACATGTTAAAATTATATTCTGGATATGCTGGTTAAATAAAATATATTAAAATTAATTTCACCTGTTTCTATTTTACTTTTTCCTATGTGACTACTAAAAATTTTAAAGTTATATATGTGGTTCACATTTGTGATTCATGTTGTATTTCTATTGGATGGTGCTGTGATAGCATCTAAGGCTTAAATACTATAAAGATAGAAAATTTCTCAGCTCATTTGTGAAAATAGGAAAAATGTATATAATTTAAGATTAACATATGGTAGGCAGAAATTTAATATGGCTCCCCCTACAGACCCTTGTATAATCCCCTCCCCATTAGTATAGACAGGTCCTGTGAATACGATGGGATGTCATTCCCTTCAATTAGAGTACCTCGTATGGCAAAGGTAAAGTGATTTTGCAGAAGTAATTAAAGTTTCTAATTAGCTAGTTGACTTTAAGTTAATCAAAAGGAAAATTAGGCTGGATGGAGCCTGACCTAATCGGATGAGTCCTTAAAAGAGATTCAAAGCAGCAGCACTTTCCTGTTAGCCTAGAAAAAGCAAACAGCCATGTTGTAGGGAGAGGCACATGGCAAGGAATGGCAGGCAGTCTCAGGATCTGAGAGCCTCAGCCCTTAGCTGTAACAGACCAAATTCTGCCAACAACCAGTGACCTAGGAAGAGGAGCCAGGCCTCAGATGCTACCTTGCAGCCTGGTGAGACCCTGTGCAGAGGACCCAGCTAAGCTATGCCTAGATTCTCAACCCACAGAAACTGAGAGATAATAAATGTGTGTTATTTTAAACTGCTAGGTTTGTGGTAATTTGTTACCCAATGATAGAAAACTAATATACCATGCTTTTGAGCCTTTTTTTTAACTTTACTTTTTTGTGTTATGATATTACTAATATTCACTGGAATTTTTTTCTTTTTTTTAATTTATTTTTTTCTTACTTCAGGATATTAATGGGGGTCCAAACATTTTGGTTACATGAAATGCATTTGCCTCACTCAAGCCAGGGCCACAAGTGTGTCCTTCCCCCATACAGTGTGCCCCATCTCCATTAGAAGTCAAAATCAGCAGTGAAAACCATAACTTTATTATAGCATATACTTTACTATGACTTTTTCATAGCATATATAATAAGAGAAATAAATACAAGAAAATTATATAATGTCTACTATAAACCTCTCAATAGAGCTGTGGTATGTAAATTATATTAATAGCTCTAACCCAGAGCTCTTTTAAATTTAAAGCAGTGATGCATCTTTTTTTTTTTCTTCTTATTTACTTCTGTTTTGGCACTTCAATAGATTTCTGATGGTGAAGAGACAAATGTGTATCAGTAAAAGAAAACCAGGACAAGTGGAGAAGTGAAACCAATCCCTGTGAGCTTGTATACTTACTTTGGGACCTCTAAATAAATCTTCTAGCGATCTAGAATTTCATCTAGCATCAGAGACCTTTCACTCTGCTCTCTTGAATTCCTGAAATTTATTCCACAGTCTTGACCTACAGTTCCTCAAGTTGAATATTAGCTCAAAGAGCAGTGGTGCACAATGAGCTGTGCCCTGTAGCTTTGCCAGTGATTCTGGAAATGGTGGCTGCCACTCTAGCTCCTCCAAACCACTTACTATTTATTCATCAAACTCATCATAATCTTCTTATGCCCTTGAGCCTTTGCACATACAGTTTGGTTTTCCTGGAATAAATTTTCCATTGCTTCCATGTCTGGAAAAGTTCACTTCTACTGTGAACCTTTTTCATTTCCTTTTGCTAACTTCTTTTGTATAGCTTTTGCTATTTTCCAGTTAAAGATTTCTTTTATTCAGTGATGCTGACTAGGAGAACAAACTGACTTGGCAATTTTGTATTTATTACCTATACCAATTTCACCATAGTCAGTGAGAGAAACTATAGGTTTGTACTATCCCAAATGTTCTCAAATACACAGGCTTCTTATACATACATATTTATACAAAAACAAAAAGCAAAAATAAAAACCCCTCCTCCCTTTGTTTCTTCTCTTGACCACCTTCCCTGGGATTGCATTGGACTGACTCCTATGTTTCTCCCCTTTGCATGTTATTGTAATACAGGGAGTTACCAGTCTTTTTTATTTGTTTGTTTGTTTTGTCTCCTTACCCATTTCCTTTCTCTGAGTCTGGTGGTGTTAGGGCAATGGGTCTGTTTTTCTCACTATCCTTTCAATTGAGCTTCTGATTTTTGGAGGAGGCCTCTCTTTCTTTAAATTACTTTTTACTATGTCAACTCATTTCTAAAATACTGTCAGACCAATTTTATATTCTATTACACTTGTTATTACCCTAAGGCGGAGTTAGTTGTTCCTTGCACTATAGTTTCAAAACGCTTTGCAGACTTCTGTTACATTACAGAATTTACCATGTTGTATAGTAATTACTTCATGTCTATACCATTAAACTAAGAACAGGGACCATACCTTATTCAACCTTGCATCCTCAATCTTTAGAAGGCAATAAAACAAAACAAAACAAAATGCACTATCTAACTTAGCTTAATTAAAATTGCACAGAGCTTAAAACATTTAAAACAAACTTGCATTATCACCAATAGTAAACTTCCTTCCATCTGAAATAAGCTGATTATTTAGTTGGCTGAACTAGATCTACAATGATCTAGTTGTAGAGGAGGGAGGAGAGGAAGGAGTAGGCATGAGGTTGTAATTGTTTTGTGTCCCTTCCTCTCTGTATCCATGGTGACTTAACCATTGTCATTACCTAAGAAGTATCAGAGCCAGAACCTCCTAGACAAGAATTTTAGAAGTTAAGAAGTTGTTAAAAATATGAATTTCCCACAAGTAAATTTGATATTGTATATTATAGAAGAAGACGAAAGGGAAAGGAGATGAAGAGAAAAATATAGTCCTTAAGAAAAAAAAAAAAAGATTAAAACTAGACTCCTGTTTTCCACAGTGAAGGTCACGAGTATCCTTGACTTGTTTTGGTTAGCTTCACTTCTCATTACTGGTGATATTTATTTTGATAATTACAGTGTAGGAAGGTTTTTTTTTAAAGTGAACATTTTCTGATTTCTATATTTATCTGTATTATCTCAGTATGAGCTTAGCTATTGTTTGAGCCTGTCTCAGCCAAGTTTATTGGCAATTCCAATCTATTTGCCAACAACTTAAGAAGCACTCATTTTAAACTGAAGTACATCCCAGACCTTAGATGCAATCCTGCCTCAGATTCATAAAGCCAAATCAATACGATCACTCAAATTCAAGGTTAACTCTTATCTTGGAACCAAGCTCATTTCTATTGATTAAACTTTTATTTTTGCCTTATTATGAAGAACAAAAAGATCTTGGAAGTGGCTGCAAGAAGAAAGGCATCATAAACAATCTATTTATGTCCCTTTATAATACCAATTAATTCATATAATTTTTACTTTCAATTTCATTCCAAATATAATAGCATGTCTCCTTGAACATAAAAATTATTTTTTCCTGATTGATGGAAGCCTTTTCAAATACCAACTATTATCACTGTTTTTTTTTTTTTTTTTT
>CM052439.1:38161958-38199864 GCA_028533085.1 Varecia variegata | reverse complement strand
CACTGTTTTTTTAAAAATATTGGGGGAACAAGAGGAATGGAAATAAATCAGATGTAGTACACATGAAGCAGTCACAATAGACTTCTATAAAATCAGAAAAGCAAGAAGTGTAGATGCTTATTTCTAAGAATCTGTTTTTAAGGAATTTTAATTTTACAAAAATTGGCCCTAAAAAATACTTGATATTTTAATTCTCACTAATTTTTTCTTGCAGACATTTTTATATCCTTTTTATTTTGTCTATGATGACAAAAGCAAATATACAGATAATTGTAAGGATAAAAGATTTATAGAGCAAAACTAAAGTTTCCCAGTGAATAAGAAATTCTGCCTCAAAACTGCAATATCAACTCTTGCCTGAGTTTTCTGTCTACCAGCCTGCCCCACCAAATTCATACTTTCCTGCCCTCAAAATCACATGAGCCAATTCAAATTAATTAATTCTGTTTCTCTGGAGAACCCTCACTGATAAAAAAAAATAGGTATGTACTATATTTTCAACTACAAACAAGGATGCAAGAAATATCAAATTTCTCTATTTCCTTTAAAGCAAATTAATTCCAACTCCAAACTTCCATCACATGGGCCAGCAGGAAATTAAACCTAGGTCCTTAGAGTTCACAAGCATCCTCTCATCTTTCATTTTCATATTCTCCTTCGATATCTCATTTTCCAAGGCTGCTTGGTCCCTGCTATGGTTTGACTGTTTGTCCCCACCAAAACTCAGCTTGAAATTTAATCCCCAATATGGCAGTGTTAAGCGGTGGGGCCTTTAAGAGGGCCTTTAAAGCCCTCATGAATGGATTAATGGATTAATGGATTAAAGGGCAAGTGGATTAATGGGTTATCATGAGAGTGGAACAGGTGGCTTTATAAGAAGAGGAAGAGAGACCTGAGCTAGCATATTAACACTCTCTGTCCCCTAAACATGTGACACACTGTGCTGCATGGGGACTCTGTAGAGAGTCCCACCAGCAAGAAGACCTTCACCAGGTGCAGCTTCTCAACTTTAGACTTCTTAGCCTTCACTAGTGTAAGAAATAAATTCCTTTTCTTTATAAATTACCCAGTTTTAGGTATTCTGTTATAAGCAACAGAAGATGAACGAATATAGTCCCTAAAGGAAGGCAGCTCTGCTCATTCCATGTCAAACCTCAGTATGAGAATCTTTCTCAAACCTTAGAGTCCCATTGCCCTTGGCCCAGTAAAAGCACTCAAATGTCTTGTGGATTCCTGAGGGTACCACCAAGGAATAGAGTGCAGATCACCACTATTCTTGGTGGTCATGAACCTCTAGTCTCAGTCATGGAATTTCTCTTCCCTCATTCACTTCTAGCAAGGGAATTCAGTTCTCCTCTACCCTGAATATTTTTCACAAGCTCTCCCCTAAAACAAAACCCAGGAAGACAAGCTATTTGCAAACAACATCTCCTTGCTGTCAAGTAATACAAATTCCTCTTGAGATGAGAAAGAACAAAGGCCAAACTTTCTGCCAGTAATGGAGAGGAGATAAAAACATAAGAGGAGCAAAACTCAAATTGATGTATCAAAAAATTATCATATTCCGTGATACGTTAGTAAATGTTAACCAACCAGCTCTATGGGGGAGTGGCGGGGAAAAGAACCCTAATTTGTAGGATTTTCCTACTTCCATGTTGTAAATATTCCCATCATAGTTGATTTCAAGCTAACCATGTGACATCACTGAACACAGAGGTCAAAAAAGATGTGTAGTAGCACATAATTATGTAGTATTTCTACCATACAGAAACAATAAGTATAACCCCAACAGCATGGATAATGCTGAATATTTATTACATGTGTTTATAATACAAATTATTTCATTGCAAGTTTTTATAAGTTTAGTTTTTAATAATGACTCTGTTTCACAACTGTTACACAACATTCCTGAAAATTTATTAACTTTTCTGAACCAATACTAGCTACAAGAAATGTCAAAAGTCAAATAGCCAGCTGGAGTACACCACTGATTTTACTTCACTGTGGAAGACCCCAGGAATGACTCTGATAAGAACTCTGTTCCTATGGTTTGAATGTGTTTCTCCAAAGTTCATGTTGGAACTTAAAACCCAAGGTGATGGTATTAAGAACTGGGACATTTGGAGAAGTGAATAAGTCATGAGGGCTATACCCTCATGAATGAGATTAGTGCGCTTATAAAAAAGGCTTTTGAGAGCTGCCTGGCCCTTCCATTGGCCATGTGAGGACCCAGCATTTGTCCCTTCTGCCATGTGAAGACACAGCAACATGGCACCACCTGGGAAGCAAAGAGCAAGGCTTTATCAGATTCAAAATGTACTGGTGCCTTGATCTTAGACTTCCCAGCCTCTAGAACTGTAAGAAATACATTTCTATTATTTATAAATCACCCAATCTGTGGTATTTTGTCATAGCAGCAGAAATGCACTAAGACACTTGTGCAATGAAAATTGACTCAGCCTCTGCAAAGTAGGGCAACAGACCCAACGTTTTTTTTTACCTCTTCATGACAGGCTGACAAATCTGGCCTACTCAACTGACAACACCCAAGTTTCCGATCAGACTGCCTTGCTATTATAGTTACCATCTGCAACAGCTGCTCTCAAACTTGTTGGTCTCGTGACCATTTGTACTCTTAAAAATTATTGGGAAACCGAAGAGCTTTTGTTTGTGAGGGTTAATCTCTCAACATTTACAATCTTAGAAACTAATATTGAGAAGTTTTTTAATATTTATTCATTTTAAATAATAGTAACAATCCTATTACATATTAACATAAATAGCATATTTTATGAAAAGTAGCTATATTTTCTGAAACAAAAAAAATTATTGAGAAAAGTAGCATTGTTTTACATTTTTTTCACATCTCTTTAATGTCTGTCTTAACAGAAAACAGCTGGATGCTCACATCTGTGTCTACATTCAGAACATGTTGTTTTGTAACATGTTATTTTGATTAAAGTATATGTTGAATATTTAGGCTCATACAGGTATTTTGTTATAAAATGTAAATGTATTTTAATATCTTTTCAAATAATTGTGAAAAGTATTCTTAGATATTAAACCAAAACTCAACAAATAATCACTTTTAAAGATTAGTTGTAATGTGGAATCTGAAATTATATCAGTAAATTTTCATACTTTGTTACATTAAAATCCACTAATGCATCTTGCACTTTTAATGGAAATTTTAACTCACATGATTTTATAACCTCATGCATTGGTGTTTTTAAAAATATAGGTTTGATGAGTTATGCATATCTTCCAAAGTTTCTTTATAAAATAATTTTAAAGTCATATTTGTTAATACCACCACCTATGACATTAGAAAAGCCTTTATTATAAAGCTGTCAAGCCCACGGTAACAAATACAAGTTTTCCAAAATTCTAAATTTTCCTTGAAAGATTGTATTTTATTATTGGCAACAAATTCTGTCAGTGGTTTTCCTTGAAGTGATAGTCTCATTTAGTTCCTTTTCAAAAAAAAGGAACTAAATATACCAAATACCCACATCTGAATAACCATAGTGCAAGTGTCATTCTTTCAAGTAAAAATTCTATTTCATGAGAAAAGCGACCAAATCAGCTCCCAACTCAAACAGTTGCACAAGAGCTTTTCCTTGAGACAACCATTGTATTTCAGTATGCAACAGAAGAACTTTGTAAATACTTTTGATTTTATACAGAATGCTAAAATTATATGTATTCAAAGATCAGAATTTAATAAAATTTAATAATTTTGATTGCTTTGTCAAGGTCATTCTTAAGTAAAACATGATTTCTTTGTCCAAGTGTGTAATGGTGAAGAATACAATAACTATTAGTACTTAGTCCATTTGGACTTCTATAGCAAAATGCCATTAACTGAGTAGCTTACACACAATAGAAATTTATTTTTCCTAGTTCTAGAGGTTGGGAAGGTCACAATTCAGATGCCAGCTGATTTGGTGTCTGGTGAGGGGCTGCTTTCTGGTTCATAGAGGATATCTTCTTGTCCTGCCCTCATATGATAGAATGAGCAGGGCAGCTCTCTGAGTTCTCTTTTATAAGAGCACTAATCCCAGTCACGAAGGTTCTACCTCATGACCTAATCAGCTCCAAAGTTCCCACCTCCTAATACCATCACTTCGATTGTTAGGATTTCAGCATACAAATTTTGAAGGGACACAAACATTTAAACCATAGCAGGTATTGTTAGGCACCAGTGCTTTGATTTGTGCTAAGGTCAGCACAAATGTTAACACATGTAAAAGGCAAATAAAGTCTCAACTTTATTATGAATTTTTTTTTTATCTTACGGACTCCCTGGGAAAGTCTTGAGAACCCCTCCCCCCAACCCCCATTGTCTATGTACCTATAAAGGAAAAAAGAAATCTCAGGACACCAAAAGACTCATTATGCCAGAGGGGGAACTAAGCCTGGGAACTGAGTCATGTGGCACTCCATCCTTTTACCAAAATCAAATGCTGTGATTTCACAACCCACAAGCCAGGTTCCCACAACAACAAAGGTCTTTTGCCACTCTGCATGGCTGTCCTCACAGATTGCTTACAGGGAAATTCCTTATCAGCCCCTAAGCTTTTCAGGATATCCACCCCTCTATAAAACAAGCACATTCCAATTATAATCTTAGTACTGCAATCTAAATAAATTCTTAAACCTGAGTTCTATTAAGTTTCACACCAACAATGTCAACTATAATCTTATCTCCACAGATGTAAAATGAGATAAAATCAATCATTCCTCTTCTTAACTCTGAGAAGTCTACATAATTGACTTTTTCCTCTGCTTGCTTTTTGAATGTTCACCTTATCTTATGTAAAAAGTAGATTTACTGAGCACTAATTAGAGCCTCACAAGAATGTAATCATTTGCCTCAGTGCCTATTCCCCTTCTTTTTTTTTCTGTATGCCCTCTCCCCTTAAATACTGAGTTCCCAAATCCCTCTCCCAAGAGCACAAGTCACACATGCTTCTGTGGGTTGTGCTCTTCCCAGGCGTGTCCTCAAACTTTGGTTTAATAAACTTCAATTGATTGTGACTCTCGTCTCAGTCATCTATCATTTGCATTATCACACTTTATTTTGAGAACCTCTGATCTACAACACTGGGGTGTTGGGAATCAATGAGTAAATACAGTTCTCCCTCTTACCTCTTAGCAGAAAAGGGGCAACTCAATACCAGATAGCTGCAACTTTCTGTACAAATCCCAACACAAAACAGACCTCCAAATTAAGCAGGGTGCAAAGATCAAATTTGTATAAAACAGATTAGAAAAGAAAAACCCTTTGGAGGTTATTTGCAATCATTTGAAAATAATGTAATAAGAACTTGAATGAAGGTGGTAAGAATCACAATAGAGAAAAAGGAAAGGTGTCAACCAATTTAAGAGGCATTGAAAAAGTCCATTTGTTAATAATGCTTTCGGTTTGGGGAAACATGACAGAGGTGGATCAAAAGACAATTTCTCAAGTCCAGGATTGATAATAATAATAGGAGAAAGTGGAATTGAGGAATCGCTGGAAAAGAAGAATAGAAATAATGATGATAATAATAATAACATTTACTAAACTTTATGTACTAAGCACTTTGGTCTTAGACATCTTTTTATTTTTAGATTTGGGATATGTTTTTATAATAAAAAATAAGAGAGAGGGAGAGAAACAGAAACAGAGAAAGACAGAAGATACTAATAAATTGACAAATTATAAAATTTCTGTCCCACCTCTTTGCTAGCATCTCTTTCTTGTTTCTCTACTATTGCCATACTTCCACTGATGTATCTGGCATCTGGTGCTATACGGAATACCATGCACAAGTCAAGGCATTACACTAAAATCTTAGCATTTCTTTTATCTTGGTTAATGTGTAAAAACAAAAGTGCATTCTTATTTAGTAGAGGGGAATGTGATTCAGTTCATACATTAATCTATGAACTTATTACTATTAAATTAATTAATAAAGATTGTGTCACCAGCACTTTGTGAAATGACTCTCAATGGTTCCAGGAGCCCTGTCTTAGTATTCATGCCCTTGTTAATCCTTTCTCCTGGAGTGTAGACTGGATTTAGTGATTTGCTTTTAACAAATAGAATATGACGAAAATGGCAGGCTGTCACTTCCGAGATTATGTTACAAAAAGATCCTGGCACCCAGCTTGTTCATCTGTTCTTCCTCTCTCACTTGCTCACTCTGATAGAAGCCAGCTGCCATGTTGTAACTATCCTACGGAGACGCCCACTTCATAAGGATCTGAGGCAGGTCTCCATCCCACAGCCTGTGATAAATTCAGGCATTACTATGGTTTGAATGTGTCCTCCAAATTTTATGGTTAGAAATATAATCCCCAAATTCACATGTTGATGGTATTTAGAAGTGGGGCTTTGAAGAGGCAATTAAGATTAATCAGGATGGG
Source organism: Varecia variegata (assembly GCA_028533085.1). NCBI lineage: Eukaryota > Metazoa > Chordata > Mammalia > Primates > Lemuridae > Varecia > Varecia variegata. The sequence continues at coordinate 38,193,450 of CM052439.1, read as the reverse complement.
AGCCATGTGATGGCACTGGTGGCTTTATAAGAAGAGGAAGAGAGACCTGGACTGGCATGCTCTTGCCTTCTTGCAATGTGATGCCCTCTACCATAGTACCATAAGACCCTCACCAGATGCAGCCCCTTGACCTTGAACTTCTCAGCCTCCAAAACTGTAAAAAAAGAATTTATTTTCTTTATAAATTTCCCAGTCTCAGGTGTTCTGTTATAGCAACATAAAATGGACTAAGACAGGCACTCAGTCCAACAGCCCATGAGGATCTGAATTCTGTCAACAGCCACTTGAGTAAACTTGGAAGTGGATCCTCCTCTATTTGAGACATCAGATAAGATCACAGCCCTGGCAACCCCTTAATTGCAGCCAGAGGTCCCAATAAGCCAAGACCAGATTTCTGACAGAATGTATGAGATGATGGATGTTTATTGTTTTAAACCACTGAGTTTTAAATAATTCATTACAATGCTATTGAGGACTAATACAAATGGAATAGTTGCTGAACATTCATTTATTTATTCAATGAACATACATTCAATGTTTTTGCCCCAGTTACTGTAACAAGAAGAGGGGAAACATGTGACCATGACATGGGCCCCCTACCTTGAGGAAATCAATCTGGTGAGGAAGTTAAATAGATAGTATACAACATCTATAATGGAGATAAAAGAAAAATCATATGGAACTATAATAGAGAAAATAACTAAATCTATTAGAGAAAGCTTCACTGAGTAACTACCATTTGAGATAGATCATAAAATTTGAGCACATTAAGACCCTGGCAAGTGGCACTGATTCAGTAGGAGCTGATACTTCCAGGAATCAAACCAAGGAGTCTGCATGTAATCATTTTGTAAATCACCCACATGCAGTTATTAGATAAAGCCATGAGAGATAATAAGATCTTTCCAGAGAAAAAGAATAAGGAAAAAATCAAAGACTCAAGAGTCATGTAGGTAAAATAAGGGAAGATGTTTGATTGATACAGTAAATATAACATCATGAAGTGTTTGCCAGAGATGACTTTGGGCAAAAAATAAATAAATAAATAAATAATTAGAAAAAAGTTTGCTTAAGAATTTTAAAAATTGTTTAAATCATGTATTGAAGCTATTTGGCTATCCAAATACAAAGAAAAAATATTCCCCAACGCCTTTGGTAAGATCGTGAATCACAATTTTTACATAGTAAAAATGAGTATTTTTCAATATTAAGGACTTTAATATCTGATCAGCAAAATCATCTACCAAGTTAATACAATGTACAAAAACTAGGGTTTTTTTAAAAAATAAATTTTATGAACAGAGAATTACATAATTTTCTAAGTCCATTTAAAATGACAAAATAAAAATTGGAGCAGTTGTAAGTTAATCACTTTCTGAAAAACTGATTTCTTCTTGGCACAGTGTCAAGAAGAAACTCAATAAATATTGGTTGAACTGGAAACAAAACACTAGCAAAATTTGTGCCACCTAATGACTTAAAAGCTTGGACTTTGAAGTAGGAAGAGGGTCCTGGCTCTTCTATTTAATAAGTGACTCTGGACAACTAATATAAGTTTTCTTATTTGAAAAGTAGAGATTATCTTAACTATACCTTCAAAAGCAGAAGGTTTAAAAAAAAAAAAAGCAGAAGGTTTTATGAGCTCATGTTAGGTAAGGTATGTGAAAAAACCTGGAAACATTTAAACCATTACACAATTCTTGTAGCTATCCAAGAAAGGCTATCACAACATGGTCACTAAAACTATTTTTCAGATTATAGCAATTTAGAAACTTACTTTCTGTTTAACTGACAAAAAAGTGTATTTTGATTGTTAGCCTTGACACATGGCAATAAAACATGAGTCACACATTTGGATTCACACATAAATGTCAAAAAAACTTTCCTGATTTTTTTATCTGAAATTTATTCTGAAATTCTGAAATTTTATCTGAAATTTATTTTATCTGAAATTTATTTGGAGGATCTATTACATATCCATAGGAAATTAATAACTTGATCAAAGCCATGAAATAAGTTTTTCTTTATTTATTTTGTCTTCTTTCACACAATGGCTTTTTCAAATCTGTATGTGCTACCTTTGCCTCACAATGTGAAAAGGAGACCATTTACTGAAGGTAAATGACCATTTTCTGTGTGTATTTTTGCACTTGACATTTGAATTAATACAGCCCAATTCTCCTTCCAATTTACTTACAAGTTTATTGTAGCTGGTTGTAGGCCATTAATCTTCTGTAATAAATAGGAGTCAGAAAGTTGCACAGACAATTGAGCTATAGCACTCAATAAGGCATTCAGTAGTGAATCAACATGTCACTTCCTCCACCATATTCTGTAGGCCTCACTAAAGTGACAGAAATTTTCTTTCTCTAATAGAAGTTAGACAGCATATTCCTTTTTAAAAAAATCCTTTTCCCCAAAAACACATAGACAATGATATATTTAAATATGTTAAAAAACACCAATTAGCATAATTTTCTCTAGCAATACTTAATAGGAGATGAAAGGAGAGAAAAGGTAGATTGTGGAAAAATACATCAAGGAGGGAAAGACTGATCTGAAATAGGGCTCAGAATGATTTCCAGTGGGTTCATAAGTTATCCGTCTATCCACTCTGTCTCCTTACTTTAAGCTAATGCCTACTTCAAAAAAAAAAGTGGACTATTGGAAGATATTGGAAGAAACTCACTGGTGCTTACCTCTACACCAAATACCTATATTTTTGTCCATTAATACTCCATTTCCTCTCAACTCATAGATACTGGTACTTCCTCCACCTTTCCAAGGAGAACCCTGTGTTCTCTACCTTACCTTTTTCAGCTTCCTTTATTTTGCTTTATTAATAATTCAGTTATAATTTCTGCATCTAAACTGCCTTTGATCTCTTACTCTATAAACACATTCAAGCTTCCCACCACCGTGAAGGTATCTTTTCTAACTTTTACCATTCCCACAATCTACTTTCTTTTATTGCCAATATCGTTGAGTCATTTATATTCACTGTTCCCACTTTCTATTTGATTTTTCTACCCATTATGATGTGGCTTCCATCGCTATCAGTTGTAATCAAATTCACCTCATTTAGATACCAATGTCCTTTAAACCAGACGCAAAGAGTTTTTTCAATTGTATTTTATCTTTTGCCTATAGTATTGACATCATTCCTCCTCCTAAAAACTCTTCACTCTTGTTTTTCTCAACACAACTTTTTTCTTGTTTTCCTCTACCTCTCTGATAACTCCATGTCTTTTTTTCTTCAATGATTTTGTGTTAGCTATCCATTACTGTGTAACAAATTACCCTAAAACTTAGTGGCCACATTAACTGTCTCAAAGTTTCTGTTGGTCAAGAATTCAGGAGCATTGCTGTCGCTACTGCAAGGGGGTCTCAGTCTGGGTCCAGAGCTCAGCAAACAAAGATCTAATTATTGAGATAACAAGGATTGCCAAAGAAGAAAGGAATTTTTTAATACAACAGACATCTTGTTGGGAGAAAAGGAGAAGTTGCCTCAAGTCCCTCTCTCCAAGTAATGCAGACCATGGGCTTCTAAGGTGGGGCCATGTTCTTTGAGGCAGGTCATGTTATGACTAACAAGGGGCTACACTGCACTGGGGGTAGGTTGTAGGAGATGGTGAATCTTGTCAGGGAGTCTGCCCAGGGGCCCTCAGAATGTCAGCTCCTATGTCTTGCAGAAAATCCACATTTTTTGGCTAGCCACCATTTCTCTATGGATGACACAGTATGTAAACTCACATTCAGAAGCAACCTCCTGAGTAGTGAAACCAGAAAGGCATCTAGTCATGGCAGCCACTCCGTCCATGCATTTACCGACACAAAATGACCAATTCAGTTTTCCTGATACATAATCATTCAAAGACTTGAATAGTTCTGCAGCTGTGGTATTGGTTGGCAACAAAAGTGCACATAACATATCTTCATGAACATCCTCCTGAAAAATATATCACACAGAAACAAGCATTGTTGCCTTGATGTCAACATCAGTAGACTCGTCAACCTGGATTGCATACCATGGTGACTCATTAATCCTCTCTAACAATTGTGCCTCAATATCCTCTACTATTTCATCAATTCATCTAGTTATGGCGCTAGCTGAAAGAGGAACACGTGCTGCCTTTTGAACTGCAGCCTCTCCTAAAAGTTCATGGCAAACATCCTTAGTAGCAGGCAGGATCAACTCTTCACCAATAGTAAAGGGCTTCTTAGCTTTAGCAAGAAGTTTTCCACTAATAATAATGGCTCTCAGTGCAAACACATTTGATGAAGCGGTGGCTTTCAATAATTGCTTCTCTTCTTTGCATTCAGATTTTTTTCTTCTGAAAAACTCCAAAGGCTTGTCTTTTAATGCAGGGTGCTTGGTTTCCATATGGCAAAGAAGTTTTGAAGGTTTCATGGTTTTGTTGGATAGCCAGTCACTACATATTATATAAAGCGAGCTTGGAGAATGTGAGTCACCTGTTGCAATGAACCCATAATTTAAGTAGACCTCTTGGTCTTTTTTTTTTAAACTCAGCTTTCATTTTGTTGGCAGTCTTAGAGTCCTCTGCTGTCTCATCATTCGATCTTTCCCTTTTCAAAGAAGCTCTCTAGTGACATTTATGTTTCACTCATTTTTGCTAGGGTTAGCTTGTAGGCTTACCAAAACTGTGACTGAGACAATTGTGCAGTACAGGAAAGAGGACAGAAGTAGTAAATAAAATAATGGGTGGGCGACGCATGGATTAAAATAAGTGTCAGATTCTGACTTAAAGCCTGCTATTAGATGCAATTGTACAATTGAAGTACATCAACTCACTTGCCACTATAAAGCCTGCCACCAGATGCAGATTGTCACTTGCCACTCACTGATAGAGTTTAGATATCTTATGGTCTCTGTGCAAACCTCTCTTCAAGGATAATCTGTATTTGCAGCTGCTTTCCAGTGCTAGCATCACTGCCTCAGCTCCACCTCAGATCATCAGGTATTAGATTCTCATAAGGAATGTGCAACCTATATTCCTCACATGCGCAGTTTACACTAGGACTTGCTGTCCTATGAGAATCTAATGCCACCGCTGATCTGACAGGGGATGAGGCGAGTGATGGGGAGTGGTTGTAAATACAGATGAAGCTTTGCTCACTCACTTGCCACTCACCTCCTGCTTTGGGCCCGGTTCATAATAGTCCAGGGACCAGTACCAGTCCTTGGCCCGGGGGTTGAGGACTGCAGATCTATAGGCTTGAATGCAGCTGGAGGATCCATTTCCACAATGGTTCACTCACATGGCTGTTGGCAAAGTCTCAGTTTCTCTCTAGCTTTTTACAGATGTCTCAGTTCCTCACTGGCTATTAGCTAGAAATCTCAGTTCCTCACCATATGGGTCTCTTAATGGACTGCCTGAGTGTCTTCACAACATGGCAGATAGCTTCCACCAGATCAAGTGATGAGAGAGAGAGAAAAAAAGAGAGAGAGAGAAAAGAGAGGAAGCTGCAGGTACTTTCATGCCCTAGTCTTTGAAATTGTACAGTGAATTCTGCTTTATTTATTGGAAATAAGCCACTAAGTCCAGCCCAACACTAAAGAGGGAAATTAGGCTCCACATATTAAGAGTATCTATACTACCACAGACTTCCTATATTTCATTTCCCAAATTTTACTGTTACTTAGGGGTCTTACCTCGGCCCTCTTACCATCTCACTTTATTAACCCTCCCTGAGTGATCTCAACTGCTCTCGTGGTTTCAATTGCCGCTATAGTGTAGATGAATCTAAAATCATTATCTCTAGCCCTGATCTCTCTCCCAAAACCTATATCTGTATTTTCAACTGCCTATTCTACATCTTTACCTAGAAAGCCAATTCAGCCTGTCCAAAACTAAATTCCTGTTTTTATCTCCCCTTGCTCCCAATTTGCCTCTTTATTCTATATCTTCAACCCCATCAACCAAGTTAAAAACTATGAAATCATCCTCAATTCCTACTTTTCCTTCACACCTCTCATATACTTTGATATAGATTTATCCCTACTGTACATACCTTCTAAATAACCCTCAATTTATTTTCTTCTTTCCATCATTACTAACTTTGTATAGGCTGTCATTATGCCTCTCCAAGTCTACTGCAGTAGCCTAATAATTGATTTCCCTATGTCTAGTCTCTCCCCATTCTAATTTACCTTTTGTCAGATTTATCTTGGCTAAAATACAGACCTGAGATCATATATCTCTATAAAAACCTCGAATGGCTCACTAATAACTTGTTTAAAGCCCAATCTCTTTAAAATGATATATAAAGCCCTTTAAAATCTGATCCTAATATGATTTTAGCTTCACTTCTTGTCACTGTCTCTACACACCTTCACCAAATCATTGTCATTCCCTGAAAATGTCATGTACATTCACACATTCACATACTTGCATATGCTATTTCCTCTTTCTGGAATATCACCACTCTCTGCTCTGCAAGGCAAACTCCTATTTCCAGAATTCAAACAGCACTTCTTCTAAGAAGCTCTCCGACTTCCCTAGGTGAGAAGTCATTTTACCTACTATGGTTCCATATCATCTTGCATATACTGATGGCATATCTTTATCACCTATACACTGTGAATGTTTTTTAAGACTGTTTCAATTTCAAATGTTTTGCCTTTGCATTCCTACAAGAACATGAACAAAATTTGTCAGACTATGTTTTCCACTTCTTAATTCAGAAAATATGATTGTTAGTGACACTACTGGTCCCCTCCAGGAATCCCAGAATAACCTGTTGCAGGAAGAAATCTATCTGCCCCTTGCAGAATTTTGTTAATATTTTCTGATTTTGTGTTGCCAACCTGCATCATTGAAGAAGGCAAAGTGCCATTTCAAGTCCAGAGCACAAGTAAATATATTACCAACGTTTATACATTTTCACCTTGCCCACTCCCCATCCCCCACTACTACAAATCCACCTTCTACAATAAGCAGCAGAGGCATCATCAGGGGAACTGGAAAAAAAGAAGCCTATGAATGTGTCTATACACTACGTAGACATTTATCCCAGAAGTGTCATCTATTAATTTTGTCCTTTTGTGGAATCTTGGTACTTGGTGACAAATAGTACATCCCAATTATTACTGGAAAAATCCTTGGATGAATCAGGGTGCTCATAACATCTTGGTCCTGAGGCTTTTATTAAATTCACATTCAAAAGATGGATAAATACCAAAACTAAATATACTCTTACAGTGCAAATAGGGAAAGAACATTTAGCTCTCACCCTAGTTCTTAGCCATCATTTTTAAAACACATGTTGAGCTCTTTCTAGGAGACAGGCTGCATTAGGCACTATTTACTCAGCCGTAAACAACAGAGCCAAGGTCCCTGATTCCATGCGACAAAAGACATCCAAGTAAGAAAGAAAGACATAAAAACACAAAGTAATTACAGATTATGATAAATTAAATAAATGAAAAAGGTGATGAGATGGAGATTAACCGGGGGTTGCAGAGAGAGGTTCTTTAAATATAGTGGGCAGGGATAACCATTTAGAGGAACTGGCATTCGAACTGAAACCTGTACCATGAAAGTGAGCCAGCCATGTGAGATCTGGAGGAAGAATATATCCAAAAAAGGCAACAAGAGCAACCATACCTTAAATACAATACCCTAATTACAAAAAAGTCCTCTCAAAAATGCACGTTATCAGATGGCAGAATCCATGTATACAAGAAGAGAAATATAGGCAATACAGATTGAAAAAACAATGGTGATATAGCACCTCTTGTATTATCCTGGATAGAGCTGGAACCCATTCTACTTGGTGAAGTATCACAAGAATGGAAAAACAAGCTCCACATGTATTTACCATCAAATTAGTATTAACTGATCAACACAAGTGCACATGTAGTAATAACATTCATCCGGTGTTGGGCGGATGGGAGGGGAGAGGCGGGGATGGGTATATACAAGCCTAATGGTTGCATTGCGCACCGTCTAGGGGATGGACACGCTTGAAGCTCTGACACGGGGGTCAGGGGGCGCGAGGGGCAAAGGCAATATATGTAACCTAAATGTTTTTACCCTCATAATATACTGAAATAAAAAAAAATTTTTAAAAGAAAGAAATATCCACTTGTTTCAGACCTCCATGTCTTAAATTGGATGCCCAGTATGAGTCATCTTAATTCTGAATGAGTAAGCAGCCACATTTTTATGCCAACCCAAAAGTCAAAATTACCAGGCCCTGTTGACACCCTACCACCTGAAAGGGATGCTTCTCCTTAAGCATCCCTACCAGACTTTCCTCTTCTCACTTTCCTGCCTGAGCTGCTTTTTCTATATTTGCCTTTTAAACATTGTTCCCTAAATTCCTATTCTTGTTTTGCTCTGTATTCTCTCTCTCAAAGTAATCCATTCCCATTGACATCCGTATGCTCCAAACTTTCTCCTAAGTTTACAGGTCAAATATCCATATGCCATTGGTTTTCTCCACAAAGGTGTCTCACAGCGTTGTTAAACCCCAAATTCAGGCTCATGTACCCCATGCACAGCTGAAGCCAAACTGTGACACTGGTGCTTGGAGATGAAGATTTATTCAATTTGGTGGGAAGACCGGAGAGCAAGATCTTTCAGATCTGTCTTAACAAAAGGATGAAGTGGGGAGCTTTTATGCAGCTAGAGAGTGAGGGAAGAGGAATTTCAGGGAATGGAAGGGGGAAGTATGTTCACCTTGAGTAACCAGATTTCTGAGCCTCAGCAGTTAGTTGCAACTTTTCTCAAGGTCATTCATTCCTTCTGCAATACAAACTCACAGATTTCCCTCATGTCCTGGGAGTTGTCTCCCCCCTCCCTCTTGAAAAAGAAACAGTATATCAGCAGTTAACATTTACTGTGACAACGAGGGGTGTTGGGCAGGAAGCAAGCAGTTAACATGTGCAAGCAAACAAGGACCTACTCAAATTTTACATTATTTTAGTCATTAAAAAAATGCTGGAGTACTAAAATTTCAAGCACCCTAAATTCAACACAGTCCAAACTGGATACATTACTCCCTGTGCTGCCTACACACTCCACACATTGCCTCTGTAACCTACTTAGCACCAGCATTGATCATTTGCCCAAGCTTGACATCCGGAGTCCTCTTCAACTTTCTGACTTCTTCCCCCTTAGCTCCCAATATCCAGTCACCCAATCTCCTGATTTTAGATTCTTAATATTTATTGGAGTAAACTCATTTAGAAATTAATGAATCAACACTGAATTCTTTACTTCTTTACACTATGACCTGAATTATAAAGTAGTATCAACTAATACTAATGATGTGCTTACATGTGCCAAGCACTGTAATGAGCGAGTGGCATGCATTATATCATTTCATCCTTGCAATAGCCCTATGAGCTAGGAACAGTATAATTATTTCTCTTTTAAATATAAGGAGACTAAAACTTAGAAGTGTTTAGCAATTTGCCTAAAGTCATCTATATATGTGAAACAGATTTAACTCCCATATTTCTGACTCTAAAATCTGACCTTTTAAGCATTGTCATAAAAAAGTATAAAATTAGCTTTCATAAGAAAAAATCATCTAACTTGATAGTTTTTTTCTAGAAACAACTTTACTACTTCAAAGGGTTTAGGATTCAGGGATAACTGGCATTAAATCCAGCTACATAGTGATACAGTGTTCAATCCATTAAAACTGGTTCTGAAATGTATTCAGGTGGCAAATACCTGAAAGTTACGGTGCTATTTGGGAAATAAAAAAAGACTGATTAATTTCACCAAAAACTTACAAATAATGTTTCTAACATAAAGACTGTATTTTACATAAATATCCACATTATTTTGAATGTATGTAAAAGACTTTATAGTTGTATGAAATATTTTACCCATTACTGTTTGTTTCTTCTTTAATTTTTTGGCAATATATCAGCTGAAAAATGCTAGAAATCTACTAATTTTTTAAGAATAAGTATGAGGGAAGAAAGCTTAAAATTGGGGAAAAAAACATGACTTTCTGTAAATTGGAAAGACATTTTCATTCAATATAGTAGAAGATGATCCTCGTCCAACTTACTGAACTCTTCCATATGAGCATAATTTGAGAACCACTGCAATATATGTTTCTTAAACACCTATTACATTTAAGAAAATATGCAATGTTCTGGAAAAAGAAGAATAAAATATAATCACGAGTCTCAGTTTACAAACTTACAAAGAAGGGAGAAATTCCTTATAGGATTTAGATTTTGTCTTCTAAGACTGTATAAATGTACAAAAAATGTTTATGCTTCTTACAGGAAAAAATGACACTATTGTAACTACAGAATAATCGCCCATGTAAAATAAAATGACTATAGTATAATCAGCAATTTAAAATGAAAATCTGTATTATGAAGATGGGAAGTCTTCAAAGGAGTTAAGAAATAGGGTGACACCTGCACGTGAATGTTTATTGCAGCAAAATTCACAAGTGCAAAGATGTGGAATCAACCCAAGTGCTCATCAATTCATGAGTGGGTTAACAAAATGTGGTATATGTATACTATGGAATACCACTCAGACATAAAAAGGATGAATTAATGCCTTTTGCACAATTTGGATAGAACTGGAAACCATTATCCTAAGTGAAGTATCCCAAGAACAGAAAAACAAACACATGTACTTGCTATTACATTAGAAATAACAGATGAGCACACATATGCACAAAGGAATGTAAAACTCAGTGGAAATCAAGCAGGGGGGAATGGGGAGGAAGGGAGGGGCAAAAATCTACCTAACAGATACAATGAACACTATTTGGGTGATGGACACACTTGTAGCCATGATTCAATCATTACAAAATTGATGCATGTAACCAAAAACATTTGTACCCCCTTAATACTTTGAAATTAAAAAAAAGAAATAGGGAGACACTATCAAGTTCATAGATTAGAGAACTTACTTTTGGAGTGATGCATTGTGAAGATATTGGAGCAAGAAAGACAAGTTAAGGCGCACCTGGGATAATGCAAGCAAAAAAAAATGTGGCTCTGAAATCAGGTAGTGAGGTAGGAAGGAGATAATTGTAGAATCACTAGGACTTGACTGAATTTGGAGGTTGAAAAAGGAATCAAAGATGACTCATTAAAGTTTCTCATTATGATTCCAGATGTAAAATAAACAGTAGTTTTTGTTTGGGGTTACATATAAACATTCTATATAACTATGAAAAGTTCTAAAGCACAAGAGTGGAGTATGGGAATGGGAAATAGGAAAAGTTGGCCTAAAATGAGAAGTAAAAACTAAATAACAAGATAAAAAGCAGAGATAATAGGACTGAGGAAGGCATGGAACCCCTGTATTGAATGCAAAAAGACATGAGAAACTATCAGAAAATTATTACTAGGCAAATGAAATGGTTGATTGGAATCATGGGAAATGATCTTAGCTTCAATGAAGCAAAAAATATTTGGAAATTGTACATCCTGATTTCTTGACAAATGTCATAATAACTATTATCATAATGGCACCAAGAAATATTTCAAATAGAATCACCCACATAAGTCACCCACTTAAAAAAATTTTGTTAGTGTAGGTTGAAGTAAAAGTTTACAGTACTGAAACTCAAACTGACAAGGTAAAAGAGATTTTACATGCTCTACTGAAACACTGGCTAATCTTTTATAATAGTGTATTTTGGAGGGAAAAATGTATTAAAGAAGACTGCCTACATGTCAGAAGAATTTTTAAGCATTCAATATTTAAATCAAAATACTTTCTAATATGTACTACCTCAACCCCTAAAATGGATCAGCAATTTATATGGCCAGTCAAATTACTCTCACCTTTATGACAAGAATTTATTTAGACAAACTATTCTTACTTCTGCTCACTACCAAACAGCATAGTTTGGTCTTTTATCAGTCAGAATTTGTATTAGTTTTCTAGGGTTGCCATAACAAAGTACCATAGAATGGGTGGCTTAAACAACAAAAATTTATTTTCTTGTAATTCTGGAGGCTAGAAGTTCAAGATCAAGGTCTCAGCAGGGATGGTTTTTTCTGAGGCTTCTCTATCTGCTGCTTCCTGGCTATGTCTCTTTCCTCTGTGCACATGCATCTCTAGTTGTCTCTTTGTGTGTCAAAATTCCCTTTTCTTCTAAGGTCACCAGTCAGATTGGATTAGGGCCCACACAAACGGCCTCATTGTAACTTAATCACTTCTTGAAAGGTCCTATCTCCAAATACAAGCACAATGTGAGTTAATAGGGGCTAGGGGCTCAAACATGAATTTGGGGGGTCATAATTCAGCCCATAACAGAGTTCCTGGTTGCAAACAACTAAAACCAACTTTTAAGTAAAAAATCAATTTATTGGGACAATTGCTCACAGACTATATAGGAAGGCTGGAAAATCAGGCTTGGAAAACAAAAGCAGCAACAGAAAATAGCAAAGAATGAAACTAAGGATTAATATGGATCCTTATAATACTTGTAATACTTGTAATGACCTGAAAAACTCCTATACTTTTCCTGAGTCTTTGCCTTATTTTCTTGGAATCAAAAGCCCTAGGCACAGTAGGGAAATGGCAGGGAGAATCTACCTGCTCAATCCTAAATTATGTACCTAGGATCTGGCTCTGGTGGGATAAGGAAGAGGGAGAAACTTTGTAGCTTTTCTTTCAAAGTGGAAATTTTAACTTAATGGGTAATCTCCCTTCCACTCCCCAACCATACACACGGGCAGGACTTCAGGATGCTGGCTAGCAATCAGTAATTTCTATTTCAATACTAAATCTACTGCCCTAATCTATTATATGTGATATAGTCTAATAGATGTAGTTAACAGAATTGCTATATACAATGCAGTAAATTCACAGCCTGTCTACCAAATCAACCCAGTCAAGTTTGGCACTATTTTTCTTTTATGGTGGGCATTTACCCCGGGTTTAACTGTTCCCACTATTTCCTAAAGTATTTCACTTATCCTGACACCTGAGTTTATATCCTTGGTTTCCTGAGCATTGACTCTGCAACTCTTGGACTATACCTTCTAAGCTTTGTTTTGTGAAGTTTTAGTTTGAATTACAAAGACAGTAAAAATAGAAGTAGAAGGTATAAAATTTCCAGTCCTCCTTTCATTTGCTGTTGGAGACCACAAAAAAGCATTTACCTTATTGAATTCAGTAAGTTGGGCTTATTTCTAAAGTCTATGAAGAAATGAATGTATAAGGGGAAAGGGCTATCAGAGCAGGTACTGTATTTAGAAATGTATATTTTCCATTAGAGGCAAGGAAGGACCTTTGCTCTCTACCTGGATTACACTTCAGGGAAGAAACAAAATCAAAGGTCAGAGAGAGGTAGAAGGGAGTTATGAAATAAGAACCTGGAGCTACTATTATAACAATATGAGATTCTAGATTCTTTCTAACTTCCCCATATTTGTTATTGATAATTCAGTGGCTTCATAATTACCAATAAAATTCTTTAAAAAAAAACAAAAGCCCAAAACTTATCGTTGTGGGCACTAAAAAGAGGAAGTTAAGGCAACTACATTCCACCCCCACAAATCTTGAAGGAAGAGGATCCCCAAAGAATCAGATATAATACTGCATTCCTGTCTTCTGACAAGAACCACGACATTAACAAAAAATAAGCAAGGATGAAAATAAGTAGAAGAGGGAAGAGTCCATTAACCTGCAGTAGAAGCCCAAATGAAGTGTACACACACCCACCATACTTGGGATTCATTGACATATTACGTGGAAAGTTACTAAGCAAATAATCAACTGCATAATTTAAGAAGGCTTATAGTTTTCTCCCTATGCAAATTAATAAAAAAAGATTAAAAAGTCTTATCTATACAAATAATTATTGGCTCCTCAATGCTTCCTAACAGAGTTTAAACAATCATTTTTAAAAATAGCTATTGTTAAGATAATTATTTTGGTTTGTACAAATACTAACATCAAGTACCTTTTCAAACACGATCTACTTTTGTAATGTTAGGTTACAGGCACGAAGGCTGAAGTCAGACTGCCAAGGTTAGAATCCCTGGCTCAGCCCTTAAAATAACCTTGTGCATCTTTCTTCTTTTTGTGCTGCGTGTGTAAAATAGGAACAGTAACACTTCCCACCAAAGTGTCGTTGTGATCATTCAATGAAATAATGTGAGTTAAGTCCAAGCAGTGTCTGGACTTACCAAGCACTTAAACTAAGCTCAAACTAAGTTTGGTTACTTTCACATTATAAAGTGGCTTTTAGGAATCATCTAGGCACTTTCCTAAAGACTTAACATAACTTGATAAATATAGAACTTCAAAGAAGTTCAAGCGGCCCCTTCTCAGGGACGCCATCTCCAGCGCTCTTCAAATGAAAGAGGCCCTTCAAATGAAAGGAAATTTTTCTCATTTCTTCATAATCCTTTGTAGGAATCTGAAGCACGCTGCACTCGCGGGCCAACTCTGCCTCACCAAGGCACAAGAAGGTAGCTGAGTAACCTGGCCCACAAAGCAGCCCCGAGTTGCTGAGGCTGCTCGGTGGTCACTCAGGATGGGGATGGTACAGGCGACCATTAATTCGGCCGGCAGCAAAAGTCTATAGCTGAGGCGAAGATGGATAAAAGAGTCGCCCATTCTCAGTGAGAGAGGACGCCGAGAGAGCACAGACGCGCATGGGCCTTAATCCGCCGGCCCAGATTCATTCTCAGGCCTGCAGCCACCTAGAAAAGGCCGGGTGGGAGTGCAACATCACGTGTGACGCGGAATCATTTTCCCACGTCCCATCCCTGCCCTCTCCTGGTGGGACGCAGCAAAGGCGCACGCGCAGCTCCGCTTCCGGGCGCCTCTCCTCACTACCCAAAATGCTCTGCGGCACCGACCTGTCGCAAAGGCCGCGTTTAGGGGGCGAATGAGCGACTCGCTTTCCGTGCGGTGCGGCGACGGCGTCCCCGGTCTTCCTCCGCCTCCTGCCGCAGGGCCTGATCCCCTGACGATATCCAGCTGCGCTTAAGTGTAGCCGGTGTCATCTGTCTCCGCAATGCCCCCCAAGAAACAGGCTCAGGCCGGGGGCAGCAAAAAGGCGGAGCAGAAAAAGAAGGAGAAGATTATCGAAGTGAGTACCCACCCCCTCCCCCCACTCACGCCGCGAGACCTCGGGGAAGCAGCCTCCCGGCTCCCGGCTCCCCGGGGCTCTCGCTCGCGTCTCCTGGGGCCACGTGTCCCTCCCTTTGGTCTGTATGGCCCACTGCCCCTTCACCAGCCGCCTGATGACGCTCGCTGCTTCTGATTGCTATAGTGACGTTGCTGGCGCCCCCGCACCTGGGCTGGCTTCTCCGCCCACACGCCCGCCCCTGCCTACCCGGCTGCGAAATGACCCCCTGGGCCTGCCACAGGGTCTTGTCCTTCGCTAGTCCTCTCAGAAGTGGAGATGTTTCTAGGGTTATGTTAAAAGAAATATGATGAGCGGGCTCGGGCCAGAGTCTTTCTGGAACGCAGACTCAGGACGAGTCTTTCTGTTTCTTATTTCTTTACCCATTACCCAGGGGTAATACTGTTAATTCTTTGGAGCCAACAAATTTCTATTTGGTGGCGTTTTTGATTCACCTCTAAACTGTTTAAAATCTCATTCTGTCAGGTCACAGCTCAGAATCTTGTACATAGCGCTTGATATACATATTCTAAATTCGATTAAATAGAATAACGCTTTAAAAGAGAGTAGGTTTCAGTGTTACTAGCTGTGTTAAGTCCCATACCCCAATTTGGTTTTGATATATATTAGCACATTGAGCTTGTAGCCAGCCCTTTAATGGCTGAGGAACGCTGTTGACGATCTAACATGTTCTGCACTTGTTTTCCAACGACTGCATCAGTGAGTTTCCTTAAGAGGTGAACCGTATTGACATTACATAAACGTATCATACAGCCCCCCACGAGGTATTTCTTCCCTCGATTTCTGCTATTATTCTTTCTCATAATTAAAATAAATAGTACCTCCTATACTTTGGATGTAATACGAAAAAGCCATGGTCGTTGTTGTGCATAAGGTGTATCTGAATAATGGACAGCTTTTTATGGAATACTTTTTATTAAAACACGATCAAAATAGGGATTGGGTGTTTTGAAATGACATCTTTTATAACTGATTATTGCTTTGTAATACTCAGTTACAGCCTTGAAAAATAGCATTGAAACCTCTCAGGGTTTTGTTTTACAACCTTAATCAGAACTTATCTTTGTCAAATTTCAAATAATTTTTTAAAGTCTCCTAATTTAAGTAAAATGCTTATGAAGAATTCTGGCAACCTTGGCCAGCTTCCAACTCAAGCAGAACCTGTATTCTTACTGCTTATTTGTACTATTTAAAACTGTCATGAAATAACCTTACCCAAACAAAATGATTGTTAAATTCTCACACTTGAGTTTACTATCTCCTTTTTGAATCTGGAGTCCTGGCACTTAGGTTGATCTCTGGGGTTGGTGACCTGATGGCATTCAGTACTGTGTAAACCAAGGACATTTTAAAGATGTCATTTTACTTGTAAGTTTTCTGTACTGAGATTAAGTTAATACAGTACACCATGATACAAACTAAAACTTCCCTATAGATGTGAAATTAAGTGTTACATGACAATTTAAAATACACTTTATGCATTGTAGAGCTTTAACTATAGTTTGTTTTCTTTTTAATTGGTAGGACTGGTATTTTTCTTTTAAGTAATTGTACATGAAAGTTGTTTATAGTATCCCATCAACTCTAAAAATGATACATATGTTATGGTTCCATCCATCTCGGAACAAGATTATATTTAAGGTAAAGAGAAAGAAACTTTAGTTTCGTTAATGAAAATAGCCCCAAAGAAAAATGCAAAATAAAATAACTGTGTTCTTCAATTGACAAAGAAAAATAGCCTAACAGACCTGTGAGATTAAGCCTAGTTTTGTTTTTTTCCATATTTAATATATACGATGGGCTTTTTAAAAATAATTTTCTTTTTCATTGAAGTATAATTTATATAAATAAAATGCACTGATTTTAGATGTACTGTTTTGATTAATTTATACACCCAGAAACTGCCACCCTAATTAAGACATGAAACATTTCCATCATCCTAATAAATGTGCTTTGTGCCTCTTTCTATTCAATTCTTTCTACATGGGCAGCCACTAATCTTTTTGCCACCATAGAATATCTTTTCTGCTCTAGGAATTGATATAAATGGATTTATAAAGTCTGTGGCCTTTTGTGTCTTTTTTCCCCTTCATGCCACATAATGTTTTTGAAATCCATCCATGTTGTATATGTCTGTCTAGTTTGTTCCTTATTGCTGAAAAGTATTCTCTTGTATAGGAATCATTACAATATGTGACCTTTAGTATTTCTCCTTTCTAGAGATGAAGAGACAAAAGAATTAAAATTGAAGCTTGGAGAATGAACTCAGGATTCCAAAATGGGATAGAGGCACTATATATTAGGATCTTGGCAGCATACAAAATGGATTATTTTTGTAGCCAATGCAGTCATCTGTGGGGACCTTAAGGTTGGGGCATAAACTTAGGTGGAACAAGAATGTCTTTATGGGCCGGGCGCGGTGGCTCACGCCTGTAATCCTAGCACTCTGGGAGGCCGAGACAGGAGGATCACTCAGGTCAGGAGTTCGAGACCAGCCTGAGCAAGAGCGAGACCCCCGTCTGTACTAAAAATAGAAAGAAATGATTTGGACAGCTAAAAATATATATAGAAAAAAATTAGCCGGGCATGGTGGCACATGCCTGTAGTCCTAGCTACTCGGGAGGGTGAGGCAGAAGGATCACTTGAGCCCAGGAGTTTGAGGTTGCTGTGAGCTAGGCTGATGGCCACGGCACTCTAGCCAGGGCAAAAGAGCGAGACTCTATCTCAAAAAAAAAAAAAAAAATGTCTTTATGACCTGTATAAATTAGGACTAATCATTAGGGGATCTGGGTGGTGTGTCTGGGGAGGACTGGTCTTGACTTTACCATCAGGAATTACTGTTGAGCTTCTTATTTTTGCTGAATATGCTTGCATTTTGCTTTATTGAGTTTTGCTCAGTGGTTCTTGAACCAAGAATGCAGTAATGTTGGGTGTATGTCTAGTTTTGAGGCCATTTCTTTCTGAAAGCTTGGCTTTGGGTATGGGTTCTTATTGAACAACATGTTCAAATCTTTCAATCGTTTCTCAGTGAACGTAGTTCGTTTCCTTTGTTAATGTATCTGGTGCTAGCCTTTAGGAAGGTCCTCTGAGCCTGACATCTTGCAATCTAGATGTGCTCCTTTGTTCAAGTCCAGAGATCTGATGAACTTTCTTAAAAAAAAAAAAGGTAGTAAAGTTTTGCAAACTCATGGGTGTTGCACTGATGTTTGCTACTCCTGGAGAGGTACAACAATATTGTGAATTGCAGTGTTAAGTTATAGCATTTGTGAAATTAGATATATAGAGAATACTCTATTGTTCAGCCTGATACATTCTGCTTTATTAAATACTGTAGGCAACTTTTTTTAAGCTTTCCTAAAGACCCAAAGCATGTCTCAATGACTGTTGCAATTGGATAAGGAGAGGTAGCATAGGCTTAGCTCCCAGCTCACCAATCAAGTTTCATCCAGAGCAGCACTTTATCAATTTTTGTGTAGATCTGTAAAATTTTAACTAAAACCGGTTATTACCAAAACATTTAAAAGCTAAAGTAAAATATATTTTATGACAAACTCATAATGAACATAATTGACACCTGGTTCAAACTGGTTATTGATCTCTGTAATTTTTTTGTTTTGGAAAAAATAATTATTTTTTTTTTTTGAGACAGAGTCTCGCTTTGTTGCCCAGGCTACAGTGAGTGCCGTGGCATCAGCCTAGCTCACAGCAACCTCAGACTCCTGGGCTTAAGCTATCCTCCTGCCTCAGCCTCCCGGGTAGCTGGGACTACAGGCATGTGCCACCATGCCCGGCTAATTTTTTCTATATATATTTTAGTTGGCCAGATAATTTCTTTCTATTTTTAGTAGAGACAAAGTCTCGCTCTTGCTCAGGCTGGTCTCAAACTCCTGACCTTGAATGATCCACCCGCCTCAGCCTCCCAGAGTGCTAGGATTACAGGCGTGAGCCACCACGCCCGGCCTGGAAAAAATAATTCTTTATAGTCTATTTTGACAGGTAAAGACTAACTTATTTCAAAGTCTTGTCAGCTTTGGAAGGTTTTATAGATACGTAACCTGAAATTCTAAGTTCTTCAGAATTAATAGTACAGTATATGCTTTTAAGCAGCACTTTTCAGTAGACTTTAAAATAAATGGTTGCCCTACAGACCTCTTCCGTCTTCTATACCTCTGTTGCTTCCCCTGCCACCACCGTGGAAAAACAACAACATGCAGTTTTTGAGAATGCTAAATAAAGCAAGTAAACAGAGGCTTTGGGTAGCATAATTTAATGACTTTCAGCTTTGAGTACCAGCTTTGGAGTCAGGTAGACCCGGGTTTGAGTCCCATGTTTCAAATTGCTAACTCTGTAGTTTTAGACAAGTTATATGGTCTGTCTGAACCAGAATTCTCATCTGCAAAATGCAGCTAATTGCCGTATTATTAATAGTACAGAGCTAAGAACTATTTAGGGGAAATAAACACAGACTCAACCTGCACTGTCTATATGGTGCTTACCTCCTGCCCATTTGAAATAATTTCTTTATATTGCCTTCATTTTTTTTCTTTCCTCCTTTCTTCCCTCTATTCTTTCCCTTCTTCCCCCCCCCAAGCTTTATGAATTCATTTGTATTAATATTTTTTTCTGAAATGAGTGTATCAAAGAAGATTATGGTTCTGCTAGACATTAACACATTAGTGGCAAATGGCATATACCATTTGCTTTCTTATAGCTAAAATATAGTAACAAATTGAAGTCTGCATTGAGCTGTAGAAGGTTGATTATAGAAAAGGGAAAATAATCTTTGGATTTAGGACAAGCAAATAAAGGATATCCAGCTAAGGACTTGTAGCAGGAAAGTATTAATAAGGACCTATAGAGACAGGATCCAGGTGTTTAACGGATGGAGAAAGAGAAATTGGTTGTCAGTGAAGAACTTCAGCCAACAGCCAAGGTCAACTGTTGATTGCTTGAAGCTGGATTAATAAGTTGCAAAATATCTATTGCATGGATGGACAACAAAAATACATTAGAGGAGTATGTTTAGGGGAAAACTAAAAATGTAAAACAGTGCTAGCCTCTGCTTACTCTAATGTCCCCAGAGGTAGACCCTAGTTATGTTAAAGCACTATTCAGTGTTGACCTGCTCTCCCACTGCCTCTTTTTTTCCCCAAACATCTTACTTAAGTAGCAGGGCATGGGGCGCATTTCAGAAGACAATTTTTCCACAGGGGTGAGGGTGGTAGAGCTCTGCGGCCTAGTCCCTAACACGCAGCCCGGGGGTTGGGGACCACAGATTTAAGGGGGGGTGGTTAAGTGAAGAGAGTTTTAAGTGAAGTTCTGGAATTCACTGAGTGGTAAGGCTCTTGAAGCCTCAGGGAGCTTTTCTTACTGCCTGCTTTGTAAAATCCTTTGTATTCATTTCCCAAGTTGTCTTCTGAAACATACACACACAGAGTTCCTTCCCTATAACCTAACTTTTGGGACCTTATTTATCCAATGAGGACCACTGTTTCCCTAGTTTTAACCATGACTTGGGATTGACTGTAACCTCCTCTTTTTCCATCTCATAATTCAGGTTAATGTTTGGGTAAGGGTCTGTCCTAAGCTCAAGAAAGAGGGAATAAGCCTTTTTAAAGTATTCCAAATTGGAAACCATCGTATTATCAAGAGATAGTGTTGGTATCCCAGATCCACAATGTGGTATCTAGGGAGCTTTTTGTGCACCAGCCAGCCCAATAACTTAACCAGGTTTCTCTGGGAAGTAGTTTTTCGTGGTGGTAAGAAAAAGAAATTTGCTTAGAGTCAATTATACCTTAGTTCATATGTCATCTGTCACTTAATACTTACTGGGCCAGACGCAGTTCTCAGGATTTTGGGGGAAAGGAGAGAAGAGAGACATACCAGCCATCTAAAGGTGATAAGAATTACATAGCTCCTCTAATTCTGTCAGTGGTATATGCATTATTACCCTTTTTAAAATTACAGAAACAAGCACAGAGATTAATAACTTTCCCAAGGTTACTAAACTGGCAAGTGGCAGAGCCAGGGATTCAAACCCAGGAAATCTGGCTCCACAGTCCTTGCTGTCAACCACTGCACTATATACTGTCTCTCTGAGTTAAATGTTTTAGCTTTCAGAACAACCCTAAGGGATTAGAGTGAGACCCACTTTATAAATAAAAAACTGGCAAAGAGAGTAATTTATCCGGCTCTGTTTGGGATTAGAACCTAGGCAGTCTGACTCCAGAGTTTATACTCTTAAATCTTTATACTGTACAGCCAGCCCCTTATTAGCAATTTAACTTCAAATGAATTGTTGACTGTTTCTGAGTTTCTGTATCGACATTTACAGAATGAGATAATAATATATCATAGGATTGTTTTGAGGATTTATTGAAGTATATATTCAGGAGTTTATGTTTAGTGAATGCTAAATAAATAAGTATCCCCTTTCTCTGTGGAAAAAAAATTTTCTGAGCTCTTAACCTAATTAGAGACTTTTAAACCAGAGCTCATTCATTATCTCTTTAAACTGGTTAATTATGTGCTAAAGCAGTGTAATTAAACCTGAAAATTTTTTTTCTTCTGGGATCTGGAGCTTATACACCTTTACCAGAAACTGCTATTATTAATACTTTCTTTTCTAACTGGCCAGGTCCCCTTAGTTTCTTTCCTAAGTCTATATATGTCAGTCTCTAGTTTGCTATTTGGCCTTGTTTATTCATTCTTTGCTTCTTCTCCATAGTTGCATATGGGGCATAGGTTCAACCCCAGTTTATTATTCTCTGGCAAAGTATCTGTAGATGCTGTTGCACTTTAATCCTGACCATATTTTTAGTTAGAATTTATTCTCCCTCCCATGAGAGCTCACTTGTTGTAAAAGGAAAGTATGGCATTTTTATACTTGGTTGCTACTCTGTGATTATATCTCTCCATATGTCACATTACCCTTGACCATCTTTCCTTGAAATTGGGTTGTGTTAAACCTCCTTTTCTGTAAAAACAAGGGAAGCTATCCATACATTGCAGAGAATTTCAATTTGTATGTGCTTCCTGCTACCTTCTTTCATATATATGGGCTATAAAAAATTCATGTAGAATTTTGAACTATCATGTTTGGGATAGTAGAACATGAGGCAGGCATTTACGTAGGGGAAAGCAAAGTTTTGGTATATGGATGGATATAGATGTCATGGATAAAGAGATATTTCCTAATGAGAAAGAGCCTTTTAGCAGCGAAAACCTATTGAGCTTTTTGATCTTAAGAATATTGAAAAATCTTTTATTGGTTTTGAAATGCTGTAAAGATTCCATCATGTTGGATGTTTTCAGATACAAATTCTCTCAATACTGTTGTTTTCCATTTCCAGCTTGTCCAAATAGGTGGTATTCTTTATCTGTAACACCTTCTTCTCATTACCCTTTCCCTTCCTGTAGAATTAAAATGGTCACCTAATTTATTTCATACTAAATGCCTCTCAGGGTTTTGGGTTTTTTTTTTTTTTTTTTTTTTTTTTTTAATAGCTAGGGTCTGTCACAGTTGTCCGGGCTGGGTGCAGTGTTATGATCATAGCCCCACTGCAGCCTCGATTTCCTGGGCTCAAGCAGTCCTGCTGCCTCAGCCTCCTGAGTAGCAAGGACTACATGTGCGTGCCATCACGCCTGGCTGGGTTTTTTTGTTTTTTAATTTATTTTTTGTAGAAATGAGTTCTAACTGTGTTGCACAACCTGGTCTGGAACTTCTGGCCTCCAGCAATTCTCCCCGACTTGGGTCTACCAAAGTGCTGATGAGATTACTGCCTCAAGCCACAGTGCCTGACCCCAGATTACTTTTAGAGACCTTTTTGCCTCTTATCCACTTTGAAACCACCCATAAACAACCAGAATAAGAAAGAAATACAAATTCTGTTTTGAAATTAGGAGACATTTATAATCTGGAACCTGAGCATGTGAAGATTGACAGTGGATGGATGAGTTGGTAACTGATTTAGTAGAGCAGAGTGTTCAGGACTGAGTGCCTGCCTAGGAGTGTGCCAGTGAGAAGCAAGTGAATTTGCTCTGCAAAATTCTGGAAAAACTCAACAATGGGAGGCACTAGGTAATGTTGAAGGTGAGAGAGGCTGAAAATTGGGGGTTAAAAGTGTCAGAAGTAGCTAATAATTCTTACCTACTACAACTCAGCCAGGTGACTATTTCTGTAAGAAACAGGAGGTGTATTCTCTGCACGGGTTGGGGGGTCAGCAGGCCTCTCTGGTTCTGGAACACTAGGCACAGAGGAAGTTGGAGGACTTAAAATGTGGGCCTGAAAATGGCCGCTAAGGGGTCTGCAGTAAACTAAGAGACCCCTTCTCCCACCTGTTCTTTTCTCCTGTCTTGTAGCCAGATCTTTTGTCTTCCCAGCTAGAAGACCCTTATCCAGAGAAGCAGAAAAGATAGAGGGGGGAGAAAAAAAGATTTCAAATTTCAGTATTTGGTGGTTTCCTATCAGGTTTGCCACCCATTCACCTTAAGGTAAAGCTCACTAGTCAAGCCTGCTTTATTAGTTTCTTAGGGCTGCTGTAATAAATGATTACAAACTGGGTCACTTAAAACAACAGAAATTTATTCTCCCACAATTATGTTGGCTGGAAATCTGAAATTAAGGTGTCGGCAAGGCCATGCTCCCTCTGAAGGCCGTAGGGAAGAATTCTTCTTCCTTGCCTTTTCCTAGTTTTTGGTGGTATCTCACAATCCTTGTCGTTCTTTGGCTTAAAGCTCTAGTGTATTCCAGTCTCTGTCTTCACATTGCCTTCTCTTTGTGTCTTTGTGTCATTGCGTCTTACGTAGACAGTAGTCCTTGGATTTAGGGCCCACTCTAATCTAGTATGACCTCACCTTAACTCCTTACATCTGTAAAGACCTGTTTCCAATTTAAGTCATATTTAAGTTTAGGTGGACTTGAATTTGGGGGAATTCATTCAACCCACTACAGCTCCCCACACACACACTTGCGCATACTTGTGCAATGGCTTCTAAATGTTTGGTACTGCATACTTATTAAATATGAATAGATAGCCAAGGATCACCATTAGTGCCTAGCACATAATAAGTATTCCATAACTGATAGCTGGTATTATATTAATAGTATTGCCAAATTATTATATTAATGATACTCCAAATTTAATAAAGTGTTG
The DNA here is from genome assembly GCA_028533085.1 of Varecia variegata. Classification (NCBI taxonomy): domain Eukaryota; kingdom Metazoa; phylum Chordata; class Mammalia; order Primates; family Lemuridae; genus Varecia; species Varecia variegata. The sequence continues at coordinate 38,169,169 of CM052439.1, read as the reverse complement.
CTTTTTAGTTATGTTTCAATTTTAATGTTTCCATATTAGCAACAGCTAGGAATGTGTATAATTGTGTAGTCTGATCTCTTTATTAAATTTGTTTTTGAGAGGATAACTTTATTACCCAAAAAACAGTTCAGAAGTTAATTTATCTTCTTCCTCTTATGCACTATTCCCCAAAATGTGTTCAGTAATATATAAGCCCTCAGAATACTCCGATAAAAATGCATTCTGAGGTAAAAGAAGATTTGGAAGTGCTGCATACTATATCCCCTCTGATAGAGGCTGTATTTTATGCTTAAGAATTAAGAGCCCTATTTAATCAAGCATTTTCCTAAACTTACTTGATTCTAGGACTTCTTTTTTTTTTTTTTTGAGACAGTTGCCCAGGCTAGAGTGCCCTGGCGTCAGCCTAGCTCACAGCAACCTCAATCTCCTGGGCTCAAGTGATCCTTCTGCCTCAGTCTCCCAAGTAGCTGGGACTACAGGCATGCACCACCATGCCTGGCTAATTTTTCTATATATATTTTAGCTGTCCATATAATTTCTTTCTATTTTCAGTAGAGACGGGGTCTCGCTCTTGCTCAGGCTGGTCTCGAACTCCTGAGCTCAAACAATCCGCCGGCCTTGGCCTCCCAGAGTGCTAGGATTACAGGTATGAGCCACTACGCCCAGCCTGTAGGACTTCTTATTCCAGTGTAACAACTCTGCACATTCCATAGAACTGATATTTCAAAATGCACTGTTGCACTTTTACAAAAGTATCACAGAGTAATAAATAAGTTTAGTGATGATAGTTACAAGTGTGCATTGAATTATAAAGAATCTGGATGGTGTTTTGAGGTCATACATATATTGCCTTAACTTGATGTTTAGTGTTTCGTATGTCTTTATATATAGCATAAGGAAGAATACTTTTCTTATCAATAAATAAAATAATGATTTTTAGATGCCATTAGAAAATAGATATTATTATAAAGTGTTAAGATATTTCTATGCTTTTTCTCAATTAGGACAAAACTTTTGGTTTAAAGAATAAGAAAGGAGCGAAGCAACAAAAGTTTATCAAGGCTGTCACACATCAAGTTAAATTTGGTCAACAAAATCCACGTCAGGTAAATAATTTAAGTGTTTGTATTTTCTTCTCATGGATGTAGTATTATATGGCATCTGTTACAGGTAAAAATATTTGGTATTGTATTTCAAAATGAAATCCTGCTCTAAATGTATTTTGCATCTTGCCTTACTTAGCAGTACCTCTTGAATATTCCTCCAAGTCATTTTGATACAGCTCTCATTTATTCTAATAATGACTGCATACTATTCTACAGTATGAGTATGTTATACCCATCCATTTCACTATTCATAAGTGATCACTTTGTTTCCAACTTTCTGACACTAAGAACACTTCTACAAGAAATATGCTTGTACATGTGTTTGTGCTTTTCTTTCTGTTACATAAATTATGTGCTAACAGACTTTCTAGATCAAGGAAAATGGGTTTCTAATTTTAATAAATTTGTCCAATCACTTTCCTTAGAGGCTATAATGCTTAACATTTACATTTACAGTGCATAAGTAATAGGTTCTTAAGTTCTTTTTAATGCTTTCGAGTCTGGTAAGTATAAAGTGATATCTTATTGTTAGATTGTTTCTCTCACTACTAGAAGAGTATCTTCTCCTATAGTTGTTAGCTGTTTGAGTTTGCACTTTCTGTGACTTGCCTATTCAAATCCTTTGCTTTTTTGGTTGTTTGTCTTTTTCTTGTTGCTTTATGAGAGGTACCTTTTGTCTACATTACAAATAATTTGTAATGTTTTGCTGTGCAACAATTTTTAGTTTTTATATATGTGGTTTTATATTGCCAGATATATTGCTAGCTTTTTCAAAATGTGGTTAAAAGGTCTCCCCTGCCACTGGATTATGCATGTTTTTCCTAGATTTTTAAAAATTATTTTATTTTCACAGTCTAAAATTTGTCATATAAATTTTATTTTATATGTCATTAAGTTTGTTTTTTTTAAATGTAAATAGCCACATACACCAGCGTCATTTATCCCACTGAATTGAAATACCACTATTGACATGCAGTCATGCTTTGCTTAAGGACAGGGGTACATTCTAGAGAAATATACCATTAGGCAATTTCTTCATTGTGTGAATATCATAAAGTCTACTGACACAAACCTAGATACTACAGCCTACTACACACGTAGGCTGTATGGTATAGCATGTTACTCCTAGGCTACAAACCTATATACAGTGTGTTACTATACTGAATACTATAGGCAGTTGTAACACAATGATAAATGTGTATCTAAACATAATTAAATGTATAAAAGGTACAGTAAAAAATGGTATTATAATCTTATGGGACCACTGTCATGTATGTACTCTTGTCATTGACCTAAACATCATTACTTAGCACATAATTGTATATTAAAGTCTCAAATATGTTAATATCTATTTCTAGATTCTCTTTTTCTGTTCTATTTATTGTCTGTCCCGAAACCAATATTACACTGATTTTTATTATAGTGGCCTAGTGATATACTCTATTAGCTATTAAGGCAAGTCCTTTCTCTAAAATGTTACTACTTTTCTATTTTTCTTGGCTGTTCTGAGACATTTATTCTTCCATATGAATTTGGACGTTATTTTATCTATTGGCAACTCATTCAAAACAAAAATAATGCCTCTTCAGGTTCTTTAGACTTCTCATTCCTTAACATTTTATAGACATGGATTTTTTTTTTTTTTTTTTTTTTTTTTTTTTTTTTTTGAGACAGAGTCTCACTCTGTTTCCCGGGCTAGAGTGAGTGCCATGGCGTCAGCCTAGCTCACAGCAACCTCAAACTCCTGGGCTTAAGCGATCCTCCTGCCTCAGCCTCCTGAGTAGCTGGGACCACAGGCATGCGCCACCATGCCCGGCTAATTTTTTTTTTCTATATATATTTTTAGTTGGCCAGATAATTTCTTTGTATTTTAAGTAGAGACGGGGTCTCGCTCTTGCTCAGGCTGGTCTCGAACTCCTGAGCTCAAACAATCCGCCCGCCTCGGCCTCCCAAGTGCTAGGATTACAGGCGTGAGCCACCGCGCCCGGCCTAGACATGGATTTTTTAAAAAAAATACTTTTTTTCCACCACTTCTCTTCTTTTCCTTGACTTCTGGAAACACTTCTTTTTAATGTAGGAGAGAAGAATTTCTGAATTTTTTCATCTGAAAATATCAGAATATATGTGAGATGGTTGACCCCTGTCTGAAACAAGTTTTTCTTACTCGTGCTATCTACAAATCAATACCCTAACACTTTCCTTACACACACACACACACACACACACACACCCCACACACACACACCCCAGCTTGATTTTAAAGCCAAAGACTATTGCTCTTCCAAGTTGTTGATTTAATACCCTGGTTTAATAAAAATTAATGCTCAGATCTTGGAGTCACATAGACTAAGGTATGAATCCCCCTATCTTTTTTGTTATATGATCTTAAATTATTTAGTGCCACTGGTCTTTATCTGTATAATGGAAGTGCAGTTATCCTTGTAGGGTTCCTCTGGTGGTTAAATGAAAAGATAATGTAAATCTTCTGATGAATATTGGTATGTAAGAAGAGTTCACTTTCTTTACTTAGCTCCTTTTTCAAGCCTGTTTCCTCTTCTTCAACTTTTTCTTCCAGTGGGAAGTATTTTGAGTGGTGATTTAGACTTCATAGATAAAATTTGTGATAATATTTAGGTTTGATAGTATGTCTAATATTATGTTTTTGATACTTATTTGGATAACTGGGCTTTTATCTGTGAATGTGGAGTACCTAACCACCATTATATGAAAACTTTGGAAATGGGCAGCTGTCCTGCTGTTAGAGCTGGACATGAGGTGTCCTGCCCTAGGCCCTGTGCTGTAGTAGACAACCATATTCTGTGTCTTCTCCAGATGTATATCTCTCCACAGGTAAAGGAGTCAGACCAAGGGCATGTGCCTCCCCCAGATTTTGTACCACCCCTCCTCACAACAGTTCTGAACCAGCTTTCAGGGCCTGCAAAGGCCTCTTCCCCATGCCCATTTCCATCTTGAGTACACTGTGCTGCCAATGTGCTTGAGGCGGCAAAAGAAGGATGTGTGCTAGGAGTGTGAACAGAGCCTGGTTCCATAACATTTCCTCCCCTGCACCTTCTACCTCTCCTACACACAAGGTGGGATGAAACTAGGGGTAAGAAGAGGGAGAGAAGCCAGGGGCTGACTCTTGTGTTACTGCTATGCTGCAGTGTGGAACTCCATGGAGCCTGGGCATTTTAAATTTGAACCCATCCTTCCAGGTCATAAGATATATTTGTCAAGTGGTATTACAAACAACATTTTATTCAACATTAGCTTGATTTATAACTTTTAAATATTTAAACAAATGGTTTGTAGGCCTCCATTCTACTCTTGCTTTGTGGCCCACAAATGTTTGAGAGGGGCCCAATGATCAAAGGATATTTTTATTAGAATTAAAGTGACTTAAATTTTTTCTTTTTAAAACATTTTTCTGTTTAAACAAATCCAACATATGGTCAAAGTTAGGATTTGGGATGTCTTTGACCTAATTATAGCATCTGGCCATTCCTTTCCTAAAATTTCCTCTGTCTTGAGTCCTTTTTTGTCCTGGTTTTCTACCTACTTTGATATTTCTAGGTCTCTTTTTAATAAGGGCTTTTTAGGTTCTGTTGACCCATTTAATATTGATATTCTTCAAGAAATTGTTCTGGCACTTTTTTATGCTGTCCTTGAATAATTTTATACACACCCAAAGTTTTAATCAGTTATTATCTGTAAGCTGCTATGTCTAAAATCTATCTCAAACCACACCTTCTCTGGTTTCAGTGGAATGAAAATCTATGTCCAGCTTCCTTCTAAATAGCTCCACCCAGATGCTCTGTAAGCATCTTGCACTCAGTATGTCCAAAACTGAGCTCATCTCTACCTCCTACCCCGAAACCTGTTCCTCCTGTGTTCCCTGTCTTGTTTAACAACACTAACCATACATACGATAATCCTAGACAACTCCTCCTTTATACTTCATGTTCAGTAAATCATTTAGTCCTATCACTTCTGCCTCCCTAAAGAGTTCTCTGTGTCTTGTTTTCTCCATCCTCACCTCTAATGTCTATTTTAAGCTCTTGTGTCTTCTTGCCTGCAGCAATTACAACAGCCTCTTGCTTTCATTCTTGGTTTCCTGGCCCATCCTCCACAAAACTACCAACATGATCTTTATAAAATACCTCATCTTGTCACTGGCTTACTTTAAACACTTGAGTCAAACCCTGTCGCCTACTGATACAGTCCAAACTTCTTATTGATATTTCTCATACTTTTTTTCTCTGGTCCCTGTAACTTTGCATTGGCTGGCTCTTTCTGCATTTCTTTTCTTGCCCATCAGAACAACTTATCAATAAGGTTATCAACTCAATTTAATTTTCTTAGGCATATGGGCATTTGTTCCCAGAGCACCATGTATTATATAGTTGTTGACATGTCTGTCTTCCCACTAGATTCTGAGCTTCTTTAAATAAGCATCTTTGTCTTTTCATCTTGTATTTCCTGTCATCTAACATAGGACCTGACATATAAATGTTTGGATGAATCCTCTAATCATATTAGGTATGTAAATTATGTGCCTGGAACTATGTTATGTGCCATGTTTTTTGTTTTGTTTAATCTTTTACATTGACCTAACCCAGTGTTTTTCCACAAGAGCACTATAGGCATTTGGGGTGGTAGAATTCATTATTGTGTGGGACTGTACATTTCTGGGTGTTTGTATCTCTGTCTTCAGGATGCACCCATACGTTTCTGGGGTGGCTTGTTTTCACAGGAAGAATATCCCAGGTGAAAACCATTTGCTAAAAATGCTGGGCATGTAGTAAGTGCTTAATAAATGCTTGTTGCCATAAGCTTTTAAATATGCTTTTAACTAGGCATGGTACCACATATAGACCAAAAAAATTTATTACAAAGTTTAATAATTTTGTTTAATAGTTTAACCACAACATTTAATATTGGAAGGCCATTGTAACACTGATAATAAGATGTAAGGATTACATATATATAAATATACAAATGTCTTCGTTACATTAATGATTACTGCGTATCAAAAACAATTTTGTAAACAGTCAAATTTACATTTTAAACCTGGGAATATTATAGGTAGCACAGAGTGAAGCTGAAAAGAAATTGAAGAAAGATGACAAGAAGAAAGAATTGCAGGAACTAAATGAGCTGTTCAAACCTGTAGTTGCTGCTCAAAAAATAAGTAAAGGTAAACTTTAAATTTCAGTGGTGTTATTTTTATCAAATGTAATTTACGCTAAAAACTCCAGATTTGTTTTGATGTGTTTTTTTTTTTAGATTATATGCCAATTGTGTTTGCTATGAAAATGGTACTCCCTTTGTCAGAATTATATCAATGGCTTGCTTATGGTTTCTGTATGTGTGTGTGCAGCTTTGTCGTTGGACAACTGTAACTCCAGCCATTAGCCTCACACCTAAGGCACAATTAACAATTTAGACAGTCTACTAGTTGGTTTACAATATTCAATTTTTGGTAGTAGCCAAGGGAAAGCTATAGTAGTATAAACTAAGTCCCAAATTTGGGGCAGTTTTCCTTCATTTATATTGTTTCTCCTTTGCCTCCTGTCTCATTGACACCAACTAGACAGATAACTATGGAATAACCTATGTATTTGTTTGGTTTCCCACCCCTACCACCTTTTTTAGTAAAAAATGAAAGAAACAAATATAGATACAAAATGCTACAGAAAGAACTTTAAAGAAATGTCTTACTAATCACCTTTAAGTGTTATTTTCCTCTCACATCAGTGTATAGAAAATAACAGGTTAACCAGAAGTAACTATATTTCAGATACAAGCTATACTTTATGGTCTGGCAGATTATAATACAAATGCCATATGCCATTTGACATAGGTGCAGATCCCAAATCTGTGGTATGTGCATTCTTCAAGCAAGGACAGTGTACTAAAGGAGATAAGTGTAAGTTTTCTCATGACTTGACTCTGGAGAGAAAATGTGAAAAGAGAAGTGTTTACATTGATGCAAGAGATGAAGAACTTGAAAAAGGTATTTTTTATTTATTTATTTTTTTTAGCATTCTCTTGAAAATAAATGCCTATCTTTTGGTTTGCTACTGAGATATTTAGTAACTTAAA
>CM052439.1:38134777-38161858 GCA_028533085.1 Varecia variegata | reverse complement strand
CAAGTTATACCCTTTGTTTAAGTAAATGAAGATAGTTAAAAAACAGAGATTTATTTTGGATTTGTCTATCACCCTTTCCTCCAGTATTACCTTCTCATCTGCTTAAACTTCTTAGGAAGCTTTGGTGAATAATCTCACAACACTGTTTATTCCTATATTTGGTGTTCTAAAGAAAAATGTGTTAGGCCACAATAATATTCCTGTCTGTTTAAGAAAATGTGTCATGGGAGCAGTAGATAAAATTACAGTGCTTAATCTTCGTATCTCTTTTTATTTAGATACTATGGATAATTGGGATGAGAAAAAGCTGGAAGAAGTAGTAAACAAGAAGCACGGTGAGGCGGAAAAGAAAAAACCAAAAACTCAAATAGTATGTCCTTTTCTTGAATTGAGTTGCTGTGATATTTATCATTAGGGAGAATTATGTGGCAAGGTATTTGCTGCTGTTTTCTACTGGATTATTCTTTAAGTTATTGGAAAATTTCATCAAAATAAGGTGCATCAAGCTTTATTTTGGAATTTACAAGTTATGTTTTACAAAATTAGATTCTTATTCAAAAATAGTCTTTGAAAACCATGTGACCAAAGTCCTTTAAATGCCATTTTCTGAGGTAATCTTTTTAAAATATGAATGAACACAGTCAGGTATTCAGATAAGAATTCTTTCCTTGTTTTTATGAATAATGAATGGAAAGAGACCTGTTAATAAAAAAACCCATTTAATAACTTTATTTGGTTTTAATAATAGGGAGCATTTTTTAAATTATAATTATTTAATAATTGCATTAAATAATTAATGCACTATTATTTAATAATGGGGAGCACATTTTAAATTACAAGGTTAAAAATATTATTATATTTGAGTTTCAAAATGAATTTTTGGTAGGTAGTAGCTCTAGTGTTCCAGGAAATGTACCCTTAAAAATTGGTTCCTTATTTCTCAGATTCTGCATTTATGTTGACATATTTATTTATAGTGCAATTACAGTGAAAAATTTTGCTGTGCTAGAAAAATTCCAATTACTAGTTTCACACGTTTGATATTTTGGAGGGGATAAGAATACTGTTTTTTAGTTAAAGTTTCCTTCTTATTTGCAAAGCTTATTACCTGAGGCTTCTATAATACTGTTTTGTCTTGCACTCATTCATGTTTTAAAGGGTCACTGTCCTTTGTGTTCCTTTTGTATCTTGCTCCCTTTGACTCAGATATAAGAAATTGCCTATAATGTCAGGTAATTCAAATAGTGTTTATATCATTACTGCATGTGATCAATTTTTAGGAAAGATCAAACCAAAAGAAAATCATTGATTTTATTTTTTATACCCATTTATATATTCTGATTTATTTAAAAATCAGACTTCGGGATTATATTTACAAAGGGTAACTGAAACTAGTCCTTTTTGAATTTAGAATTTAGAACAATGTCTAAAATGGAAGCTTAATGTAGATCCTCTCTAAAGGGAATTTGCCATTGTATTAAGTATCTTAAGATACATTTTTATGTGCATTTCTGCACATAAAAATGCAGGATGTGAATAGAATGTAATTGTTCCATATACTTAAGTATTTACCTTGGAAATGGCCTATACTGAGCTGCTACTTGTGAATAATATTGTCTCTGTAGGTATGCAAGCATTTCCTTGAAGCTATTGAAAACAACAAGTATGGCTGGTTTTGGGTATGCCCTGGAGGGGGTGATATTTGCATGTATCGCCATGCTCTTCCTCCTGGATTTGTGTTGAAAAAAGATAAAAAGAAAGAAGAGAAAGAAGATGAAATTTCATTAGAAGATCTAATTGAAAGAGAGGTAACACTAGTCTCTTCCTACCATAAAAAAATCTTTAGTATTTATTGTGAAATTCTAATATTTACCACTTGGGGGCAACAGCATACTGTTTATGAAAGGGAAAAAAATATGACCTTTCCCAAAGTTGCCCTACTTTAATTATTCTCATATGTCTAAAATGTAAACCTAGTCATAAACAGCCAATAATGACATTAATTTTAGGATTATGAAACAGTTTTTTAAGTACTAGCTACTGGCTTATCAAATTGTTTCCAAAAGATTGAGGTATTAAAAATGCTTAGTTCTCAGATTGATTGAACTTGTAGTTTTAAATTTTTTCTCTGGTGTCTTTTTATTTCACCATTATACTTGTCATTAACGTATGTATGAAAGGAGACAACGCCACTCCAATTTTTTAGTTACGCACTTTTATTATTATCCCTGGAAACAAAACATTCACTGCTGATAGAGGAGAATAGGTCTGGTTGAAGAGGCTCTTTGGTACTCATGTTTGGTTCAGCACAAAAGACAGTTTCATTCTGTGAGTTAGCAGATGCAGCTACTGCGGGTGACATGAAAATGTTAAGATTATTGGAAATGTTACATTTAGGGTTTTATATTTCAAACTATATCCATTTTGCCTCATCTTGGATAATCTAAATATGTGGAATAAATGCCTAATGTTGGGATTATGCACACTTTTTCTTAAGTGAACATACCATTTGGTATCTCCCACAGGATACATTATACTATAATAGAAAATGTAGACTTTGGAATCAGGTATATTTGGGATTTTTGGTGTATTAGTTCAACACTTGTTTGCCATTCATCTTTGGCAAATTTACCATTAGCTTTTATTTGCTTATTTGTGGAGATCAATGAGTTAGCAAATATGTATAAAGCATTTAATATAGCATACCTGGCAGATGTTCAGCAATATTTATTTTTCTATATATTCACTACCTGATTATTGGCCCAGAGGAGCAGGTGGTGGGTTTTTTTGGTTCATTTTGTTTCTCATCTCCTGAGGAAGACAAATGAAACTTAGATATTGTTATGGTGATTTTTATATTTATTGTTTTCAGCAGTTGGTTCATGGTAACAATTTCTCATGACAAATTAGTTTTACTCACCTTCAATGCTAAGAAATCCAGCTCAGAACAATATATTTTAAATGTTTGTATCTCTGGATACTTCTGCTCACTGTCATGTAAATTAAAAATAAATTAGTTTATTCCAAATTTAATGTCTTCAGGGTAATCATAGTAGTTTTTGTTGATTTAAGGGAAAACTGCTACTAATCACTATAATAGAAGACTTTTGGGGAAAAAACTCACTCTTTATCTTTGCAGCGTTCTGCCCTAGGTCCAAATGTTACCAAAATCACTCTAGAATCTTTTCTTGCATGGAAGAAAAGGAAAAGACAAGAAAAGATTGATAAACTTGAACAAGATATGGAAAGAAGGAAAGCCGACTTCAAAGCAGGGAAAGCGCTAGTGGTATGTCCTAGATCACCCGAACTGATTTTTTTATTCTTTCTTCCATTTTTAATTTCTGTGTTATGCAGGATTTTGTCCTTATTTAATCATGTGTATGTCTAAAATCATTGACCAAGGAATGTTTGAATTTTGTCCTGAGTTGGTATATTTATGTGTCTGAATAGATCAGTGGCCGAGAGGTGTTTGAATTTCGTCCTGAACTGGTCAATGATGATGATGAGGAAGCAGATGATACCCGCTATACCCAGGGAACGGGTGGTGATGAGGTAAGAGGAAGCTTCTGTGCCTCATCTCCTTATGTTAATTAAAATAAACAATAGAAAAAGAATAGAGCAGCATGGTTAAGAGCCACCAATACTGAAGCCAGCATGCCTCCGTTGAAATCCTTGCTCCAACCTACTTCCTCTAGGCCTTCCACCCTCATCTGTAGTATGGACATAATGACAATCCCTGTATCAGAGGGTGCTTACAAAATTAAATGAGTTCATGAATTTATATTTATAGTTTTTATAAACTTCAGGCAGTTCCTAATATATGGTTAAGTGCTATATGTATTAGCTGTAAAAAATATATTGTATCCCCCCTCTGAACCAAAAAAAAAAGTCTTTTGTTTAATATTTTGTGCAAAAACAACAGTCATGGGACGGGTACTAATTAAAATATTCAGAGTAGGGAGCATGAGACAGTAGCACAGTCATTTGGTTGTTGGTAAATTTAGTAATAGCACATAACTTTTCATTTTTTGTGTAGTTATAAAATTCTGGCCTCTGAGTTGAAAGAGAATATCATACTTTACATGTCAGAGGATGAAGTTTTACATAAGATGTTACTATTCTTTTTTCAAGACGTTTGGCAAAAGGTTTTGACAATAGATGATCTTGTGTTTTTACTTGGCATCAGTGATGATTTTTTCATTAAGATAAATGTCAGGGTACTATTTATGAAAATTGTACTTATTTGTAACAACTTTCTTCTCTTTGTTGTTAAAGGTTGATGATTCAGTGAGCATAAATGACATAGATTTAAGCCTGTATATTCCAAGAGATGTAGATGAAACAGGTATTACTGTAGCCAGTCTTGAAAGATTCAGCACATATACTTCAGATAAAGATGGTAAGTATGCTAATTTTTGTATAATGTTAAGAACTAGGAAACTATCTAAATGGGGTTAGACCAGGCTTGGCAAAGTCAGATAGCTGCAGGTACCAGTCTGTAACATAAATGTGTGGTTCGGCCATATATAAAAGTAATAGTGAATAGTAGAGGCTGTAGACATTAGTAAGTAGCTGAGTATATATTGAAACCGTTAGCTGAAACTACAAGGGGACAGAAATGAATTTGGAGATATAGCTGATGAGTTGAGTTTGGGACCTCAGAAGTTTGAGATTTTTTTTTTTTTTTTTTTTTTGGTTATCAGAAGTGGCATCGTCTAGGATATTGTGTGGACTTTCGCAGGAGAAAACAGTTTAAAAGTCATCTGCATTGGTAGCTGAGAGTGAATGAGCTCACCCAGACACAGTACATAGAGAACATTCTACAACACACTGCAAACTTTTAGGGTAGGCAAAAGAGGAAACGCTTAGGAAAGACACTGAGACACTGAGAAGGTCAGAGAAAAATTAAGAAACAAGAGTTTCAGAAAGATCAAGTTGGTTGACAATTACAAGTAAGTTATTAGTTGCAATTAAGAAAGAAGTTGTAGGAATAGGGTGCCAGTTTTCATCGAGACTGCATTTGAAGAATGAGGAGAAAAATGAGTGCAGACCACTCACTCCTAACTTTGAGGGAGAAGACATCGTTGGGGAATGGCATATTAGGATATGGGAAACCTAAATATATCTGTAGGCCAGAGAAAAAGGACCTGGTAAAAGAGAAATATATTGAAGATGAAAGGGCGTTAATTATAGAAGCAGGATCTGGAAGTATAAATGATGAGTTAAGTGTGAGAATGGAGTGAAGGCTGTCTAGGTATATTTGGAGATGAGGATTGCTGGTATAATTTATGTCTAATTGTGCCTTGAGTGAGGGGTTGGAAGAGAGGGGAGGTAAAAGTTTAGCATGCTTGCTATGGGAGAAAAAGGCAGAAGGAATGCTAATTAAGGTAAAAACAGAGAGAGAAACAGGTAAGCCTTATTTTTACTGTAAAAGCACATAAGTTATAACTTGTAAAACTGGCCTGCCCTCCCAAGATTTGAGAATGCTGTCAGACTGTTTATTGTCTTGCCACTATTCTGATTGATTTGCTCCTTTTAAAGTAGGGATTTGGTGACAATAGGCACAATTGCAAATACTTCAGAGGTTATAATCCTCAAGACTTTGTTATCAGAAATGTTTGAAATAGCTAAAATATAAATTAGACTTTTAAAAATTATCTTTGTGTAAATGTTGATGTCATTGAACAAGAAAAGGCAGCATTTTTGTTTTCTCAATCAGTTTCAGTCTGTAAGGAAAAGTAGCTGCATAGCATTAGGTTCTTTTTTTTTTTTTTTTTTTTTTTTTTTTTTTTTTTTTTTTTTTTTTTTTTTTTTTTTTTTTTTTTTTTTTTTTTTTTTTTTTTTTTTTTCATTTTTTTTTGCATCTTCATATACTGTGCATAGGTTCTTTTTTTAACAATTTGATTACATGGTAAAATTTTTCTGTCACACTCACAGCATTACAACTAGTGTGATGTAAATACTATTTCAAAAACCAGGTAGCTGCTTATATTACAAACATTTTTTGGTAACATAACCATTTATTCATATTCAAAAAGTATAATATATAGAAATTGACTATTTAAAAACGTAGTTGCTAGGTCATGTAGGAAACAGAGTTGTAGAAGATTGATCCTGCCTTCAGGTATAAACCATTAAATGATCAAATGTTTACAGTAAGAAAGATTACTTTATAGTGGTATAGATAATTGGTACAAATAAGCTCAGAAAGAGACAGAGCAGTTCTTGTTGGAATAATTCCAGGGAAGGCTTTCATGGAAAAAGGATAAGAGGAAATACAGTCTCAACTGTGCTATCAGTTACTTATAGAATAATGTTTTCTGCTTCTAGGCTTTATTGATTTCTTTCTTTTTTTTTTTTTTTTTTTTTGTTAGAAAACAAATTAAGTGAAGCCTCTGGAGGTCGGGCTGAAAATGGTGAAAGAAGTGATTTGGAAGAGGACAACGAAGGTGAGGGACAAGAAAATGGAGCCATCGATGCTGTTCCTGTTGATGAAAATCTTTTTACTGGAGAAGATCTGGATGAACTAGAAGAAGAATTAAACACACTTGATTTAGAAGAATGACATCAAAGAAGTCAATGAAAAAATTGTCAGCTCGGCATGAGTTGAAATTGACTACATTAATTTTTTTCTGCCTAGAATGAACAGGATGTTTATTTCCCATGCTGATTCTGGAGGGCTTAGCCTCCTCCAAAAAAAAAAAAAAAGGAATACTCTCCCTACGTCTTCTCTTCTGACTTTGGCTACATCTCATAGTAAGTTCAGAGTAGTTCATGATAAATTGAAAATATAATGGTTATTGCAGAAAATGATTGATCGTTGTAACTGTCACTCAAGTAGAAACTGTAACTGCTTTTCCAGCTTTTGGTTTTCATTGGGCATGTGTTATTACCAAGAACAACATAAATTTACGTTTAAAATACCCTTCATTTGATGCAGTTTTTAATGAGTGATTTAATTTCTTTTGTATTTATATGTTTAAAAGACTGCCTAAAACAAGAGCCGCTGTATTTCATAAAAGGAAACTGCATATGCAGATTCAGTATTGTATATGTTTGGGCAATTAGATGGGTGTTTAAAATGGAACTACTTTTATCTGACAGAATCAGCTACGATGCCCTGTGTTAAACTGTTTAAAATTTTTCCCTCTTCTTTTCTGCCAATAAAGTTGTAAATAAAGACCATCATACATTAAAATCCAAATATGGGCCTTTTTTTTTTTAAAGCTTTTCTATGAAAATTTTAACATTTCTAGCTTGAGGATTTTAACTAAATGTCTGTTGTAGTATTTCACAAGGCATCATTCCCTTAATACTTATTTATAGAACCATTTGGAGTACTAACAGTACTACTATGAGTTTAATAACACTAATACTTAGCTTCCAAAAAGAGACTGTAGGTGATGTTATCTGAAAAGGTAATTTCGGAATTGATCCATCAACCTAATTGACTGTCACCTACAATTGAACCAAATACTACTTAAAAATCATTTTTGGGATCCATGGTGTTAAAATAGCATACACCAACATATGATTACTCCGTTTGGAAGAGTATGAACAAATTCACCAGAAAACTTTAGGCTGTGAGGGTGTTTTGCACTGAGATCCCCTGAGAAATTAGGATGATAATACATTTAAAATGGACATAGTTTGCTAATGACATAAATAGTAGTTATACCTTTTTATCATTGTGTATTTTCAAATAATATAGTGCTTTTGTTATTTGCAAATATAAATGGATTTTAAGGCAACTGAGATAAGAGCACTGAAATGTCAGGTGAACTGGACTGTAATCTCATTTCTGCCTCAGATAAATTTTGTGATTTTTCAATTTCTGAATCTTAGTTTATTCATTTGCATATAAAAGTTGAGTGATCTCTAAATTGCATCTGAATTGTAAAACCTAAGAGAATGTGATTGTAAATTTTATCAAATAAGATCAAAGTTGATAAATTGACTTCCTAGCTGTTCAGTACTAGTACTATAATTGACATTTTTCAATTATAGAACATCATGAGTTAAGTTTATTTCCCATCTACAATGAAAGTGTACTTAATACTTTGTATATTAAAAAAGACTGCTTGACTTTTAAAGTTTATATCAATGAAAGATTTGTTTTTTTGTGAAAAAAAGTTTAAATGTTATTTATTGCATTATTTAATAATGAATCATTTTCAAAATAGTCTAAAGAGCTTAAATCTTTAAAACTGTAACCCAAGCACTCTGAGTTTTTTTTTTTTCTTTCTTTTTTTTGCTATTTTTGAAACCATCTAAATTTTTTTCTAAGAATTTATCTCATAAGTAAAAGTTAGGTAGACTCTATTTACTTTCTATCCTAAGTTTTGGGCTCTCTTTTTTTTTTTTTTTTTTTTTGCATATAAGTATGCTGAAGGCTTTTAGGTGTTTAAAGTGTTACTACCTTACATCAAATATGTGATTTTGAAAACCCAAATTTTCTTAATAAGTGTGTCAATGGGAAAATGCTTCATTGTGGAGATAATTTTTTATACCAACCAATCTTTAATTCTTGGGTAGCTTTCATCTGTTTTGGCCTGAGGTTTCTCCCATTATGAAGACAATACATGCTCAGAGAAGGCAAAAACATTTTAATCTGAGAAAATCAAATGCAAAATTAAATCTGCTTCCAAAATAACAGTACCGGCCAGGCGTGGTGGCTCATGCCTGTAATCCTCGCACTCTTGGAGGCCCAGGTGAGGATCGCTTGAGGTCAGGAGTTCGAGACTAGCCTAAGCAAGAGCAAGACTCCATCTCTACTAAGAAATAGAAAAAAAATTAGCTGGGCAACTAAAAATAGAAAAAATAAGCTGGGCATGGTGGCACACACCTGTAGTCTCAGCTACTTGGGAGGCTGAGGCAGGAGGATCACTTGAACCCAGGAGTTTGAGGTTGCTATGAGCTAGGCTCACGCCATGGCATTCTAACCCGGGCAACAGAGGGAGACTCTGTCTCAAAAATACATAAATAAAATAAAATAACAGTATATTTCAGAGATCAGTAGAACTAATTTTTGTATTGTTCACAGTAGTTACCCTGTATTAGCACAGTTAAATCTGAAATTGGCTCTACTTTTTCAAACCCATTTATACATAACCTTAATTTTAAATAGTTCTTCTAAACTGCTCTTTTTTTGTAATTTCCACTGCTAACATAGGCTGTCTCTAATCTGTTTTCAGTTATGTGACTTAGCTTCATTTTTAAAAGTTTGTGGTTTAGAAATTCAGAAACTTACAAGAAAGGAACTTTGACTTTGCATTTATTTTCTTATATTCTATAAAATGAGATCATTGTCCCAAACATAGCAGTTTTTGTTTTCTCCTTAGTATCTATGAGTTTCGATCAGCCTACACTCTTTCTATTCTATATTTAATAGCCATTGCAGCCTATAATGATCCCATGTTTGTCAGATCTTTCTAATTCAAAATACAGTCATGTGCCACATAATGCAGTTTCTGTCAACTGAGGACCCACATATACAACATACAACGGTGGTCCCATAAGATTCCAACAGTGTATTTTTACTGTACCTTTTCTATGTTTAGATATGTTAGATACACAAATACTTGCTTTGTATTACAGTTGCCTACAGTATTCAGTACAGTAACATGTACAGGTTTGAAGCCTAGGAGCGATAGGCTGTACCTTACAGACTGAGTGTGTAGTAGGTTATAATATCTAGGTTTGTTTAAGTATACTCTGTGATGTTCATACAACAACTAAATCACCTAAGGACACCTTTTTCAGAACATATCCTTACAGTTAAGAGATACACATTGTGAATTTCACCTTATCTTTGCATAGATGGCCTATCAGATACTGTTAGCACACCATACATGGACTGATGTAAATTGTATAATTGTACAATATATTTTTAATATTTAGTCAACTCTGACCATTAAGTGATTCAGAATATGATAGTAATGAAACTGCAGGATCAAAGATTTAGATGTAACGATCATTAAAGCGCTGAATCCAGGCCAGGCATGGTGGCTCACACCTGTAATCCTAGCACTTTGGGAGGCCAAGGTGGAAGGATTGCTCGAGCTCAGGAGTTTGAGACCAGCCTGACCAAGAGGAAGACCCTATCTCTACTAAAAATAGAAAAATTAGCCGAGTGTTGTGGCCCGTACCTGTAGTCCCAGCTACTCAGGAGGGCGAGGCAGAAGGATCACTTGAGCACAGGAGTTTGAGGTTGCAGTGAGCTACGATGTTGCCACTGCACTCTACCTGGGGCAACAAACCAAGACTCTGTCTCAAAAAAAAAAAAAAAAGGTATTGCATCCATTCTCAGCTTTTAACATACAAAGTGGACAAAGGGTGTTTATGATAGAAAGTTCATATAGGTAATTAGTAGTAGTATTGTATGTAGTATTGTATTCCTATTCTGGGTAGTTAACTTTGCATAAAGAACTTTTAGGATCACAGACCACAGATCTCTCACTGCATGTGTTAAGTACAGAACTGTGATTGTGATATCTGTACTATTATGTTAATGATTCCAGGTACTTAGCACACTGTTAATAGCATATGAACTCATATGTTGTAATAAATGAATTTCAAAGAATACCAGTTGAGAGAATGGACTACCAAAATTTGTATTTTGCATCTTTATGTTTCTTTAAGTGTATCTCCTACTAATGATAGCAATGTTTTCTGAATAAAAATAACACCTCGTTTCTCAATGAGTAGAAATTACTGGAAGCTGAACTCTAGAATTTGGGAACATCTGCAAAATTGTATAGTATCTTCAGAAACAAACCCACATGAAACATTAGGTCAAAATGCATTTTCACATCCCCCCATTTCACTGTTACTGTTTCCCTTTTATTGTTAATTGCTTTATGTTAATATGGAAAGAAGAGAAAAGATTAGTTTTTGTTCATTCAATTAATAGCAAATTTTGTGCCTTTCTGCAGACACAACACTTGTATTGGGCACTGTAGATAGCATGAACTATATGACATTTTAAGATGTGGTCTCTGCCACATTTTAGGCAGGGAAAATCACAGCTATACAAGGTAGAAGTAGTAAGTGTCTAACTATTAATAGGGATGCCTTTTCAATCAGACTGTAGGCAAACTTTCTAGTTATTTTGCATTCTGATTTCATTAAGTGTTTTTAAAGAAAGTTTCCTTTGTGAAGGTAGTGTGATGGACGTTTTTCAAGCCAAGGTGGTTATTTTGTATTTAGCCCCCAGATACATATGTTTCTGTGACCATTGATCTGGTTTTCAAACAGAGTATGTGAAATTAACTGGTCATTAGGGACTTAAACACCAGGACTTAGTGTCCTTATACCTGCCTAGTTAGGGTTATGCTGTAAATCAAAAGACAGTGAATAGTAACTACTTTTTTTGGCAGTTAATCTCTATAGAGTATACCAGTGTTTTCAAAGGACCATATATAAATTTCATTTCAAATGTGTTTCGTTCTATCTGCGAATCCTTTAAACTGTATGTTTATCTAAGTGATAGGAAATTATTTTAACGACAAAGTTCATCAGTACAACTTAAGAATTTTGTGATGTTACCATATTTGGTGATTTAGTTATCTTATTTCTAACTTTATAGCATGTATAGAAATTTAGTTATCAAAGAATGTATAATTGAAAGTATTTAAATAACTGAAACCTCTCAAGTTAGAAGTATAGTGTATAGTAATATAGTAATTGTGTGGATCACTTCATAATTGTGCATTATTGTATATATTGTACATATTTCGCTTAGAGAAATTTAATGTTGGAGAAGTAGAATCCACTGCATTAGAACTGTTCATCCTTGGATTTTTATACAGTGCTGAATAGTTAATGAGAGTTAAAACTTTATTAACTAAACCCACCAGGTATGGTAGCACATACCTGTAGTTCCACCTACTCGAGAGGCTGAGGTGAGAGGATTGCATAAGTCCAGGAGTTTCAGGCTGCAGTGAGCTATGATTCTGCAGTGAGCTATGATTGCGCCTGTGAATAGCCACTGTACTCCTGCCTAGGCAACATAGCAAGACCCTGTCTCTTAAAAAAGAGAGGGAGGGGAAATAACTAAATCCTTTTGGTAATTAATTTTGTGAATTAATATTTGATTGAAAACCAGTTAATTTGTGGAGATATGCTGTTTGTCAGTTGTACATAAGTTAGTTAATAACCACATTGGTGATTCACTCCATGGACGATTTTCTTCTAATATACTAAGAATTATTAGCCATTCTTAACACCTCTTGCACTGATTACCCACCATAGAAGGAAAAGGGAAAATTTAATTGACTTTTTTAAAATTTATTTTTAATGGACAAATAATAATTGTGTGTATTTGTGGTAAATTAACTTTTACATCCCATACCTATTTCCCACTTTTGTAGAGAGGACAATTTATCACTGATAGCTTCAGCCTGTTTATCTTGAAGAAAAAGTGGGACTAAAAAGAATTATATAATCTAGCGTGAGCTATTTGTATCCATTTTTTAATTACTTGATTGGTCTTGTTTATATTTTTTCCCAGAGCAGTCTTCTAGCTGGAAGGGCAAAGCCTCAACTATCTAAAATGCAGTTGTCAAGAACGCTTACTTAGATGCATGGAATTTCTTATATACAGGAGAGCCCATCCATCCCTTGAGACCCAGCTCACCATTGCTCTCTTTTCCAAGAACGTTTTTGGCAGCCAAGAATTCTTTTTAATTATTTCATTATTTAAATACTTGTATATATTTAATTAGTTCAACATTAGGGATAATAACTAAGAAAATTACTTGGTACGTTTATTACACAGGTGGTTTCTGATTAATGACATGTATAAAAGTCAAGACTGAAGGGTGAAAGTTGATACCCTTTTGGAGAAAAACAGTAGAATCAGTATTAGAAGTGCCAGAATTATTAACACAGATGAGTAGTCTATAAGAAGATGAGAAAAATTGAGCTACCACCTCATAATGTTTAGAAGCCTGTGAGGACATTCACAGGGACAGTAGTTCTATAACATGCCAATAATCATATACCTCTATGTCCATATACAGCATGCTACTGTACAAAAATGTTGCTATCTAAATACAAGGAATGCAAGGACAAATGAAAATGGTTTAGGATCAATTCTCTTGATAACTCATTTGCGCAAAATCAAAGGTTTCATCTGGGCAAGAACATAAATGTACTTTTCAACCTTTATACATGTGAGTGTCATGTTCATATAAAAGGAAGAAAGGAAGAAATCTCTTTTAAAGAAGAGTTCTAAAGCTAGATATGACAAAATCTTGATTAATATTGAAGAAGCATGTTAAATTCCATCTAATAAATTCTCTTTAAATGCATTAATGTAAAATAAAACACTTTTTAAATAGCATGGTTCCTTCCACATAAAAGAATTAGCTATACTCCCTATTGCAAATTTGGAGAATGTCACTCACCAGAGACATTTGGCAATTGATTTCAATCAACTATCTCTGCTGTGGGGTAAATTATGACGAAATCCTCAAAATTGGAAGAACCAAGTATGCCTTGTTCAGATGTCTTTGCCTCCCCCCTTTCGCAGCTTGATTATGTAAAATACGATTATTCAAAGAAACACAAGATTAAATAAGGTGAACTTTTGTTGAAAAGACAATACCAGATAGTACACTTATGCTGTTTTTTAGAAATAGTTTTCAGTTTTCAAAGCAATTATTTTCAGGATAAGATAGCCATACTTGCATAGATGTATTGTAGTTTTAACAAGTACTCTGAAGTATTTTAAATCTGTTTCCTGAGTATTTAAATGTTCAAAAGATGGTTTTCAGAGCATTTCTGGACATTTTAATTAAATGAAACTAGGTAGTATGAGGAGATAGAGACAACGGGAAGTATTTACCACCACCACCACCACCCACAAAAAATAGTGCTATTCAGGAAGTAGAAACAGCAAAATTGAAATTTGTTTTCCTGAATGGATTTAGCCTGTTAGCATTTGAAAGTTAATAGTATTTTGTAGCCAATCATCTTAAGCTTTATTAAGTCTTTATTTTATCTGCCTTTACATAGTTTTTAATAGGAATGCACCTATTCAAATTTAAAAGCTTTGTGTGCTGCCCAGAACTAACTCTAACAGTTTATTTGAAGTCAAATGAAAATAAGTAGATTTTATTTTTGGGTTTCAATACAATTCTTAAATGTATAATGTAAGGTATTATACTGCTCATTCCTCCTGAACAGACTATCCGTCTTTTCCATCTCTTCCCTTTGATATAGTTAAAGATCAGAAGATCAAATGCAAAACTGACTGTCAGAACTTGTCCAGAGGCAAACAATAAAAGCATAGGAAAAATACTAAAGTGAGCCAATAGGATTTCAGAGGCTTTGACAACAAACTTAGGCTGGTAACAGGTTTATTCTTGCATATTGCTGTTAACAGGTTTATTCTTGCACTTATATTTTTATATCTGATTTAATTGCATAAGTATGTGAGAGTCAACATGCTTGTGGAAATGAGAATGAGCCCTTCTGTGAGAAATAGAACAGTATTTTGGAGTTTGTTGTGCAGTGGCTTTTACTGATTTTGGCCATGATTTTAACTGAAATATATTTTTCTTTTTCAAAATATGAGCTTATGTTGTGAGCTATTAACATCTCAAAGTGTAAAATAAGCCAAATTTCAGATATGTCTAATTCCTCTGATAAAATTAGTTTATCATAGATCTTTACTGAACTTTTTAAACAGCTATATTAAGGTATAATTGACATAATAAATTATACTAAAAGTGTACAATTTGATGTTTGACAAATATATTTACTGTGAAATCATAATAACAAGATATAATGTACATGTTCATCCCCCAAAAGATTCGTCATGCTCCTTTGTGATCCTTTTTCCCCAAGCAAACACCTCACCCTCATCCCCAGGCAAGCAGTGATCACCATAGATTTAGTTTACCTTTTTTTAAATGAAATGTTATATAAATGGAATCATAATAAGTATTTTTTTTTTTGCTTTATTCAGCATAATTATTTGGAGATTTATCTATGTTATTGCAGGTATCAATAGTACATTCCTGTAAATTGCTAACTATTCCTTTGTATGACTCTAACACAGTTTGTTTATCCATTCACATGTTGATGGACTTGTGTTGTTTCCCGTTTTTTGGCTGTTACAAATAAAGTTATGAACATTCATGTACAAGTCTTTGTATGAACATATAGTTTCATTTCTTTTGGGTAAATAGTAAGAGTGAAATGTCTGGTTCATATGCTTTAATTTTTTAAGAAATTTCTACAGTGTTTTCCAAAGTAGTTGTATTTTATATTCCCACCAGCAGTTTATAAGAGTTCCCGTTACTCCACATCTCCACTGACGGTTGATTTGTCTTTTTTAATTTAGGTCTGTAATTATTTGGGATTTAATTTTGTTTGTAGTTCAAAGTTGGGATCAGAGTTCACTTTTTTGCATGTGGTAAGCAATCTAATTATTCTAACACTATTTGTTGAATGGCCTATCCTCCATGGAATTGCCTTTGCACCTTTGTTGAAAGTCAACTGACCATCAATCAATTTTTTTAAGTCTACTCTGATTTATTTATCTATTTGTCTTTAATATATACTGTCTTAATGACTGTACCTTTATAATGAAATCTTGAAATCAGGTAGAATGAATCCTCTAACTTTGTTCATCTTTTTCACAGTTTTTTTGGCTATTCTGGATTCTTTGCATTTCCATGTGCATTTTAGAGTCAGCTTGTTGATTTCTACCAAAAAAAAAAAAAAACTGCTGGAATTTTGATTGGGCTTGCATTAAATCTATCAGATTTGCAAAGAATTGACATCTCAATATTGAATCTTCTGACCTATATGTATATCCATTTATTTAGATCTTTTTATATTTCTCTCAGCAATGTTTGGTCATTTTCAGTATACAAATCTTACACATCTTTTGTCAGATATTTCACATTTTTAATGCTATTGCAAGTAGTTTTTTTAAATTTCAATTTACAATTGTTCATTGCTAGTATACAGATAAACAGTTGATTTTTGCACTTTAATTGTATCCTGCTACCTTGCTAAATTTACTTATTCTAGTAGCTTTTTTGTAGATTTCACATATATAGACAATCTTGTCTGTAAATAGTGATAGTTTTCCTCCTTTCCAATCTGGCTGCATTTATTTCCTTTTCTTATGTTACTGCATGAGTCAGCAAACATGCTATTGTAGATTAAGTTTTATTCAAACACATCCATCCCATTCCTTTATGTACTATGTCTCCTTCATGCTACATAGTTCATGTTGAATTAGAGGTGATAAGAGCAAACGTTCTTGCCTTGTTCTTGGTCTCAAGTGGAAAGCATTCAGTCTACATCATTAATTATGTTAGCTGTAGATTTTTTCATAGATGCCATATGTCAGATTGAGGAGGTTTCCTTCTATTCCTAGTTTACTGAGACTTGGGATTTTTTCGCTTTGTGTTTTGTTTTAATTAAGAATGGATGTTGGATTTTGTCAAATGTTTTCCTAAATATACTGATATGATCAGATGGCTTAAAAAAAAAAACTTGTTAATATGGTGAGACTAGCCTTGAATTCCTGGGGGATAAACTCCACTTGAGCCTGATGCATTTTCTTTTTATATATTGTTGGATTTTATTTGATATAATCTAGAATACTTGTATTAATGTTCATAATTGATTAATCAGTAGTTTTTTTGTTAATACCTTTAGTTTTGGTATCAGGGTAATGCTGTCCACATAGAATGAGTTGGAAAGTATTTCCTTTTCAGCTTTCTGGAAGATCTTGTGTACAATATTATTTCTTCTTTAAATATTTGGTAGAGCTGGGTGTGGTGGCGCATGCCCCTAATGCCAGCTATTCAGCAGGCTGAGGCAGGAGGACAGTTTGAGCCCTGAAGTTCGAGACCAGTCTGGTTAACATAGCAAGACTCCATCTCTTAAAAACAAACAAAAAAATATAAAACAAATTTGGTGGAATTCACCAGTGAAGCCATCTGGACCTTTAGTTTCCTTTGTGGGAAGGTTTTTAATTACAAATTCAGTATCTCTAATAGATACAGAGCTGATTTCTTCTTGAGTGAGCTTTGGTAGTTTATGTCTTTCAAGGAATTTGTCTAAGTTGTTGAATGTATTGGCGTAAAGGTTATAATTTTCCCTTTTTAGTATCTGTAGAATATATAATGACATCACCTCTCTTGTTATATTAGTAATCTGTTTCTTCTTATTTTCCTGAATGGTCTGGCTAGAAATTTTGTTAACTTTTAATCAGCCCAAAGAACCAGCTTTTGGTTTCACTGAATTTTCTCTATGATTTTACTGTTTTCTGTTTCATTGATTTTCACTCTATTTCTTTTCTTCTACTTTGGATTTAATTTGCTTTTAGTCTCTTATAATGGCAATTGAAGTTTTTGATTTGATACTTTTCTAATGTAGTCATTGAGTGCTATAAAACCCCCAGCTAATTCCTCACCATAGATCCTCATGTTTGCCCAGCCAGCTTATGGTTTTAGTCAGTACTGCTCTACTTTTGTAAAAATCTACTTGACAGAAATAGCTTTGCTAATATAGAGAATGTTCATACTCAGAGTTTTAAGACAGCCTGAAAAGAATAATCTTATTTTTTTCTATTAAGATTATTTTTTAATGGTCAACATGAATGATACTTTAGGAATTGGAATAGAAATTCTTTATATATGAATGTATGAAATATTAAAACCTCATAAAAACAACTCAAGTGTAATATAAATGTCAAGAATTTCAGGGGAAATTAATAAAGAGGTCTATGGAATTGCTGAAAGAGTGATCATGTTATAATACATGTTTTCTTTGAATTTACTGTTAAAAAGATGTATATGTATTAATATTTAAAGTGATTCTATGAAACAGGAAAGATTCCCCCAAGCAAATTGCTGCATTTTACATAGGCTTTTAATGTAAAAGCCACAATAACTACTAACAAATTATTTAAAACCCTGTAGAACTTTATAGAAGCTAAAATATTCACTGGATAGTCTCAGAAAAGATACAAATATATCATTATGTCTTGTTTTTATTTCCATATGTTTAGATTAAAACTCTTGCTTTATCTTTCCTGTGTCTCTCTGAGCAACATTCTGTCTCCCTGATTCCCTCAATGGACATGTTTTCATAGTCCTTGGCTATTGTTCAGAGAAAACAGCTTACTGCTTAAGAGCAGCATTGTTCTTATTCCCTCTGATTGCAATAAAATTCTTACTTGTTCACTTCAAAAAGAAAGAAAGAAAAAAATATTAGTTAGTACAGTATTGTCCTAAGACGTGAAAGTCCTTTGTTTACAGGCAATTGAAGAGAAAAATGATAGCACCTTCTTTTGCCTGTGATAGAGGTATGATATTGATTTCTTTAAAAAAAAACCTAGCAAAATTACATAACTGAAACTATAAAATAAAATAAAACTCTTGCTTTAAATTGGATATTACAGTCAAAAATATTTGGACACAGTTGACCACTTTTATTTTCTTAGTTAATTTGCTTGCCCATAGGTAGAAGACTGAGGTTAACACCACCCTAAAAATGGGGAAAACACTTTGAAGTGATCTAAACTTTAAACCCTAAGCTCTACCAATTCAGGGAACATGACAACATGACATTTTATTTTGACTATGTCTCTGAAGACAACACTGAAACACTGAAAACAGTCATTTAGCTCTGTGGTTCCCCAATGCCCAGGCCACAGCAGAGTACCAGTCTATGGCCTGTTAGGAACCTGGCTGCACAGCAGGAGGTGAGCAGCAGCGAAAGGTTCATCTGTATTTACAGCCACTCCCCATCTCTGGCATCACCCGCATAAGCTCCGCCTCCTGTTAAATCAGCAGGAGCAGTAGATTCTCTCAGGAGTGCGAACCCTGCCGGTGAACTGCGCATGTGAGGTTGTATGGTCTGTATGAGAATCTAATGCCTGAAACCATTCCCCCTACCCACCCTCACCCCATCTGTGGAAAAATTGTCTTCCGTGAACCCGGTCCCTGGTGCCAAAAAGATTGAGGACTGCTGATTAACTGTATAATAAAAGAAAAAAACTGCTCAGCATCAGCATAGGCTATTCTGTACTAAACATATTGCCAGTAAAATGTAACAATTTTTTAATGCTATGAATGTTGCAATCCAGTTTCAGGAAAACAAAGATGAAACAAACCGTTAATAACATCAAACGACATAGTATCTGACAAGATTTAAGCCAGAGTCAATTATTGACTCTCCACAGCTTATTACTAAATATGCTTTACTATCAGAGAACAAGTTTCCCATGGTGACCATATTAAAAATTATCAATCGTTCATTTGAAATGCCCAATGCTGACATAGAAAAATTGGTTACATTGATGAGTAAAAAATTCTGCATTCTGATAACTGCCTGAATTCATTTCACAACATTGGCAAAGAATCTGAATTCTTAACTGCATTCATATATATTTCTCTTCCAAACAGGTATTAAAAACACATTGTCTACTTTTGAGAGAGTTACAGTGGAGTTGCTGCACTATGTCTTTTTGATAGTAGTTTAAGGTTTGGAATGTATTGAAATTGCTTGGAAAAGATTCATTGTCCTGCTCTATTTTATCCTCCATGAACTTAATGTAACCCCAGTGGACTGAACCATTTGTTTTCAGATATATGGAGAACTATGTGGTCTACTTTAAAACTTTTTCCTCCAAAAAATGAATTTTTTAAATGAGGAAAAAGATAGGTAAATAATCATGAAGTCACTGTTTTCTTCAGTTAGACTGTAGTAAATTATGGATGTTATTGGTACTTACTGAAACATCACAATTGTTTAAAAAGAGAGAAACAAGCATAATAAGCATGCCAATATTCCTGCTGTTTAGTTTCAACTTTCTAGATACTTAGATGAAGTTTTGCATTTGATTTGCTCCCATATAGCTTTGTTTTTTGGACACAAAAATATGAATGTGCCTTACAAAATTATAATTTTTAAATGTACTTTTTTCTTATTCACAGCAGTCTTAAAGTTAAGTTCAAAATGCTTTTTTATGTATGTTTAACAATTCCATATTGTAATTTTAAGGTGTACCTTGGCTTTCCTAGGTGAGACTTAAATCTTTATACAAATGGAACGGTAAGTCATGGGCTTTCACATGGGAACACTAAGCAACTTGGCAATGTACCGTGTGGTTTTGAATACACTGATAATACAGAGATAAATTCTGTTCTTTAGTCTTCATGTCATCACCGATATTGTGGGAGAACCTCAGCTTGACGGACTATGGCAAGTTATGTGGGAAACAATTACATTATTATTCTTACAGATGTGCTAATGTACAGGAAAGTGACAGAAAATTTAGATAATTGAGTGGCCCACATCACTCGCTGTGTTTACCTTCTTGTATCAATCACTTTAGTCCTGGGCTAAGAATATTTTATAACAACACTCAAGAGCTCACATTCACAAGAAAAAAGTTCATACAAATGTCATAAAATGATAATCAGGAAACAGGTTGTGAAGTTGTCCTTTGGTATCCCAACCGGCTACTTTCAAACTCAGCATTTCATGCGGGCAGTTGTTGGTAATTTTGACTGGGCTCAAGAAGATCAAGTAATTATAGAACTATCTTTAACCTTATTTAATATTTATTACTTGAGGGTTTTTCTAAAGAGGTCTTCCTTGTCCTGTAGGCCTCTTTGCCATCTTTGATTATTCTCTATCCCTTGGCAGTCTCATTCACTTTCATGATTTCGATAATCATTTCCATGTGAGCAACTATATCTCCAGCTTCACATTTCCAATAAGCTACTGCACAGCTCAACATGAATATCCTGCCAGTACCTCAGATTCCAAAGTAGTCATCGTTTTTTTTCCTAAATCTTTTCTTCCTTTTTTTCTTTCTTTTTTACCCCCTATTGAGATTCTATTATCCAGCCACTTGGACTAAAAGATGCCCACATCCATTCTATTTTCTATCCACATAGCCACTATCCTATATTTCTCAGACTCTCATCTCCCTTCGTAATTAGTCACATATAATTTATCTTCCAAACTGGGACATTTTTGAGTGTGGCAGGGACACTATGAAAAGTGAAGAAGGCTCTTTTAGTACTTACACTAGACCACTGATACACGGTGGCACTGTCCCTTGCAAACCTGGTCACTGTACTCACCATTAATCTAACCTGTTTTCTTTCCTTCCTGTAACTGGTCCATCCAAACCACTGCTAGATTTATCTTCTTAAAGCATAGTTTTAATCATGAGGTCTTCCACTTCATAATTCTTCAGTGGCTTTAAATTTCCTACCAAATAGAATCTAATATTCAGGCATGATCTTCAAAGTCTTCTTTGGTAGTCCCAGCTTCCCTCATCTGCCTTATTTCTTTAATCAAGTAACTCATGATATATTACTTACTTTTTGATCCTGAGTTACCTCATTAGTAAGATGAAAATTAAAATGTCTGTTCTTCAGTTGTGGGGCTGAAATGGAGTATTATATATAAAGAATGTAGGTTGGCACATAGATACAACTAGTAGCAAGTACTTACTTAATACATAGGCACTGAGGAACTGGTAGCTATGATATTATTACATAATACTGTAGTTGTTTATGTCTTACCTACTTGTTCCTATTTTGTGAAATATTCTCTCTCACTTCCCTAGTCTCCCATGTCCACGTTCCTAAATCCTTCCTATTTTTGAATATTTGGAAGATGCATTCCCATGAAGCCTTCTTTGATTCCCCAAAACTGGGAATCCAAAATTCACATGACAATAATGTGTATCTGTCTGTCTTTCTACCTTGTTTATGTATGTATCTTAGGTCCTATAATAGAGTGTTGTTTCATTGAGGGCAGGAACTCTGTAATTCATTGTAGTGCCCTCTCCCTCAGTGTTGTGCATTCAGGCAATGAATATTCATTAATTTAATTATTAACATTTTTGTCTTTGAAGGGCTCTTTCCTTTGGAAATATTAAGACTGAGACCTATGGTACTACCTTTTCCAGATAGAGTACATCCAAACAATAAAATAATGTGCAGCTACTTAAAAGAATAAAGTGGATTTTCCATGTACTGACATGGAAAGATGACCATGATGTTATTGAGTATTTTTTTAAACAGGCAAGTATGAGAACTGTATTGTAAAAGTATATATGTGTGTATAGTGTATGTGTGTATCTATATATTCCTTTTTGAAAAAGGTTTAGAAGTTATAGGCCTGTTGACAATAGTTGTCTTTGGTGTTTGGAGCAGGGAAGAATAATTACTCCTTGATTTTTATGTTTTTGTTGTTTTGGGGTTTTTTATTGCAAAAAGCAAATAACATTAAATTTACCATCTTAACCATTTCTAAATCTAAAGTTCAGTATGGTAAGTATATTCACATTGTTGTGCAATAGACCTATAGAACTGTTTCATCTTGCAAAGTGATCCTCCTGCCTCTGAACTCACAAAACACTATTCCCTCCTCCCCGCAGCCATGGGCAACCACCTTTCTACTTTTTGTTTCTATGATTTTGACTCTTTTAGATACTTCACATGAATGGAATCATACAGTATTTGTCCTTTTGTGACTGTCTTATTTGGGGGCATAATGTCCTTGAGGTTCATCCATGTTGTATTATGTGACAGAATTTCCTTTTTAAGGTTGCATAGTATTCCATTATATGTATATACCACATTTTCTGTATTCATTCATCTGTCAATGAACATTTGGGCTTCTTCCGCCTGTTGGCTATTATGAATAGTGCTGCAGTGAACATGGGTGTGCAAATATCCTTGCTTTGAATTCTTTTGGATATGTACCCAGAAGTGGAATTGCCAGATCATATTATGGAGATTCTGTTTTCAAGTTTTTGAGGAACTTCCATACTGTTTTCCATAATGCTGCACTATTTTACATTCCCGACAACAGTGCACAAGGGTTCCATTTTCTCCACATTCTCTCCAACACTTGTTATTTTCTGTCCCTTTAATAGTGACCATTCTAATAGGTTTGAAGTGAATCTCGATGTGGTTTTGATTTGCATTTCTCATATGATTAATAATGTTGACCATCCTTTCATATCCTTGTCGGTCATTTATATATCTTTTTTGGAGAATTGTCTATTCAAGTCCTTTGCCCATTTTTGAATTGGGTTATTTGTTTTTTGTTTTTGAGTTGTAAAATTTACTTTTATATTCTGTGTATCAGCCCCTTCTCTGATACATGATTTGCAAACATTTTCTCCTGTTCTACAGCTTGCCTTTTTACTCTGTTGGTTGTTTCCTTTGATGTCTGATATAGTCAGAGTTGTCTATTTTTGCTTTTGGTGTCATATCAAAGAAATCTTTGCCACATCCAGCATCCTGAAGCTTTTCCCCTATGTTTCCTCTAGGAGTTGTATAATTTTAGGTCTTTAATCTGAGTTAATTTTTGAATATAGTGTAAGATAAGGGTCCAACTTCATTTTTTGCATACGGATATCCAGTGCTCCCAACACCATTTGTTGAAGAGACTGTCCTTTCTTGTATAGTCCTGGCACCCTTGTTGAAAATCATTTGGCTATATACACAAAGGTTTATTTCTGGGCTCTCTATTTTGTTCCATTGGTCTATATATTTGTCTTTATGCCAGTACCACATCATCTTGATTACTGTTACTATGTAGTATATTTTAAAATCAGAAGTGTGAGTCCTCCAAATTTGTTTTTCATTTTCCAGATTATTTTGGCTATTCAGGGTCCCTTGAGAGTCTATATTAATTTTCTGTTTCTGCAAAGAATGCTATTGGATTTTTTTCTTTAGAGGCAGATTCTCACTATGTTCCCCATACTGACCTTGAACTCCTGGGCTCAAGTGATCCTCCTACCTCAACCTCCCAAGTAGCTGGAACTGCTGGCACACATTACTTCACCCAACTTGCCATTGGGATTTTGATAAGTATTGATTGGATTGAATCTGTAAATGGCTTTGGATAGTATGGACATTTTAACAATACTAAATCTTTCAATCCATGAGAATGGATGTCTTTCCATTTATTTGAATCTTCTGTAATTTATTTTGGCAATGTTATTTTGTAACTCTCAGTGTACAAATCGTTCACCTCCTTGTTTAAGTTTATTGATAAGTATTTTATCCTTTTTGCTGCTACAGCAAATAGGACTGTTTTCTTAATTTCTTTTTTGGACTGGTCATTGCTAGCATATAGAAATGCAACTGGCTTTTGCATGTTGATTTTGTATCCTGCAACTTTGCTGAATTTGTTTACTAAGTAAGTTTCTTAAATAATTTTTTGTAGAATCATTACAGTTTTATGCATATAAGATCATGTCACCTGTGAAAAGAGATAATTTTACTTCTTCCTTTCCAAGTTGCATGCCTTTTCTTTCTTTCTTTCTTTCTTTCTTTCTTTCTTTGTTTTTTTTTTTTTTTTTGGTCTAATTGCTGTGGCTAGGACTTCAATACTGTGTTGAATAGTTGAGAATGGGCATCCTTCCCTTGTTCCTGATCTTAGAGGAAGAGTTTTCAGTCCTTCACCACTGAGTATGGAGTTAACTGGGGATTTTTATATATGGCTTTTATTATCCTGAGGTAGTTTTCTTCTATTCCTTGTTTGTTGAGTATTTTTATCATTAAAGAGTATGGAATTTTGTCAAAAGCTTTTTCTGCATCAATCAAAATGATCATGTGGTTTTTGTTTCTTCATTCTGTTAATACGGTGTATTACATTTATTGATTTTTATATGTTGAATTGACTTTTTGTTTTATACCTATTTTGTTTGTATCATTTTTAGATGGAGTGTATATTCTAAAATATGAAAAAATTATATATGTACATATGTACACATATAAAAGACAAGATGAATATCTTTACTACCTAAAAAAGTCTTAAAATGTAATTATTGTATACAATTTAAAAAATATAGAAAGTATAAAAAAGAAAATAAAACCCACCAAATCCCACAACTTATAAATACCCAGTTAATATTTTTTATCCATTATGACTAGGGCTTTTTTTTACTCAACATTATAACATAAATATTTTTCTGTCTTAAAAACTATATTCACATCATTTTAATAGAGAGTGGTACTATGCCTAAATTCTTAAAATATGACTTCATGGGACTATGCCTAAATTCTTGAAATATTTATATAGTATATATATAAGTAAATATATTTAGATTTATATTTTATTATAAATACATTATAATTATGAAAACTGAAGATACTAGAATTAGGAAGAAAAACAAAAACTAAAAAATATTGAGGACAGAATGAGAAGAAAGAAAAACAAAAACTAGAATTACTGGATACTTAAAATGTAAGTACTTTGAAGGGTTATTTTTTTACCCATTTGGATTTGTTTAATTATTAAGTTTAGATTTGATTTTTCTTTACTTGGGGTTCAAACCCTATAGAATTGAGGAGGAATAACAGTCACATGTAGAAGCAGTAGTAGTGATGATGATGATGATAATGGTAGAGGCACTTTATATCTATCGAGAACTTACTGTGTCCCAGGCATCATGCTAAATTTTGTACATGATAATCTCATGTGTTCCTCACAACAACCATATGATCTGAGTACCGTTATCCCCATTTTACATAAAAGGTAAATGAGTCCCAGAAAGATTAAGAAAATGACCCAAGATCACATAGTAAGTGTCAGAAGCAGAATTCAAATCCCAGTTGGTCTTAAGAGCTTAGATTAGGGCATTATTTTATGAGTAGCTCTTATCCTTAGCTAGCATACTGTGGAGCTATTGTGATTACCAATATAAAAATCAACATTACTATGATTTGATTAGAAGAATATCTGAGTCTATTCAGCTACTCACTTCTGAACAATGTGTCTTCAGGATGAATTAGCTGGACCAAGGCACAACAGATTCATTCAAAATGAATTCCAAACTCTCAGTGACCAAAAGGATTGTGTAATGATACCAGTGAACTCCTAAAGCAAGCCAGATTAGCCATTTAATGAATCCATTCATTACATTCCTCTATCTACTTATTCCTTCCTTCTTGGTGTTAATATCCTTACAGCAGGTCTTATAACTAGAACTTTTTAATTACAATGATCAAAATCCCCCTATTAATAATGTACTGTTTGGATCTTAAAGTCAGCTGATTTTTTAAAAAATAATAATACTGTACTATCATCATATGTAGTGTTAACAGTGTGAAGCTAACATGTGCTTCACGTGGAAAACTTGCTGCTACAGAGAGTAATTCACTTGAAATCATTATAAGAGAAGAGATTAGTATAGAAACTGGCTATTTGGGTGCTGTGTCTACTTAGCAACGATTCTAGTTCATTTTGTCAAACATGGAGGGAAAAAAAGTCAAATTCCTATAGTTTTGTTCCTTTGTTAAACATCTCAACTTATTTCTTGTTTTTTGTTGTTGTTTTAGTTTTGTTTTTTTGTTTTTTGAGACAGGGTCTCGCTCTGTTGCCTGGGCTGAGTGCAGTGGCATCACCATGGCTCACTGCAACCTCAAACTCCTGGGCTCAAGTGATCCTCCTGCCTCGGCCTCCTGAATAATTAGGACTACCGGCATGTGCACCACCACACCCG
Source organism: Varecia variegata (assembly GCA_028533085.1). Classification (NCBI taxonomy): domain Eukaryota; kingdom Metazoa; phylum Chordata; class Mammalia; order Primates; family Lemuridae; genus Varecia; species Varecia variegata. The sequence goes on along the minus strand of CM052439.1, from coordinate 38,135,340 downwards.
GCTAATTTTTCTGTGTTTTGTAGAGACAGGCTCTCACTCTTGCTCAGGCTGGCCTTGAACTCCAAGCAATCCTCCCATCTTTGCCTCCCAAAGTGCTAGGATTACAGGCATGCACTACAGCACCCAGCCTTATTTCTTTTCATTTATTTAACAAACACTGGTTATACAGCTACCGTGTGTCAAGCACTATACTAGATAGTAGGGATAACAGGAGTTAAAAACAAAATCCTGTCTCCGGCCGGGCGCAGTGGCTCACGCCTGTAATCCTAGCACTCTGGGAGGCTGAGGCGGGTGGATCGCTTGAGGTCAGGAGTTCGAGACCAGCCTGAGCAAGAGCGAGACCCCGTCTCTACTAAAAAAAAAAATAGAAAGAAATTATCTGGCCAACTAAAATATATATAGAAAAAAATTAGCCGGGCATGGTGGTGCATGCCTGTAGTCCCGGCTACTTGGGAGGCTGAGGCAGAAGGATTGCTTAAGCCCAGGAGTTTAAGGTTGCTGTGAGCTAGGCTGACGCCACGGCACTCACTCTAGCCCGGGCAACAAAGCGAGACTCTGTCTCA
>CM052439.1:38109347-38134277 GCA_028533085.1 Varecia variegata | reverse complement strand
CAAGCTGATTTAATAACCACAGCTTTGTAGTATAGTTTGAAGTTTGGTAAATTAACACCTCACATTTTGTTCTCATTGCCTAAAATTGTTTTTGCTAAACGGGGTCTTCTCTGGTTCCATACAAAGCATAAAATTGTTTTTTCTACATCTGTGAAAAATGATGTTGGTAATTTAATAGGGATTGCATTAAATCTGTAGATCACTTTGGGGAGTATAGACATTTTAATAATGTTGGTTCTTCCGATCCACGAGCATGGTATGGTTTTCCACCTGTTTACGTGGAGCCAACCTTCTGACTGCAAAGCTGATGTGGTAATACTGACTGGGTCGTGTTCCTACACAGCCTTTCCTCACTGCTTTCTGTACCTCCCGAAGCAGAAACTCCACTCTTCTAGGTTACTCCCTGGGAAGACCTCCTTAGACTGAAATCTTACTTGATGTGGGTTAACTTCCAAAATTTTGACCCCTGAAAATCCACACTCTGACCTCAACTTCAAATTCTCCATTTCTTTGTGGTCATTGAACTTAATTTAATCCTAATGGTGTTCGTTTGTGTCTTGAACTCTCTCTTTTCTTCAATGTATCCTCTTTTCTGAGCACATGTGTCATGTCAGGAATATGCTCTTCACCACCACACAGCATCCCTTGCCATTTTTCTCTTCTCTTGTTGTCTCAGCATTTTTAGGATCAATGTAAAGAAAAATATGTTTTCTCTGCTCTTACTCCCTGGACACCTAACATTTCTAAAGAAAGTCAGTACATTGGGTTCTATAGCAATTTAATTTGTCTAATTTCAACTAAACTCTCATTACTGCCCAGAAGTGATTATATTCAGCTACAGTCAACACTCAACCTTCCTTATGGCTCTCCTGTCCTTCGGCTCTTACCCTATTCCTAGTACCCTTGCAGAATATACTAGTCGCTTTCTCATTTACCAGTAAGATCCAAGACATTTGATGTAGGCCTTGTACAATTTCATTTTCTCTACCTCAATATCTCTTGATAATTTTAGTTTTGCTCACCCCTTTCCTTTACTCTTGCCTCCATGCTAAATGAGAGACTCTGCCTTTATGGTACTCAACCTGGGCTCTAGTCCAGTCTTCCCTGCTTCCTCTAGGATCTTATTCTACCAAGGATCTCCCTGGATGGTGTTTTTATTTGCTCTGCCTGTTTGAGTTTCTACAGATATTGTTCCTCCTTATAATGATTCTTCTTTTGACTTGCTACCCTCTCAGCTTCTGCCCTGTGTTTTATTCTCTTCTTTGGAAAACAGCTTTAAAAAGTAGGCTACCATCATAGCTTCCATTTTTCCTACCACCCACTCATTCCTCAGATTCTTGGAATTTGATTCCACCCTTGGTTCTCTTTCTAAAACTGTTCTCTCAAAGGTCACTGATTACCTCATAATTGGCAAAGCCTACAATTCTTCTCAGGCCTTTATATACCATTTAGCACTTTTGAACATTCCCCCTGTTCTTGTCATTTTCTCCTTCCTTGGTACTGTGACTAGTGTCATTCTACATCTACTTCTGGACCACTAATCTCTCCTTAGCATCAAACCCTGGAACTGAATCTCTACCCCAATTACTCTCATCCCTCAACCTCTGAATTGAATTAGCCTTTTTTTTTTTGATGAGTATTCGGTTTTGGGCTGTGTTTCCACACTTCATCTTTATCCTACCATTGTGCTGAACGCTTGCAATTTTCAAAAAGAATCCATTTTTCTTCACGTGTAACAATATGGTGTAGAAATGGTTGGTTCACCTTTATGTTATGACAGCAAAGAAAGGCAAGCTTTGAGATGATTTCTCTTCTGACACTCATTTAATTCATGCAGAACCCATCTATCTAGCTTCTTTATCTTGCCGATTTGTTTGAAATGGTCCAGTATTGTTGGAAAAGGAAAGTCAAACCTTGCTGCTAATTCATATGTAGGTTAAGATGGATTTGCTTCCACTATAGCTTTCAGCTCATCATTATCTCAGGTCACCCATGTGGCTCATTTTCAAAATTAAAATCACCAGAACTTCTCCAACCATCGATATACTGTGTGTTTATTATCCACATCCTTCCCAAACACTTGGGTGATATTTCCAGCTGTCTGCATTGCGTTGGTTCCACAACAGAACTTACATTCAAAAATAACACAAATTTTTTGATTTACCCATGCTTTCACAAAAATTGCTCTAAGAAAAATTTGAAAGATAATCACAAGCCAAACCATGCATTTGAAAGACTGAGGATGTACCTTCACAATAAAAATGAAACAAGAAGCGTCAAAGTGAAATGTCAGAAGTACCAACTGTCAAACTTAGTACTTACGGAAATTGGACATTTCGTACTTAATAACCTAACAGTAACCTCTCAGAACTTTACACAAAATAAGTTTTGAGAATTTGGGGATCTGATAAATAAAATATTATTTTTCTTATAAGTCAAAGCAGTAGGAAAAAAACCATCAAAGTAAAATTTGTAGAGAAATGTCAGCTTTATTACTGGTAAAAACTGTATTTGAAAATATGACCAAATGACTTGACAGTTTGCCTCTAAAATAGTAGGCTTATCATCTACCCTGCCATGGAAGAACTAGACAAGCTTAAGTCTCCCTCAAGGGCCAGGTCTGACTGCCTGGTGGAGATCCAGACCAGAATATACTTGCTCAGCACAATGACAGATCCACTGACCCAGTGTCTTTTCCCAAACCCATCAATCAGATAAGTCACCCTTCCTCCAGAAGAGAAGTAAGTGAAAGAGCAGACAGATTTGAAGTGTTGGTCCAGCTGAAGTCCCTTCACATGGGCACATGAGGATTGACCTTAAAGAAGATGATGAAAGCTAAAAGGATAGTCTGTCTTCAACTAACACTCAGCCAGATTTATGAAACGAAGAATAGATGGAAAGTAGGCCGGGCGTGGTGGCTCTTGCCTATAATCCTAGCACTCTGGGAGGCTGAGGTGGGAAGATTGCTTGTGGTTTGGAGTTTGAGACCAGCCTGAGCAAAAGAGAGACCCCCATCTCTACCAAAAATAGAAAACTTGCCAAGCGTGGTGGTGCGTGCCCATATTCCCAGCTACGCAGGAAGCTGAAAAAGGAGGATCCCTTGAACCCAGGAATTTGAGGTTGCAGTGAGCTGCAATGACACCACTACACACTAGCCAGGTGACAGAGTGAGACTCTGTCTCCAAAAAAATAAATATATAGAATAAAATAAGAATAGATGGAAAGCGATTGAATATAGAGGAACTTAGAGACGTTCATGAACGTAATAATGATGGTTGTAGTGGTGGCAACATATACTGAATTTTACAGTGAGTTAAAGCTTCATTCCAAGCCTTTTCACTGTATTGACTCAGTTACCATCCCAATAACTCTATGAAGCATGTACTAATATTATCTCCACTTTACAGAAAAAAGAAAGTTAGATAAAGAGAGAGTTTAAAAATTTGTCCAAATTCACATAGCTAGTAAAGGTGAATTCAAAAGTAATCTTCCTCTGGAACTCAACTACTTGTAAGCTGAAAAATATTATTGACTCTTTTCATATTGCTGTGGTATATAAACCTTCCCAACCCATACTCCATTTCCCCACTCGTAGCAATTTTGATAACTCGAATTTTCTCTTTGTCATAAATAGGTTATTGTTATTGTTACTTTGATAGCCTGGAAATGCAGAATGTCTGTTATTGAGTGATTAAACCATTAGATAGTTGCATCACTTATGAAATCCCAGATTGCTTTCCTGAATCCAGATAGCTTTCTGCAAGTAGCAAGCAGTATCCTCCAGTTCTGTTTTCCATTGACTGTTTTTCCATAATAAAATGTTTACTTATTTTATGTAATAAACTCTCTTGTCTTTTCTCCCACTCCTATTCCTCAACCCATGTATGTGTTGATTGTATTCTCTAAAAAGTTCGGCTTACTACAGTAAGACGCTTTGCGTAGCTAAGAAAACATGGTAAAGGCTGTGTGGCACACAGGTATTAACATGGGAATAAAAAAAATTTCTTGCTGATTAAATTCAGGCCTGAAAGACAAAAATGATTATCTCTTGGGACATGCTGAGTTAGCACTAATCAAGTGCAATGAGTTATGAAAAAAAGTGAGTACATGCAACACTCAGTTATTGAGGCCAGTTGCCTCCTAAGCTGCTACTAGTATGAAACTCCAGAGGGTTAACCCCACACAAGTCTAACACCAGGTAACAAAATCCACCCAGCATTGCTGCCAGTGGAGGAGATGTGACTGCCTCCCCTTTAGGAGTCTCAGAATACCCTGGAATGCAGCGGAGGGGAGGGGAGGGGAGGAGAAGCAGGATGAGGTAAGTAGAGCAACATAAACAGACTGATTTTTGTAGTGTCACAGTCAGCTGTATTTTGATGGCTACTTTAATGAAAAGTTTAAATTATCTTTGGAACTTGGACAAAATCGGGTGGAGTCTGGCACACTTTAACAGCCCCTCGTCAGCCCCAACCAAGGCCTGGGGCACCCCATGTGAAGAGTCGGCAATTTCACCTGGCTGCTTGGGGAATGTCTCTCGATCTGCCACCAGCCCACCATCCCTTACCCCATCTGCTTTGTTTTGGTAAATCCAGTGTTGTCATTATTCAACAATCCTTACTGAGCAAGGGCTGTACATAAAATAAACACAGTTTCTACCCTTATTAAACCTGTAGTCTAAGAAAGGAGAATACACTTTTCTGTATAAAGCACTTACATTATGCTTAGTGTATAGTAAGTGCTATATAGATATTAATAACAATAATAACATTTCCTATTATTTTACTTGCTGTTGCCTCTTATCTAGAATCAGTCTTTCTGCCTATTCTTCTTAAATTCATACCTGATTTTGCTCCTTGACACTTTCTTGTACCACCTGAACTCCACGTTCCCCAGACAATTGGTCATTTTTTGTCATTCTCTGTCTGTCTCTCTCTTTCTCAACCCCCAGGCCCCCTCCACACACACACCCTCCTGCCTTCAGGATCAGAGCTCAGGTTCACTGCCTCAGGTTTGACTATGGAGGATACTTCTCAACATTTAAATTGGTGAATTTACACGTTAGTTAAAACTGAAAGGGCAAAAAATTTCACTGTCCTGTTCTGAAAAAATTGTCTATGTTCAAAAGAATAATAGTATAGGCCTACCTGCTAAATGATCAAACTTAATTACTTGAAATTCTATTTCCATTTAAAACGTTGAGTTGAATGAGCAATTCCTCCATCGGGGAATTATATACATCTTTCCAGTCAGCAGGATGTTGTTCAAAATGTGTTTCTAAAGAACATGAGTTATGATGATTTCACACTTGCCAAAAAGAATTATAATTCCTGTTTTGAAGCCAGTGGAAGCTCAAATGCTTCTGACTGTGTCCAATTTGACTGGAAACAAAGCCCTTAAGTGAATGAATCATTGAACAAAATCATTTATTAATACTGACATTATGTAGAGAACCCAGCTAGACCCTTGCCTTGTACCCTTGTAGCAGCTTGTAGCATAATGGGGAGATAGGACAGGTGTGTGTGTGTGTGTATAAAGATGAACACTAAAAAAAAACCCCGCATTATATAAGTAGTATAGCCAGTACTGCTAAGAATATCTGAACTGCTACCCTTTTAACCAGGGAATTTCACACCTAATGCTAAAGCAGAGTATGTTTTCTCAAGATTACCACTGTGTATACTAGAGTAGCATTTCAACAGTGCCTACAACACATGGCAAGATAAAATAATGGGAAATGTAGTACACATATCCAACATCTACTTACCCCACTTCTGGTAAAAGCTCGCAATTTATGCTTGAGGCTTGAACCTCTCTGCACTCTCAGCCTATTTAGCTAATTCTATATCCTTCAGACTTCACATACCATCTCATACAGACTTGGCCAAACAGAGCATCGTTTTAGATGGTGTCCATTACTAATTCACAAGTAGATCATGCTAATGAGACTGTCAAAGGTGGCAGGCTCCTTTCCTACTGGACTTGAACCAGAAAGCTTGTAAAGATGAGGCTGTTGCAGTTCTCTTGTCACCACGAGGAGCCTTAGCATGAAGCCTGAGCATATCTCATAGATCCTAGCGTGGAGTTGAGCAAGAGATAAACAGAAGCCAAGAGGTTCCCACACCTGGAGTTCATACTATCAATATGTAAGCCAAGAAATTCATTTCTTACACTTAATTGTGTTTGAAGGATTTTTGTTTGGGGGTTTTGTTTTGGCCTCATACAACTTGCAAGTGTAGTAATTTTTTTTTTTATTTATTTAACTTCTTTTAGTAAAGTGTAGTAATTTTATCTTAGGCAAACAAAGGCTAATTCAGGAGCTAGACATTAAGGAAATTCCCTCTCTCTCTAATCCGTTGAGTCAACGCAGTTTCTTCTCCAGAAGCTGTGACTCAGGTGGCTGCAGTCGGGGTTATTTCTTCCTCTCTGAGGAAATTCTCCAGTCAGATTTTCTCTACCACCCTCTAGACCCTGGAAGTACCCCAGGAGCCAGTGTGGCTGGGATTCATCGGTTACCCTCTCCCATCTTCCCACCTCATGGTACTGTCACTCACAGGCTGTGGGGACCTTGGAAAACCCACTCCCTGCCTCCACCCTCTCCTCTTCTTTCTCTGCCACCACTACTGCAGTCCTTCCTCTCAACAGCTATCTGTGTGGTCATCATTGAGGACGGGTCTGCCCTAAGGAAAATGAGAGCATTAATCTCCTAGTGCTACATTCTGTGGGCAAGTAATAATTGCTAGCATTTTTTGAATGTACATTAGGAGACAGTTACTGCTAAGGGTTTTACATCGATTATCTTACATAATCCTTTCAACAACCCAGACATATAGGTTTAATATTATTCCCACTTTACAGATCAGGAAACTGAGGCATAGATGAGTTAAATAAATTTTCCAAGGTCACACAACCAGTAAATGGTAGTATTATAAAGTAGGAAGAAATATTACATCCTCCTGTGAATCTTGACTATACTTTTTTGGACTCTAGCCAGATATTGATATTTGTCATGGGGTGAGGGGGCAGGGGAGAGGGAAGCCAGGGTCAGGCAGAGACCAGATGATTCAGTTAAACGGAAATAAGGTAAAAGAACAGGCGTAAGATCTTATCCAGGGTGGAAAAGAACAGAAAGATAATGTATAATTACAAGATAAGTGTGTCTTCCAATTTGCCCTTACTCATAGCAAAGATAATTCTGGAAAGGTGTGATGACCCCCAAATCCATGTATCTTTTGACAGAGTATTCCAGAAACCTTGTCTTGTTGTGTGTTCTATCAGCAGTCTTTTCCTATCAGTGTGCTCTACGTACTCATTAATTCAGCAAATTTTTATTGCTTGTTTATTATGTACCAGGCACCGTGCCAGGCATGGAATACAATCACTGGCAAAAAAGATCAGTGTGCCTGCCTCAATGGACCTTACGCTATCAATCTATATAGTACAGAAAAAAGTGTTAACTTACAACTGAGACAAGAGAGACTGATGATCCTATCTGTGAGGGCCTGTGATAGGAGAGGTGGCCCAATGAGGGACACCAGGGCAGCCTTCCTTTAAGGGTAGACCTAGGAAACAAGAGGCATTTACTGGATGAGGAGGGGACCTTGTGAGAGAAGAGGGAACAGCATGGAAGACGTTCTAAGAGAAGGACAGAGCGACTGTAACACAGGTATCAAGGGTGTGGGGCTACATCATGTAGGACCTCGAAAACTATGTTAAGCATTTTAAGAATGGGCTTGAGTTGATTTGATTTGTATTTTAAAGTGATGAGTCTCATTTATATATTCTGATCTTATTGTAACACCTCTGAGGCAAGGAATATGTTTGTTTGGAGTAAGATTATCCAGTTCTTTATTCTATATCCTAGTACAAAATAATGGGACAGAAGTGTCCTAGGCAAAAAAAAAAAAAGGAAAGAAAAGAAAGAAAGAAAGAAAAGAAGGAAGGAAGGAGGGAAGAAAAGAAGGAGGGAAGGAGGAAGGAGGGAAGGGAGGAAGGAGGGAAGGAAGGAAGGAAGAAAGGAAGGAAGGAAGGAAGAAAGAAAAGAAAGGAAGTAAAGAAAAGATATATTGGAACACGGTTATTTAGGCCTTTAGTCTCTACATTTGTTTCTGTCCAGAGACTCCCCTTCATCATTTTTTTTCTTATTCCTAAATTCTCTACCCCTTTATGCCCTGTATGTTGAATGCCCACACATACTACCTAACCCTGTCCTTCCTTACCCTTTGCTGAGCTCTATTATGACTTTAAGTCCCAATCAAAATGTATATGTTATTGCCTCATTTCTCAGGCCTTGTTCTATTTTTCAATCATATAGTTGTGATCACACTGTATAGGCATGGCAAAGATTGCCAGCTGCCTAGCCAATGTGCACTCTTTCTACATATTAGAATCCTGTTTTATTTGATTTATTAATGTGCCCAGCTAAAATACTCTATTTCTCAGGCTCCCTTGAAGGTAGGTGTGGGCCATATGACTAAGTTTTAGCAAGTGAGATGTAAGCAGATGTGTCATACGGAAGCTTCCAGAAACCTTCTTGAAAAGGCAGTGAGTGTGGACTATTTGTCTCTTTTTCTTCTATATCTCTTTCTCTTTTCTACTGGCTAGATTATAGGTGTGTTGGCTGGAGCTAGAACAGCTATTTTGATCCACAAGGTGATCCTGGGATGCAGGCTGCTAAGAGATATCCAGCAAGAAAGAAGGAGTCTGAGTTCCTGAGGGTGTTGCAGAGCAGAGCTGCCATATCCACTTCAGCTCTGCGGAGAAATAAACTTTGATCACATTTAATCCACTCTTGCCTTGAGCATCTGTTACTTTCTGTCCAACTTAATTTTAACTAAAACAGCGGGACTTCTAGGAAAACTCCCTCAAAATAGGACATGACTTTAACATATATTTTTTTGTTCTTTTCTTCCTCCTGCTTCCTGCCTGGATCATGCACATGAGGGCCAGAGCTCCAGCAGGTATCTTAGCCAAGTTTGAAGATAATAGACAGAAAGAGACTGAGAGCCTGTTGACTATGGCACTGCCCCTCCAGCTCTGGACCTATTTTTCTGTGAGAGAAATAGAAACTTTTCTCTTTTTCAAGCCATTATTATGTTAGTTCTTTAGTACTAGTAGCTGAACAAAATTTATAACTGATAAAAGCTCTATCTCTATAAGGAATCTCCTTCATCCACTTAACATAGTGATATAGTTAGAATCTGTCTCCTCCAAAACTCAGGTGTTGCCAATGTGATCGTATTAAGAGGTGGAGCCTTTAAGAGGTGATTAGGCCATGAAGGCTCCTCCGGCATGAATGGGATTAAGGCTCTTATAAAAGAGGCTTCATGCAGCCTCTGGCTAGCTCACTTCCCTTCTGCCTGCTGCCATGTGAGGACGCTGCATTCCTCCCCTCCAGAGGATGCAGCAGTCCAGGCACCATCTTGGAAGCAGAGACTGGACTCTCTCCAGACCACAAATCTGCCAATGCCTAGATCTTAGACTTCCCAATCTCCAGAACTGTGAGAAAATAAATTTCTGTTCTTTATAAATTACCCAAACTCAGGAATTTTGTTATAGCAGCAGAAAACAGACTAAGACACATGGCAAGAGCATTTTTAAGCTGTTGAAAACTCTTGGTGATTGTCATTGTTAATGCCAGAATTATATGTCGTTGAATAGGTACACCATGATTTAACCATACAGGGCACAATTTTCAGAGGCTTACAACTTGTTCTTCGATTTAATTGCCATTCTAATTCATACTTAGAAAATTATTCCATATTAAAGTTTGATTATTATACATGTCATTTCCTATCAAGGCTCATGGTTTTCATCTTTCCAGTTTTCTCCTGCCAGGCTGTCTTGTGAATAAAGTTAAACCAGATCTGAATAAACTTGATGTTCTCAGAGGCACTCCCTCTACCTGCAAAGAGAAGAGAATCTGGGTAACTTATAAAACCTAACTCCATTCTATTCCAGCAGCAGCTCACGGTATCTTTTCATAATTCACCACTGTGTGCTCTTTCAGCCCTCTGCGTAGGCATTCCTAACTCTAGGCTTTTGCTTGATGTCTACATTTTGCATTTTGCCTATTTGCCAGCTTTCTTCAGAATTACACTTCAGTTGCACCGTCTGTCTGGATTTCCATTTTCCCTTAGACACCATATCTCTACCTACTGCATTTCCTATAGCCTGGGTGCTGGTCCCAACCTACTCCTGTGCCCAACTCCAGGCACAGGTATACTTCGGAGATGTGTAGGTTTGGTTCCAGACCACTGGAATAAAGCAAATATCGCAATAAAGTGAGTCACATGAATTTTTTGGTTTACCAGTGCATATAAAAGTTATATTTATATTAGACGGTAGCCTATTAAGTATGCAATAACATTATGTCTAAAAGATCTGCATGCCTTAATTAAAAAATACTTTACTATTAAAAAATGCTAATGATCATCTGAACGTTGAATAGGTTTTAATCTTTTTGCTAGTGGAGCATCTTGCTTTGATGTTGATGGCCACTGACTGATCAGGGTGCTGGTTCCTGAAGGTGGCTGTGGCAATTTCTTAAAATAAGGCAGCAATGAAGTTTGTCACATCAATTGACTATTCCTTTCATGAAAGATTTTTCTGTAGCGTGTGATGCTGTTGGACAGCATTTTACCCACAGTAGAACTTCTTTCAAAATTGAAGTCAATCCTTTCAAAATTGAGGTCAACCCTCTCACACCCTGTCGCTGCTTTATCAACTAAGTTTACGGAATATTCTAAATCCTTTGTTGTCATTTCAACATGTTCACAGTGTCATCACCAGAAGTAGATTTCATCTCAAGAAATCACTTTCTTTGCTCATCCTTAAGAAGCAACTCCTTATCTGTTAAACTTTGATCACGAGATTCCAGCAATTCAGTCACATCTTCAGGCTCCACTTCTAATTGTAGTTCTCTTGCTATTTCTACCACATTTGCAGTTACTTCCTCCACTGAAATCTTGAACCCCTCAAAGTTATCCATGAGGGTTGTTGGGATCAACTTCTTTCAAATTCCTGTTAATGTTGATATTTTGACTTCTTCCCATGAATCATGAATGTTCTTAATGGCATCTAGAATGATGAATCCTTTCCAGTAGGTTTTCGATTTACTTTGCCCAGATTTATCAGAATAATCACTATCTATGGTAGCTATAGCCTTACAAAATGTATTGCTTAAATAATAAGACTTAAAACTCAAAATTACTCCTTGATCCACAGGATACAGAATGGATGTTATGTTAGCAGTCATGAAAACAACATTAATCTCCTTGTACATCTCCATTAGAGCTTTTGGGTGACTAGGTTCATTATCAATAAGTAGTAATATTTTGAAAGAAATCTTTTTTTCTGAGCCATAGGTCTCAAAGGTGGGCTTCAAATATTTAGTAAACCATGCTGTAAACAAATGTGCTATCAACCAGGCTTTGTTGTTCCATTTGTAGAGCACAAGCAGAGTAGATTTAGCATCATTTTTAAGGGCCCTGAGATTTTCAAAATGGTAAATGAGCATTGGTTTCAACTTAAAGTCACTAGCTGCCATTAGTCCCTACAAGAAAATCAGCCTGTCCTTTGCAGCCAGGCATTAACTTCTCCTCTCTAGCCATTAATATTAAAGCTCTAGATAGCATCTTCTTAAAATATAAGGCTGTTTTGTCTAGATGGAAAATCTGTTGTTTAGTGTAGCCACCTTTGTCAATTATTTTATTACAGCTAGCTCTCCTGGGTAACTTGTTACAGCTTTTGCATTAGCACTTGTTGCTTCACCTTACAGTTTTATGTTAAGGAAATGGCTTCTTTCCTTAAACCTCATGAACCAACTTCTGCTAGCTTCAGATTTTCTTCTACAGCTTCCTCACATCTCTCAGCCTTCATAGAATTGAAGAGCATTAGGATATTGTTCAAGATTAAGCTTTGGCTTAAGGGAATATTGTGGCTGTTTGATCTTCTATCCAAACCACTAAAACTTTCTTCATATCAGCAATAAGGGTATTTCACTTTCTTACCACTCTTGTGTTCACTAGAGTAGCACTTTTTATTTCCTTTAGAAACTTTTCCTTTGCATTCACAACTTTGCTAACTGGTGCGAGAGGCCTAGTTTTCAGCCTGTCTCAGCTTTTTTTTTTTTTTAAGAGACAAAGTTTCACTATGTTGCCCAGGCTGGTCTCAAACCCCTGGCCTCAAGAGATCCTCCTACCTCAGCCTCCCAAAGCTCTGGGATTATAGGCTTGAGCCACCATACCTGGCTACTATCTCGGCTTTTGGCATGCCTTCCTTACTAGGCTTAATTATTTATAGCTTTTGTTTTAAACTGAGAGACATGAGACTCTTCCTTCTACTTGAACATTTAGAGGCCATTGTAGGGTTATTAACTGGCCTAATTTCAATATTGTTATGTCCTAGGGAATAGGGATGCCTGAGGAAAGGGAGAGAGTTAGTGGAATGACCAGTTGTAGAGCAGGCAGAACATATACATTTATTGATTAAGTTTGCTATCTTATATGGGCATGGTCCTTAGTGCCCTAAAAAAATGACAATAGTAACATCAAAGATCACTGATCACAGATCACCATAACAGATATAATAATAATGAAAAAAGGTTTACAATGTTGTGAGAATTACTAAAATGTGACACAGGGACATGAAGTGAGCATGTGCTGTTGGAAAAATGGCACCTATAGAGTTGCTTGGTATGAGGTTGCCACAAATTTTCAACTTGTAAGAAACTCAGTATCTGTGAAGTGCAATGAAGTGAAGCATAATAACATGAAGTATGTCTATATAATGTCAGGTAATCTCCCTAAGAATTCCTATGGTGTGTTTTACTCACTTAATTTTGCTTGTCTCAGGTACCTGAAATTCCTGGACTCCAAGACATCCAACACTAGGCATGGTCTTTTGCAGAGAGCTTTCACTGTTGTCCTGTTGTCTGGAGATCAGTATTTCACTTTTCGTGCTTCATCAAAACTGCTTTCCAGGGGCTGGCCTCTTTCCATGCTCTGCTTTACCTTGTTTCCAGATGAAATTCCTGGAATATGTAGCCTATGTGTCTTACTTGACCATCATTTATGCTCTGCATTTTGAAGGCTTCTTCCCATGCCTCCCAAATATGACCCAGCTTTGATTCAGGGCTTTGGATAACTAGCCTTCACTAGACTGAATTTGCAATATCCAAATTTAGCTTCTCATATTTGATCCTTTTTCCTGGAAACTGAAAACTAGCCCTAGTTTACCACTAATCTTGCTAGCTTCTTACTACTCCCCTGCATCCCCTAGGATTAGTTTTCCTTACTGTCAATTTGTCACTCTTACAAGGGTAAGGTATATTGGTAGATCCTAACCCTCCATGTCTCTCTAGTTTGCTATAAGCCAACCATGACAACAAAAACTGCTGTGCATCTAGTAGAGAGATAACTGCCAAGTTAATTTTGTGAGTTATAACAGACCCACCAAATTGCTGATCTAATGAACTATTAACAGCCATGTCAGAGATCAATGCCAAGAGAATTCTGACAATACCATTGACAGCATCCAGACAATAAAGGCTGACATTTATTATGCATTTAACTATGTTCTGTGTATGTCATGTTCTTAGACATTTTAATCTTTATCTTATTTAATCTTTACCAAAACCATGTGAGGTACATGATATCATTACCCATATTTCACAGATACCCAAATTTCAAAAGATAAGAAAATGGTTCTGAGAGCATGATGGACTAATAAAGAACCCTTTCTTCCATTACCTAGAACTGTTAGATAAAATGAAATACATTGTAAATAGCAATGTAAGCTCATAAAAAAGAATTGAAAACTTCCAGAAGAAACTAAGACTTGGTGGGTAAGTTTTACCCCCAGGTGGTTATATGTTTGAAATAGGCCAGCAAGTTTAGGGATTTGGACTTTAAAAACTTGAAGTGAGACACAAGTTAGAGATCTGAAACTGAGGCCCGGATATGAACCATGACTCACAAAGGTCCCCACCCTCGGTGAAAGGAGAATTAGAGAAAGTCTGCCTATGAGTTCCCAGGAGAGTGCCAGGAAACATCTTTGCCTGGACAATTTTGTTGTGGATCAGTGATGGTCAGGAATGCCTGGTAGAAACAAATGAAGCAGCACTCTGAAGGACACTTCCATAAATACGGCCAAAGGAAATCCTTTTAAGAAAAGCAATCCCTGACGATGAATTCTAAGACATATAAGGAAACAATTTGTCATTAGCAACAGCTGACAGATACTGTAATTTGGAAAAATTAGTACCTCCAAGAACTTGAGAAAACAGAATAATATGAAATAGGCTAGGCTACAAAATAGTTATTTTGAAAATAAATAAACATATTGTTAGGTAGTTAGCAAGGGATTCTGGGTCTCCTAGGGACAAAAGTGGGAGCTGTTACCTTAGTGCAATTGCCCTACCTGGGAAGAAGGACAAGAGTGGGCCCCAGGCCCCCATCTTGGTCCTGTCCCACCCTGATCCTGCCCTGAGCTACTGCCATACATGGGGGAGGAGAGAATACCCTATGAATCTGCCAATCAGAATTTAGCACACCAACTGCAAAAGAATGCAGAGGACTCTCTAGCCCACAGCCAAGCAGCATAGGTACCATAGAGTCTGGAAATTGACCTAGAATAATCTGCATGCATAGTAAGACAGGTCATGCAACTCCCAGCTGTCCAATCAAAGTGGTCCGATGGTGACCTCTGAACCACGAGGGCGGTCCCAATCCAGGCACTATAAAACAAGACGCAGACCATAACCAGTCCTGTTTTATTTTTATTTATTTATTTATTTATTTTTGCCCTTCCTTTTGCACTCTCTTTGCTAGGACAATCTGTGGCATATGTATCACACTCTGTAAACCTATATCTTGCTCTTGCTCTATAATCCTATCTTTCTCTCCTCAATAAACCTCATTTTCATGCTTGCCTTACTTTGGTGTGTCTGGTCATTCTTCAGCCATCTCAGACTGAAACCTGACAATATGAACAAAGGAGGAGAAACATATGGAAAAAAATCAAGTTACAATGAAAAAAGATCAGTGGATTTGAAAAAGGATTAGATAGGATAACTGGTAAAGAAAAACATAGTCATTGAGAGGTTAAGTAACTTGCTTGAGGTCACTCAACTAGAAAGTGACAGAAATGGAGCTCGAAACTCAGCTTTATCTGTCCCACACTGTATTTTCTAAACATTGAGACACATTAGCTTTCCAAAGATCAAAATCTAAGCTGATGAATTCCCCAGGAAAATCTCACTCTTTTGGCATGGTACAATCTCTTTGGAGTAAGTATATTACTAAAAATCACACATTGAGGTAAAACAACATTAAACCTTGAGTTTTCTATAGGGATTAACAAGTTATAACAAAACATTTTTGAAACTGGTAATGATAACAGAAACCACAAACTCTGTAAAATAATTTAAAGAGGTTTATTCTGAGCCAAACATGAGTGACTGGCAGTCCAGGGAATCCATAAACTTAAGAAGCCTTGAGTAAGTGGTCCCAAGGGTATAGGGTTACAGTTTGGTTTCGTACATTTTAGAGAGACAGAAATTAAGGATAAAATCATAAATCAATACATGGAAGGTATACCATTGGTTTGGCCCAAAGAGGTTGGACCTCTTAAAACAGGGCTTGTAAGTCATAGGTAGATTCAAAGATTCTTTGATTTTTAATCAGTTAAAGAAATAAAGCTTTGTCTAAATGCTTGGAATGTTTTAAGTTAAGATAAGGAAGCCTGTTAATTAGAGACAAGCCATGATATATGACTCAAGTGACCTGTTAAGCAAATTGATGACCTGCAGGTGTGATTTAATCTTTGCTTTGCTTGGGCCTTCGGTCCCGTTAATAATTTAGTATCTTATTGTCACAAAGAGTCTGTTTAGTCAGTCTTACAATCTCCGTTTTAACATTAATGCTGGTCAATTGTATCTAAACCCCAAAAGGGCGGGGGTATTAGGAGGCTTCATGCCTGAGAAACTCAGTTTTAAGGGTTTTTTTTTTGTTGGGGGAGTCCCCTTGGGCAAGAGGTGGTCTGTTCAGTCAGCAGGGGGGCTTAGAATTTTATTTTTAGTTTACAGTAAGGTCAACATTATTGTAAATTATGTTTCCTGGCCCTCTCCTAGGAGCTCATAGGCAGATTTTTTCTTATTCTCATTTCACCAAGGATGGGGACCTTTGTGAGTCTTGGTTCATATAGAGGTCTCAGTTCAGATCTCTAATTTGTGTCTCATTTCTTTTAAGTTTTTATAATGTTACAAATTTATTTGTTATAAATTACAAATTGCTGTAATTTATAAAAATCTTTATAAAGTAAACAGACCCATGAGCGACTGTGACAATGAATGATACAAGTCATCTGTTTTTCATTTAAACTTCTGCGCTATTTGCCATTTGTTGTGTATGATTATTTGCATGAGTGGGGTAGGAATCTGAGTGAGACTATGGGCTGGAGATGGATTATTGAGGCACGGAGGTGAATTTAAACAGAGAGTTGAAGGGTATTTACTGCTTTAAAAAATAAGTGACTGAAGCAAAGATTTCAATTGATGGAGGTTTATGAAGCCACAGTTTGAGGATGTGCCCAGGAAACACAAACCACAGATGCATCTGTGACTGCTCTTCTGAAGGGGGATGTGGGAACTTCAGTATTTGAAGGAAGAAGGTATACAGAAAAAAAAAGGAAGAGGGATGAGGTGAATTGTTCCATTCTTGTGAGGTGCAGGAAATCTACATTTTACATAAGATAAGGTGAATGTATGAAGAGAAAAAAGGAGTGAAGGAAGAATCAATTATGTAAATGTTCTTGGGTAGGTGGAGGAATGGCTGATCTTGTCTTGTCTCTGTTCTACACCTGGGAAACTTGTAATCGACATTATCGGTGTGGAATGGAACAGACTTTAGTTTCAGGAGGTAGACTTAGCCAGCAGACCCTAAGTACAATTTGCATGTCCTTGTCCATGGGAAGTGGGCAAAGCATTTCCTTATGAATGATGCATAATGTTAGAAACAGCTATTCCTTTGGCAGCAGGTGTTGCATGACTCAGCCTCCAGGCTTGACCTTCCATTTTACGTAAGAGTTAAAGGGGGAGGGGAGTCCTGAGATTTTTATTTTCCTATATGTGTCCTAGTTAGCTCTCTGTCTCCTCCCTAACTATTCTATCAATTCTAACAAACAGGCAATTTATAGATTATTACTCCAAACCAAACAACAGTGGGGACTGAGAAAGAGTTTGCTCACGTTTATTGCTCTACAGGACTGGCAATAACCATATATACACCACATCCAGGTCATGGAGCTAGATGTTTTATATCAAACTCTTCTTATGAGGTTTGCTATATTGGATATTTAACAAATACATCATTTTCAAGTAATATAGTCTCCAGTGCAAGCACACACAAAGATTGTTGTTAATGACAAATTTGTTATTGTTTTGCCCTTCTCATAGATTAGCATTATCTTACAAGTACTTATCTCTCATTCACAGAATCTCAATGCAGTTAATGCCTCATACTGTTCTTTCCACACTTTTCATTATATCCCATGATATCTCATGTATAAAGTGCTCAAAACGTTGGTGAACATATAGAAGAATAAAATGTGGGAATTTTGTGGTTGATGCCAGATAGTAAGATGGAATCAAATGAATGTGATGTATCTCCCTTTTCAAGTCTTTCCTTATTACAGGGCAGATTATGTCTCCTCTCCTCCAAATAGGATACAGACTTCAAAGAAGTGTTTATTAAAACTGAATTATGAAACCAGGATTTTAAATGATCTTATGCAGCAAATGAAGATTAGTCTTGTGTTTTCTGCTTTCTGTGTTTCACTGTGTAATTTGGTTTTAGTTTTTGTCAAGCAACCAGAATCTGAACAATTTAAGGACGCTGAAATTAGACCATCTATCTATTCCAGGGTGTGCTCAGCAATGATGCAGCTCTGGAAAAGAGTCTCTGCAGATACAGTCACTCAGCAAGAGAAGGCAGTTTGGTCATCCTTTCAGGCTATAATTGCATTCTAGTCCAGTGAGCAGAGGTAATTAATTGTACTTTGTGCCCAGTGTAAAAATAAACAAACACGAGGGGGAAGGGCAGTGTCCGGTAAATGCCACAGGCATTCTTGGAATTTAAGCTAGTTTCTTTGAATGGTGTAAAGGAAGTGAATGTGTCACTTTGTCCCAGAATAAAACCAAGTTGTAACAGGCAGCCAACTTGTAACAGCACCTTTACCCCAGCTCCAAAGGAAACTGTGACAGCTTTTGATAACAAAAATAGCTTTATAAAATAAAGCATTAATATTACTTAGATTCTCTCAAAAAACATAAGTTAATTGTACAGACCTATACAAAGCTTCTCCTAGATAAGCACTTTGGAAGAAAGGCAAGTAAATGGAAATATATACACACATATATAGATATAATTTTTTTTTAATTTCAAAGGGAGAAGACTATCAGAGGAGATTTCACATACACATTTACTTACTGTCCCAATGTAGCCCAGGAAAAAAAAATATAAACTATATAAAAATATAAAGACTAAAAGACTGGAAGAAATAATTTAATTTGATCATTTATTTCTTAATAAAGAAACTGAATTCAAGGAAGCTATGAAAACCTGCCTAGGGTTAGTTAGTGGCAGAGCTTGGATCCAACCTACAGGCTCTGAAAGAATAATGTGTCAAGAGCTCTTTCTATAACACTATATTGAAGAAAGCAGGAGTAGTGGACTTGTTCAGGTTGTTATCGAATCCAAATTTTACAGGACAAATCATTTTAGGGATTTGTCCTATAAAATTTGGATTCAGTCAAAAGGCCACATTCAAGGATCCAGAAGGCCACATGTAGCTCCAAGGCTGTAGGTTCCCCACCCCTGCAAATAAAAACACAAAATGCTAAATAAATATTATGTTAGTTACTGTTTTGTTACTATATTGTACACGGCACTGCTGTAGTGTGGGCTGAGTTTTAAGAAACTGTGGATAAGCCTCTCACGGAAGGAAGAGTAAACTACATTGCTCAGAACAAAAACATTTTTAGGTGGCTGACTTTGTATGAAGGACCGAGAAAGTTAACTTCCTCCTCATTCTGGGAGACTTAAGAACTGCTTTCCACTTAGCCCTCTTCCAGCTCCAGGGCAAAAGTTTTCTGAAAGGGCACACTAACTAGAGGACCCACAGTTAAAAGTTTGCAAAACAATTTGCCTCCCACTCCCTGATGGTCTTGTTGTACTTCTTCTGAGTCACCTTTTCAAGTTGGCAGCCTTTCAACCTGCTGTTGGAGCCACCCAGCATCAGTTGCACCTGTGGACTTCTTAAGGTGGTTTCCCAGGGCGTGGTAGCTGCTGCTGGAGTTGTTGAGGGAGTCAGGTCAAGTTCTGGTCACAGGTTCTAGAATGTTTGGTCTCTAGGATAGAGGATTGAACAGAGAAGAGATGGAAGGTGTAGGCTAGGCATAAATAAGAGAAGAGAATGTATGACGAATGAAGTGCCAAAGAAAAACCAAGATAAATAAAAAGGAAAGAAAAAGTACTCCAAGGGGTACCACTTTAGCATAAAAGCATTTCTCAATCTAAACAAATCTACAAAAAGAAAACATTGTGATTTAAGGAAGATGGAATAAAAATGGATGACACCAAAGTGACAAAAGTAGGAGAAAAAAGAGTAAGGTGTTAGGGTAGGAAAGAAAGCTTTTATAGAAGGTTCTTCCAGCTAACTTTATGTCAGCAGCCATCTGTTTTGTGTAAGTCTATGTTGTATATATGCTATATTTGTATCGGTAGTTTTGAAAGCATACTTTTATGTTGTTGACACATCTATGTGAAAAGTAACAAGAACTTAAAGATTTGATTTTCTTCCTTAAGTCACATTCCTTGACTCTAGTCAAGCCTCACCAAGAGTAACAGACCATAAATTCCAGTCTTTTCCAAGCCACTCTGACTCTGAGGTGGTGGCTGTTTGGTTTCTATTAGAAACATTAAGAGAAATAAATGATCTTAGACTCACAGAAAAAAATATTTCCAACAATCAGGATGTCACAGCTATAAAATTTTCAAATTTGGAAAATATTTATTATAACAGTTAAAATAATAAAAATCAACTGCTTTTCTAAATTGCTTAGAAAGCATAATTCAAAGTGGACACATTGAAAAGACTTTGATGGTGATTCTTCAAATTTCAGTCTCTAAAGATTATAGTTACTATGTAGCAACCAGCATGCCAATTTTATTTTAAAGGGCTTGCCTCCCACCCAGAGGATAATAATATTAACCAGTGTCCCAGTGACCTAGTCGCTAAAAGACAGCAGTTCTCAACATTGGCTGCATATAGGAAGCAACTGAGGAACTTTAAAATATATATATATATATATATATAATAATAAATATAAAAATACACACACACACACACACACACACACACACACACACATACTGGCCCCGGGCTCCCACTCCCAGAGATTTGGAGTCTATCTGGATGGGATGCAGCCTGGGCAGCAAGAGTTTTAAAATCTCCCCAGGTGACTTCAATATACAGCAAAATTTGCGAAACACTAAAAGCCTTGCTACTGACAAGCATGATCGGTGGACCAGCAGCATTACTATTACCTGTGAGTGAGCTTATTAGAAATGCAGACTGTCAAGCCCCACCTCAGGCTGCTGAAATAGAATCTGGATTTTCCCAAGATTCCCACACAGCTCATATGCACATTAAAGTCTGAGAATCACTGCTGTAAGGAATTCTTGTCACTGATTTTATTTTTCTCATGTTAGATGGTAATTACATGGTTAATAAAAAGTGAAAGAAAAATAATTCAACTTTCATTCTCTAAAACTCAGGAAAATAGATTTTCATCTCTATGACATTCTGTGGCGTAAGGTGATATGAGATGACATCCATATATGTAGAGTTACCAGATAAAATATAGGATGCCCAAATAAATGTGAATTTCAAGTAAATGTTTTTTTGGGTTTTTTTTTTTAGTGAAAGTTTGTCCTAAAAGTCCCGAATATTGCATGGAATATATGTAATCTAAAAAAGTATTCACTGTTTATCTGAAATCCAAATTTAACTGGACATCCTGTATTTTTATCTGCTAAATTTGGCAGCCCTACATATATTCCCAGGAGCCTCTCTTTGCTCTCTAGGCTCTCCCAGTAAAAAGGGGAAATGATACCATAAATGGCCAAGTGGCTGCCCCCTAAGCTGTCTAGACTGATTGACTGTAATGTTGTTTCTCATCCAACCCAGACAGCGAGGACTGTGACTTCCCTAAGCCAGGCTGGTGACTCATCTAACTGGGAGAGTAGTGGGAAATTTACTTGCTGACTCAGGGAGACATAATTATTGGCAAACTTTTGCTTCAGTCTAAACCAAAAGGAATAAAATTCCAAAGTAAATGATAAATATAGGAAAATACATTGTAACATGAGGCAGCAGGCAAATTAATCACATTTTCTTTTAGTTGATTAAAAGATATTTTCATGATTTATCTGATTATTACACTCAGAGGCTGGTATTTTTCTTAGGAATTATCAGCTATTTAAGCCCCCTCAGGGATCACTTTTCAAGAATATATTTTGAATTCATTTTCTCAATACTGCATGTAGTTTGTAAACACAGTGGCAAGTACTTGGAGCTGAGATGTGAATGTAGATTGGGTGGCTGCCTTCCCTTTGCCGCTGACTCCCAGCAGGCTTTGCAACTGTGGGCAAGTCTGCTATCTCAGTCCTTTCTCCTGAAATGAGCACTGATTTTATACTCCGTACCTAAGTTCTCAGGTTGACTCCAATCCTTCTTTATTCTTTCCACCATTTTCATGTTTAAATAAGACCATTTGCGGTTATCAAAAATCACTATTGGATAAGCTATGGGAAAAGAGGAAACTAAGTTTAGTCAATTCTGACTCTTTTATATTTGGAAAGTTTTTAATGGGAAAAACCTGAATAAAGGAGTTGTGAAAAATATGCAATCCTCTAGTATGTAATGATTTTTTTTCTTAAGTAAATCCATAGTTGCTTTCGAGAGATCCAAAATGGAAATCTAAATACCTTTTTTTTGAGCTTTCAAATTTTGCTCTGAGGTTGAACCCTTATATTTAATGACTATTAGCCATATTAACAATCCTGGTGTCAGGACTTGAAAGCAAACCAACCTCTTTCTAGCAAATATAGGAAGAAACTTCCATTTCAGAGCAAAGCCCATAAATACCATATTCCAGAAATTTTATAACCACTTCAATCCCTGCAGATGTGATCAAGAAAGCTCAAAGTATTAAGTATAATACTATGGTGTGTGGGGAAAATAAATACAACTACAAATGCTTTGTAGCTGATTCTATAATGAAATGGAATCTATTAATGTATTCCCATACTTTGAACCTGGTCTGGTCTTCTACCTTGCTTTGACACAATAGAATGTGGCAGAAATGATGTTGTGCAAGCAAACCAAGGTGTCAGGAGAGCTGGCAGCTTCCACCTTTCCTGTCTTAGAACATTGCACTGAGAAGCTGTCTCAGCCAACTGGAGGGTGAGAAGTCACAAGAAGAACTGAGGCACCTCGCTGACAGACGGCACCACTGCCAAATACATGAGCAAGGGAGGCCATTTCGAACCTTCCAACCTAGCTATGCCTCTACCAGAATGACGCCACCTGAATAAGCCTAAGAGACACCAGGAGAGAAACTGCTAGTCAACCCACATAGAATCATGAGAAATAATAAATCATCCTCTAAAGCCACTAGGGTTGGCAGGGGGAGGGGTTATTATGTAGTAATAGGTAACTAAAAAGGTGGAATGCTCAAACTTTAGTGTGCATAAAACTCCCCAAAAAGAAATTGCTAAGAAAACCCACAAAAACTCAGATCCATAGCCCAGAAATTCTATTTAGTAGACCTGGCATCACACACTTTATACAAGGACCCCAGGTGGTGGCAGCCCTCAGACCACCCTTTGAGAAACCCATCCTAGCAAGATTGCCTTCAGCACCGAGGAGGCCCGAGGCAGGAGCCACCTAACTGTGCATTGCCCCTGCAGTCCGTCTCCCCGGAGTTGTACGATGCACATTGGCATCACCATCACCATAGGCAATGGCCCAGGTACAGACAGAAGCATTTTTTTTTGTTTATATATAATTACTTATAAAATAAAAATAGAAAAGGTTATTTCTACTCTTTTCCATTTACTTAATATGAATTATTGGGGAGAGGGCTGGATGGGGGAGCAGAAATAGCCTCCTAGGGAAATGGATTTGCTGGGAAACTGAAATTGATATGGGCTACAGTCTTGAAGGAAGAGGCTACGTGTTAAAAATGCAGCAGAGTTGAGGCAAAAGTCGGGGGAAAAGTGTCCAGATTTTCTTGAGCATCACGAAAGGAGGGGAGAGAAGAATAGGAAAGGCAGATGTCTAGGGAGGTTTCTTTGAGTGGAGAACAGCATAAATTGCAGGTGAATATTCTGAAACCACTATAGAAAGATGAAGGTGAGGCCAGGCATGGTGGCTCACACCTGTAATCCTAGCCCTTTGGGCAGGAGGATTGCTTGAGGTGAGGAGTTTAAGACCAGCCTGAGGAACATAGCAAGACCCCATCTCTACAAAAAATGGAAAAATTAGCTGGCCGTGGTGGTCTGCACCTATAGGCCCAGTTGCTCAGGAGGCTGAGGCAGGAGGATCGCATGAGCAGCCTGGTACCTTACTGTCCCATTTGCAGATGAGAGATGTGTCCCAGAGGGGAGGAGCTATTGAAAACAGTGAGAAGGAAAAGGGAGAAGGTCAGAAATGTCGATGCCAGAGCAGCTTCTGTTTTTTTTCCATTGCATTTGGCACACTATTTCTGTGATGACTAAATTAATGAATGAATGAATTCCAAATATTAGAAGCAGGAAAAAATTTGGTGCAGAATGGAACAGAAATGGAGATAAAATAAAGTTTTACCTCTTATTTTTTGCAGCTATGGCAATACAAAGTTGGAAGAGACCGTAGAATCTATCAAATCTGATTCTTTAACCTCTGTGTGAATGCCATCTATAAATATGCTGTCCAATTTGGGAGCCACTATCTACATGTGACTATGGAAATTTTTTTAAAAATTGAAATTTAATTTCTTAGTCACACTAGCCACATTTCAAGTGCTCAGTAGTAGCCACATGTGGGTGATGTAAGTATTGAGATAGTATAAATATAGAATACTTCTATCACTGCAGAAAATTCTATTAGACAACACAGATCCATTACATCCCTATCGAATGATTATCCAGCCTTAGCTTTCATTCTTCTTAATGAATGTCATTCACTATTGCATTTGGGCCAGCCATAATTGTTAGGTTGTCCTTCAAGTTTTCTTCCATATATTTATCCTAGATTCTTCATATATATGAAAAGATTTATTCTCTGTAGGGAGTATTTCATTCCAGTAACTGTTTAAATATTGTATTAATGATAAATATATTCTAAATTAAAATAGTTAGAACAACTAAACTTAAATAGTTAGAACAGAAAAGTTAACTCAACTTCTTAAAGAATCTCACTTATGCCTAAGGAGTAGAATTAATTTATGTAACCATCTTCATATTAGTAATTACTAATTCAAAACTAAAAAAAAACTAATTGTAGAAATACCTTTATGCTTCACAAAAATGCTGAACATGAACCAAACCTTTTATTTATTTTTTGTTTCTATGAGCTAAACCTAATGTAATTATGCAATTAAGAGTTCTGTCTCTAACTCCTTAGTGAATATAATCATTGTCTATCAAAACCAAATATTTAACATTTCATTAAAATCCCCTGACACATTTCCATAATGACTGAAAGGTGGAAATCCTTAATTAGTCTTTAAGTTTTAGAGGAAATAAGAGTGGAGAGTTTAGAAAACTTACCAAATGAATCATTTAAAAGGAACAAAATTGGTGAAAGCATCAGCTCATCTAAAAATTA
>CM052439.1:38074757-38108847 GCA_028533085.1 Varecia variegata | reverse complement strand
ATGTCTCATTTTTTTGTTCCAAAAATTATTATTGAATTATTTCTGTATTGTGAAAATTAATAAATCAATATTTATTAAAGAGAAGAAAAAATAAAGTATTAAGCAAAAATGTTAAGGTATTCCCTCAAAAAAAAAAAATCCCCCCTGAAATGAGTCTTAGGTTTGAAGTGAAAATTCACAAGACGAGTGATTTTTAAACATTATGAATAATAAAAATTAGCATTCCATATATCTTTTGTAAGCATTAATTTATGGTGACTATATTGTTAAACTCACATAAAATTTAATGAACATATGCAGGCCGAGAATTAAAATAATGTTTTTCTTGTGGAGATTAATTGGAGAAATTAAAAATTGCATCCTAGGTTTAATTATAATAATGATATCTTACATTTGTAAACCTATTTACTTTTACTTATATCTCCTTTCATTCTATAGCCCAAACCAGCAGGGGAAGTAGGGAGAAGCAGATAAACTCATTCTTATAGATGAGGAAACTGAGGCAGAAGAGTTTGCAGTCTTTAGTTGTTTGAGCAGGTTGGTGTGGGTAGAAGGCAAGAGAGGGATCAAAGGATAGGATATGAAATTCAAATCCCACTTATTTTGTATATTCAAAAATTGAATTTTTTTTCAGAAGAAAGTAATTGAATAATTTCCTTATTTCTTCAAAAATACATTATATTGTACAGTTCCCATTTTACATATTTATTTATTTTAAAATAATGCTATAATGAATGACATTTGAATTGAATTTTTGCCTTTTTCCCCATTAAACACTAATGGGGCATTATTTACAGTAAGTTCCTATGACTTCGAAGACAAGGTGTAGGTGAGTGTGCCTTGGAAACAGATCTTTCTGAGTCTTCCAAGGCTCTCAGTCCTAACTTCATTTGCTTCATTTTTGCAATACCTGGAAAGTGTTTTGTTTTTGTTTTTGAGGAAAGTTCTTTCTCTGTCACCCAGGCTGGCTAACGTAGTACTACTGGGGATGGCAGGAGGGGCATCACACTCAGCTAATTTCTTTTATTTTTGTAGAGACGGGGTCTTGCTATGTAGCCCAGGCTGGTCTCAAACTCCTGGCCCCAAGCAGTCTTTCCCCCTCAGCCTCCCAAACTGCTGAGGTTACAGCAATGAGCCACCATGCCTGGCCAAGAAAGCTTTTTATTTTTTTTAAATTTTTATTTATTTATTTTTTGAGACAGAGTCTCACTCTGTTGCCCTGGCTAGAGTGCCGTGGCATCAGCCTAGCTCACAGCAACCTCAAACTCTTGGGCTCAAGCAATCCTCCTGCCTCAGCCTTCCAAGTAGCTGGGACTACAGGCATGTGCCACCATGCCCAGCTAATTTTTTCTATATATGTTTAGTTGTCCTGATAATTTCTTTCTATTTTTAGTAGAGACGGGGTCTCGCTCTCGCTCAGGCTGATCTCGAACTCCTGACCTCGAGTGATCCTCCCGCCTCGGCCTCCCAGAGTGCTAGGATTACAGGCATGAGCCACCGCGTCCGGCCTCAAGAAAGCTTTTTAAATAAAACTCTGCCCAGGCTGTATCTTAGATCTAAAAGCGGAGCTCTGACTTTGATATTCCAGGGGCCTGGCCTGTGGATCGTCTCTACTTGACTAGCCCATCTGAACTCAGTTTGACTAAAAATGAATTCTTTTTTCACCAAGAGATGTCACTTGTACCTCTGTGTCTATTAATGGTGCCATCATTTCCTCTGTTGCCCTGGAAATGATTTCATATTCCTCCTTCTCATTTTCTGTTTTTCTTTGTCTCTTCTACTTTGCTCTCCCAGTATTAGTCAGTGATTAGTCACCAGGCTGAAGGTCCTAGAAATTCTTCCTTGTTAAAGCTTTCTTGAATCCATTTCTATTCTCTGCTACACCCTCGTATTTCAGCCCACTCATCACAAGTGTGGTCTGTGGCACTCAGGTCCTTCTCCATCCCTCTGCCCATCATTTGGCTCTTAGACCTGCAAAACATCTTATTTGTTTCTACTAGTTTTATTTTTCTGAAACATCCTTTTTGATTTTGGTACTCTGCTGTGAAAATTCCCTCAATAATGCTTCTGTTGCCAGAGAGAAAGTCCAAACTGCTTAATCTGGATTAAGTTCCCTTGCTGTCTTTCTCAACCTGTATGTACTTATTTAACTTTCGTGTATCATTTCTCCTCTCAACATTGTAACCATCTTCACAACTTTACAAAATGCTGCCTGCTCATTTTCATAAACTTCAGTGTGGCTCTAGCTATACTGGTTGATTTTTCTCATCATAAATAATATACATGTATAGACTATAATCTTATTATTTAGAAAGCAAATCCTATGTTGATTACTCCTGATAAAGGCTGTAGGTTTATAGGGCATTATAAAAGAGAAGAGAAAAAGTATGGAGTTTTTAGTTACTGCTTCTCTTTTACATCATGTAAGTGTTGACTCTGACATTTTTATTTTTAATGAAAAAGAAATCTGAAACTGGAATTATAGCTTTGAAATAACATTCAGCACTATTTTATACACATCTCTTTCTGTATACATGTATGGTAGTTTTTAGAAGTTCCTTTTGGTGAAGCCTCATTGGTCAACCCAGAGTCAACTAAATATATTAGACAAGCTCTATTGTGGAAAGGTCAGTGCTGAAAGCAGCAAACAACTGAGTTCATTTGAAGGGTTTGAAAAATGGACTTGTCATTGGTTGGCAAGTTGCCTCTCCTTGGTAGTCAAGGTCACATTCCCTGAAGCAACTGCCCTCCCTGGACAGTTTGGATAGGAAGTACAGCCAAAGGACATCCTGGTTGGTTTCTCTGATCCTGTTGTCTTTCTGCCACTTCCTCTTCCTATACTTCTCCCTCCCTAGCCCTTTTTTTGTTTTCTCATCTCTTATCCTCCCTCTCTCTTTCCTTTTCTCCTCTATCTCCCTCCCTCGATGTCCAGTATTCTGCCCCCACCTTTTATATTTTAGCACTTCTTGGCATGGATGTAAATCTTAACTCTGGAGTCCTAAATAGTCATTTAATGGAAATGTCTTCAGTCATTTAAAAAGAATGGTGAGAATGGGGATCCTGAGAATGTTCTTGCACACACTTTTTGGAGAGAAATGGAGTCCAGAAGGAGAAAGTTGCAGGCATATGAAACTAAGTTGCCTAGCTTCAGATTTTTACTGCTAATCAGTGAACTTTCTTGTCAGCCTCACCTAACCCTCTCCACCATTGTCAGGAAATGTTGAGCCAACTTTCCTTCCCTTCTTTTTCTTCACCATTTGAGTTAATTACTTGACCATTAATAGCCCTTTGAGAACATGGAAGAAAGAAAAGCCCTTTTAAAAACAGACTTTAAGTTTTGTTTCCTGCTTTGTTAGGGGATTAGCTTATTAATTGTATTAATTGTTATTTTTAGTTCCAATACCATCATCTTGTGTTTTTACTGATGCTTTCTGATTTTCTAAGTTTGCATTTATTTACTCCCGCCTTCAGAAAATTTCTTTTTAAAGTAATTACAGTGGGCATTGTTATTTCCATTCAATAGAGAAGGGAACAGAGACTCAGAGGTATAAAGTGACTTCCTCAATTAATTTGCAGTGTTTGTGACTTTTAGTCCCAAACTGTTTCCAGTAGGCAGTGCTTATACTGCAAACATTTTTTTATGATCTGTCAGTTCTCATACCCCAGTTAAGCTGTTTTAGACATTCATTAGACATTCTTAGATGAACTTCAAGTAACAATTTTTTGTAAAGCACTTTATTAACAGTCTTTTTTTTGGTAGTATGTGTTGCTTTTTATATTCCTTAATCTTCTCATAGATAATAGAATCTTTTACCACCCTGAACCCTTTATTCTATTGCATGCAAATATTTATTTTTTTACTTAACTCTCTGTTAAGACTTTAACATGTCTAAGGTCATTTTACTTTCTCCATCTCTCCATTTTTCTCTTTTAACAACTTAAATGTCATAAAAGTGACGTAAATACCATGATGACCTTTTGGACAAAGAACTTTATTCCTTAACTTTTTCCCCCTACACATTTAGCATGTAGATATTGACACATTCTTTTTATATTATTCTACCATTTCTGTGGCATTTCACCAGTGTACAAGACTGCACATGAAAGTATGTTTAGGAAAACTTGAACGTTTGTATTTGTACATCTAATTACCATCATTTTATGCCTATAATGTGTAACTGTTCTGATGAAAAGCAGCAGCTTTGTTACTGGTTTTAACCAAGGAATTCAAGCTATGTGCTGCCAACGGAGTGCAGTTTTCATTCAGAGAACTCTCCTACTGTGTCTTTTTTTCTGTCTTTGCTGAAGGCCGTCCCCTAATAACTTCCCAGCTCTCTCTGTCTTATAAAGAAAGCATCTGAAACCCCAAATTAAGTAGAGATGTTACATAAGGAAATTATTTTAAGGATATTTTAAGTAATTGAGTGTTTAATAGAAGATGCTTTCTGCATTCTTGAGGGGTTGAGGCATAGTGGAAATGATCTATTTCTATATGGCTGGGTTAAGATTGCGACCTATAGCTATCGAATTTACTTGCTACTCCACTGTCAACTTAAACTTTTCTTGAGTTCTTATTATGTGGCAGGCACAAGGATGAATTAGAGTCTCCTACATTCAAAGAAGCAATTTATCATAAAGTGGGAAGACTAGTTTTGACAAAACTTTATGAAAGATTCTATAAAGTGCTATGTGATGACAGTCTAGAAACGATTTTTGCTTGTAGGTTTCTAGGCAGATTCTGGGAACCAGCTCTCCTGTCCTAACCTCTTGGAACCTGGCATTCTCCACAACAATAAAAATGTGTACATACCTTTACTTGTACTACCCTTCTTAGAACTACTGTGGGAATTTACCTAAGCCCTTTTCAAGGTATAGACCTTTAAAAGTACACTTCCTGGAAATGTTCTTTTTCTCCAGCATGCACTGAAAAATCATTTAATTCAGATGAAGAGGGTCAGTTTTGTGATTTTTATGGTCAATTTTTTGACCTGTTGAAAGGAAAAAGAAATCATATATGTAATTTTTATATATTTGCCTATATAAAATTTGTATATTTATAATTTACATATATATAAAATTTAGCTGTGTTAACTAACTCTGCTTTAGAAAAAGGGAGAAGTTGCTTTCCAACTCATAACCTTATTTTTTTTCTATGAAAGATTCTTGCTGAATGAAAACTAAGTTAATTTCCTACCCAGAATCATTTTGCTGTGATGGGAATGAGCCAGAAGTGGTGTTTTACTGATGCCAAATATGACTGCATAAAGCTTTATTAAACAGGGCGTGGTTTGGTTGGGAGTTTCGTCTTTATTTTGAATTTGTGGGTTTTAAGATATGTGTCAGAAAGCAGGATTCCTGTAACCGAGCAATTTACACTGCCAGCTTTTGTGTAGTCTAGATGAGATTATATTTAAGATGTAGGCTTATTTGGAATTTCACAAAAAGGTGAAAAGCGATTGTGAATGTTTCCTTTGCCAGAAGAATTTAGTGTTTAACCAAATGAAATGATAATAGTAATAGCATTTATCTAGAGCTGTTTGTGTCAGTCTGTATTCTATTTTTTTCCCTATATTTCAATTAGTTTCTTGAGAAGAAAGACTGAGTGTCTCTTTTATTATATCTGCTTTCTCTTCCTGACTTTTAAATTGCCATTGTCCCTCAGAGCTCATTCCTTGGCCCTCTTCTCTCTGAAGCTTCTCCTGGGTGAACTCCTCCGTCTGTGTTCTGACGCTCTCAAGCCATTATCTCTCAGGCAGAGCTTTCCTCAGAGCTCCAGACTAGCAAGGTATCTCACAGATGTCTTAAACATTAAAAACTGAATTCGGGCTGGGCATGGTGGCTCATGCCTATAATTCTAGCACTTTGGAAGGTTGAGGTGGGAGGATTGCTTGAGGCCAGAAGTTCAAGACCAGCCTGAGCAACATAGTGAGACCCTGTAAAAAAACAGAAAAATTAGCATGTGCCTGTAGTTCCAGGTACTTGGGAGGCTGAGGCAGGAGAATCACTTGAGCCCAGGAGTTTGAGGTTGCAGTGAGCTATGATGATGCCACTGCACTCCAGCCTGGGTGACAGAGTGAGACCCTGTCTCAAAAAAAGAAAAAAAGAAAAAAAAAAGAAAAGAAAAAAAGAAACTAAATTCATGATTTTCCTATAAATACGTAATCTGCCTTCTACTTCCCTACTGTCTAGGCTTTTCTCCCATCCGTGCATTCAAGAAGGAAACCTAGTTGATATTCTTTAATCTTCCCTTTCTCTCGTTTTCAGGCCCCTGGCTATTCCTGTTCATTTTACTCTAGATGTTTCTCAAATCTGCCACCTATCTTTCTCCACCTGCTTGCAGACTGCAGGTCCCTATCAGCCTCTCCCTGAGCTGTTGCTGGTCTCTTGCTTTCCTTGTTCCATTTTTGTCTCCCTGTCCCATAATGCTTTCCCCATGAGGCATGAAATTTAGTTTTCTTTATTAGATGATTCTTCTGCTTAAAAAACATTCAGAGGCTTCAAATGGACCCAAGGATATAATCCAAAGTTTAACCATGGCTAAAATGCCCTGCTTGACTTGGCTTTTACCAGACTCACTGACTTTGTCTTTGCCATTTCTAGCTTGCTCTCTAGGTTCAGCCACACTTCTTTTAACTCCTGGAGACTAAATTCTTTTCTGCCCAGGATTATTCTACTTTTGCCTAGGGTGCTCCTACTTCTTCATCTGACTTCCCTCATCTCACCTCCACCTCCTTCCCCTCAACTCCCCAACACACAAAAGCTCCTGGGTGCCTTTCTGTACATCTTCATTTTCTGGTGAGTTCCTTAGAGATAACATCTCTGACTACTTAATCTAAAAAAGATCTCTCCTCCCCATTCTTTAAAATTAATTTCCTTAGACTTCCTTTTACCTAAAGGAAGTCTCTCCCCTCCAGTTCCTTAGAGATAACTTTTGTTTATCTGAAAGTCTCTCTTCCCTTTTCCTAAATAATCTTTCAGCTAATTGTTTGCTGCAATTGTAACAGTAATTTGTTTCTTTGCACTTGTAACAGTAATTTGTTTCTCTGTTGGCTAATTTCTTGCGTCCAAAACGGCACTAAGATCAGGAACCAAGATTGTTTTGTTCTTCCTGGTATCTCTAGTGTCAAGCACTGTGCTTTATATAGAGGAAACACTCAATT
This sequence comes from Varecia variegata, assembly GCA_028533085.1. Lineage (NCBI taxonomy): Eukaryota > Metazoa > Chordata > Mammalia > Primates > Lemuridae > Varecia > Varecia variegata. The sequence continues at coordinate 38,101,687 of CM052439.1, read as the reverse complement.
CATACCTTTTTTTGAATGAATAGAAAACAACTAAAGAATAGAAAAATTAGCCAGGTGTGGTGGTACATGCCTATAGTCCCAACTACTCCAGAGGCTGAGGCAGGAGGATGGCTTGAGCCCAGGATATGAAGGGTGCTGTGAGTTATGATGATGCCACTGCCCTCTAGCCTGGGCAACAGTAAAAGAAATGATTATGACTCCTATTTTGTCTTCAATTAATTTTACTCCGATAAAAAATTGAATAGTGGTCCCAATATTTGACAAGGAATTGATTAGATTAATATCATGAAGAGAAATTTGTTGGTCACTACTAAAAAAAAAAAATGAAGTACAGTAGTAGTTCTAATATAAGATTTTTCCAAAAGGGAAAATAATATTTAGAATTACCATACTTTGAGATCATTTATTTAGAATCATTTATTTTATTTTATTTTTTATTTTTTGCTCATCATTCAGGATATGGAAAATGCATGGCAAATCACAAACACAACCCAAAACAAAACTTCCCTGACACTAGCCAGCATACATATTTTTAAACAGCTTTATTGAGATATGTGACATACAATAAACTGTACATATTTAAAGTGTAGTTTGACCCACATAAATTTTTAAATGAATATAACACTGACGTGTCCTTATAAAGTTATCAGGAAAAATAAACTATACCAAATAGCGTATGTGTGTCAGAGAGTACCAAAAGAATAACAAAGATTATGCCCTCAGTGAATGGTTTTGAAAAATATATGTGGATAATATCAAGAGAATGATTGCTTTTCATAAATCATGAGATTCTTCTTGTGCTTCATGTCATTTAAAATCTTGTCTACCTCTTTTGTATTTTAACAGGATGTTTCTTTTGGTGGGAGCTCCCAAGGCAAACACTACCCAGCCTGGGATTGTGGAAGGAGGGCAAGTCCTCAAGTGTGACTGGTCTTCTACTCGCCGGTGCCAGCCAATTGAATTTGATGCAACAGGTAAATGTTACTTCTCAGTGGTCCTTTCCCTTAGTTTATATCATTTGAATTTTTTAAAGCAGTTACTTTAGTTTAAATGAAACAATGTAATAGAGTAATGTATATAAGCACCTCAGATCCACAGGGAAAGTGATATAAAGACAAATTATTTGTTATATGATTTTCTCCTACAATTTTGTGGTGTATGAAAGCATTAAAAATACATTGTTTCTGTTGGTTTGATGTCTTCTGCTTTAAACTGTTGGTATCAACCTACAGAAATTTGGGGAAGATCTGTTAAAATGTTTTTGCATTTCTTCTGAGAAGAGGGAGCTCATAGGCACAGAAAGGTCTTTTGTTGTTTTTCTGTCAGCCAAATTGAAGCATGACTCACTCACTGATTCTCATAGAAGACCAACTCTGTAATCACGAATGTATTTAAGCCTTGGGTTGTGTTATGAAAACCAGTTTAGTCATTTTTTGTAGTCAAGTAGATTTAGGTGATTAAAAAACTCTTATTCAAAATTTATGGGGAAAATTATGTGTTATGATTCTGATAACAGAATTTTATTTTAGGAATAAATTTCAATGTCAGTCAGGATTGTGGTACTAAGGAGAAAAATAGCGTAAGGAAAATGAGAAATAACTTAAGTTTTACATTTTTGTTAGTGAAAAAAATATACATAATCCTGTACACATTTATATTGATATATTTATTTGTATACATTCATGAAATCTTAGAGATTCTTCAAAGAAATAGTGTGGCATTCTCTAGTACAATAGTCTTACAAATTTTTTAATGATCCTTATTTTGCTGGCTTTGACAGAGTGCTTTAAGATAAACCCGAATAAAATTAATCCTTTTTTCCATATTGTTATTTGCTGTTCTAAAATATATTGATTCTGGGAATTATATCAGTGAAACAGGAATCATGATGTGGACTGTTCCATTTGACATTGTCATCAGTGCCAAAATGATTGTTAGTCATTAAGCCAGATGTTAATGGGAACCAGATCACATGTTTTTGGGTTTTTTCCATTGAAACCATTTACATTAAACATTGTTATTGTTTTTTTCCCCATACATGGCTAATATTTGGAAAACTCCAAAAGTTTGTAAATAGGCTCAATTTTACCACAAATGAGAAATACCTGTGATTCAGAATATTAAGGTTTGGGGCATTTATCTTCTAACAAAATATGCATACTAATAAAATGAAACCATATTTCAGTTTTGTTAGGGTGAACTGTTCAGATAGGTTTTTGTGTATTGCAAGCTAATTTATTGCTGGTCTTTTTTTTTTTTTTTGAAATTTGGCTTTAGATAATTTTTTGTTTATTGGAAAGGTAATACATACACATGCTAAAACAAATTTTAAACCTTCCAAAAGTGTGTATAATGAAAAAATAGGACTAGCTCTTATCAGCCCGCTCAGAGGCAATCACTTTTACTAATTTCTTTTATCTTTCTAGAATTTTCTTATTCCTATGTATATGCATCCTTTACAAAAAAAAAAAAAAAAAAAGCAACTCACAGTCAGCCATGGTAGTGTATGCCTGTAGTCCCAGCTACTTGGGAGGCTGAGGCAGGAGGATCTCTTGAGCTCAGGAGTTCGAGGCTGCAATGAGCTGTGATCATGCCACTGCACTCTAGCCTGGGTGACAGACTGACACCCCATCTCTTAAAAAAAAAAATCAACTCACAAGTAGAAACTTACTAAATATACTGTTAGATACCTGGCATACCAGCCCACTCCCATCTAACAATAGAAATCTCTTGTAGATCTTTCCATGTTGACATATGTGGGTTTCCCTCATATTTTGTAAATCACTGATAGTATTCTATTCTGTATGTGTGTATATGTATATCCTAATTTATTAACTTGCATTCCTATTGACAGATACTTAGATTGTTTCCAGTATTTTGTTATAAACACTGATATAGTGAAAATCCTATGCACAAGTATTTGTACAAACCTGAGAGTGTGTCTGTAGGATAAAGGAGATTTTTGGATCAAAGTATATGTATATTTAAAATTTTGTTAGGTATTGCACATTATTCCTCACAGAGGTTTACACTCTCCCAGTTATGTTTTCTGCAACCCGTGCCAACACCATTTATTACCATATGTTTTATCTTTGTCAATTTTATAGGAGAAAATATCTGTTCTATTAATTTGCTTTAACAGTAAGACTGAGTCTCGTTGCATCTGTTTGTGAGCCATAAATATCCGTTTTCCTGTGAGCAAGTTTCAGTATATTTGCACATATTTTCTATTGATTTAATTTGTAAAAATGAATCTCCGTTGAGGTCACTCCATCCTTTCAGTGCTTAGGCCAGAATCTGTAGTCAAGCTTGACATTAAATCTGTCAAGTCAAAATCTCACCCATTTTCGTCATTCCACTGCCTACATTCAGATCCCAACCACCATTGTATCTCACCTGGACTATTGCCCTAGACCTCTGAATTAGTCAGGGCACTGCCAGGAATGAGATGGCACACTTAAATTGGGGCAGTCTGAGGAGCTTGACTATTTACAGAGGATTGTGCAGGGTATCAGGGGATTGGTAGTACATTGGTAGTAGCTCTAGTTAAATTTGGCCTGTAGGCCTTAAGGGACTAGTTACCAGAATCCAAAGACGGAGGACTCCGTGGAGAGAGCCACATGACAGGAGCCAGCCCAAAATGACTAGAAGGGAGGAGCAGGGGGTTAAAACCCTAAGCTCACTCTTCTCCTTCCCTTAATTCTCTGGGTGTCTTTGTTGTGCCTTGGAAACAGTAGGCACATTTCCACCTCACCCTTGCCTGGACTGTTTCCTCTGCCTGGAACATTCTTTCCCTGAATGTCCACTGAGTGTCCCCTTCACCACCATCTTTGAGAATTGTTCAAATATTATCTTCTCAGTAATGCCCTGACCATCTTATTTAAAATTGCTACTCCCCTCTTCCCACCCTGTACTTCCATTGAACTCTTCTCAGCTTTATTTTTCCCTGTAGTACTCACATTGGTATGTAGGTTATTTATTTATTATTAATGAATGTCTCTTTCTCTCAATTAGGATGTAAGTTTCCTGTGGACCGTTTTTTATCTGTTTTGTTCACTGCTGAAACCCCAGCATCTAGAACAATGCCTGGTACAAGTCAGTGCCTAATAAATTGTGTAGATGAATGAATGAGTGAATTGTAAGAGCTTTTTGTATAGTGGGGAAATAAATAAAGTCTTTAGTTATCATAGATGTATGTAAATATATGTATTAATTTTGATCTGTTTTCTTTTGTCCCTGTTTATGATATTGCTGTAATCTTTCTATATAACTTCTGGGATTTCTCTCATGAAAAAAATATACAAATTAAGATTTCATTTTTTTACAATTTTTGTACAAATGTTGTTTATTTGAATTTAAGAGGACAATATAGAGTTCAATAATCTAATCAAGAAAATGTATATCTAGAAACAGCACCATTAGACCGTACTATATTGCCTTTCATGGAGGAAGTACTTAAACTTACAGCATCCTCTTAAACTCTCCATACACCTTTCTTCAAACCACCTCTCACTCCATCCTGGCCCAAACACATAAACATCTCTGCACCACAATGTCTTCTAATTTTCTGGCATCTCAAGGGAGTTAGAGGCTGAGTGGATTTGTGTTTCTGGAGGCAAACTGTTCAGGGCTCTGGACAGTTTCTGTCATTTACCAGCTGTTGATTTTGCACAGGTCGCTGTCAGGTTACCCTCAACTCCCCTGGTACAGTGTTCTCATCAGACCTGCTCCAGAGGGGTGGATTAAACCAAAGGAGTTAATTTATATATAAATAAAGACATATAAAGTGCTTAGTACAGGGATTGGCGTGTTAAAACGGCTCAGTAAACATGGGTGTGTTATGTTGTTGTTCCTTCTGCCTTCTTGGGGACCCTGCCTATTTCTTCATTTACCCCTATATCCCTACAATATTTGCCCTTTTCCTTTTTTCCTTTCCCCCGGAACTTTCAAGTATTTTTAAATCTTTTCTACCTGAAAAAAACTAATCAAAAACAGCTTTTCCTTGAACATGTATCTTCTCTTAGTCATTTCCCTTTCTGTCTCCATTCCTTTACATCCATGATTTTTGAATACTGTTTCTCTCTTCATTACTTCCCATGCTTCAACCACTTCAATCTGGCACCTGCCCAACCCAGCCATGGTTCTAACTGAGATCGTTAGCAGCAGCCTGGTTGCCAACTTCAGAGGACGCTTTTCACTCTTCATCTTATTGCACCGCTCTTTTACAATTCACCCCGTTGAGCCATTCCCTCTTTATTCAAAAGTTGCTGCTCTTTGTCTGCCTGAAACTGTCCTTGTCCTCTTTTCCCTCTTAACCTTGTTGATATTCCTGTAGACTTTCCTCTTTGGCTGTTCTTTCATCACTTACTCCATTATTTGTTATACATCACGGTGTCATGAAAAGGAAATAGGCCTTGTAGTCAGACAGACTTGGGTTCATATCCAGGATCTGTCAGTGTTTCCAGTGTTACCTTGGGAAAATTACCTACCGTATTAGTCCATTTTGCATTGTTGCAAAGAAAATACCTGAGGCTGGATATATTACAAAGAAAAAAGGTTTATTTGGCTCACAGTTCTGCAGGCTGTACAAGAAGCATTGTGCCAGTATCTGCTTCTGGTGAGGATTTTAGGGAGCTTCCAATCAGGGTGGAAGGTGACAGGGGAGCAGATCTGTCACATGGCGAGAGTAGGACCAAGAGAGGGAGAAGGTGGTGCCAGGCCCTTTTAAACAACCAGCTTTCTCGTGAACTAATAAAGCAAGAACCCACTCGTTGTGGCGGGGAGGGCACCAAGCCATTCATGAGGGATCCACCCCCATGACCCAAACACCTCCACCAGGCCCCACCTCCAATACTGGAGATCAAATCTCAACATGAGATTTGGAGGGGCCAAACATCCAAACTACATCACCGACTTTTCTACATTATGTAATACATCCCTAGGGTAATCATAAGGAGTTTAAATCAGTTTATTTACTTTATTGTGTTTCTGTGTCCAGAACCGATTTTAAGGCTTAAAAAGGCTTTATTCTCATGTTTTTAATATTTGGGAAATAATTTATAAAATAGTCATAGGAAAATTAGCACTGATTATATGATGTGGTAGAACTCTTCATCAGTATTCACATTTCTAAAACTTCTGGGAAGACCCTTGATATGCCCATGTGACTTTTTCTGGCCAAGAAAACATGAGCAGAAGTGAGTAATTGGTGGGTAGAAGGGCTTAAAAGCCAGGGCATCATCCTGTCTCCCACCAGATGCCATTGTGAGTACTGATAATTTGAATGGTAGAGCTTGTGTCAGCCTGAGTCCCAGAGTGAGGAAAACATGAAACTTAGACTTTGACCCACATGTATGTGTACAAAAAAAATCCTTTGTTATTTTTAATTACTTGAGATGTTGGGGATGCTTGCTACTATAGCATAATGCAGCCTAAACTGAATAGTATGTATAGGGACATTAAAATTGAATATTATCAATAGTCAGTTGCGGGAAAATGGTTATCAAAATCCTTTTCTATGCTGCATGCCAATTTGATCTTCCTTCAGGTTTCTTATTCTGTTTCATTGAGTATCCGAGTGACTGACTAGGGCATCACTGCTTATGTTAAAAATAGCCCTGATTGGTAAATTGCATTTGGACTGGGAGAAACTATAATAGACTAAGTACCTGATGGAGATGTCATGGCTTTGAGGTTCCCTGCGTACAGTAACTCTTATAACTGGCATGTCCTCTATGAGGACTCTGGAAGCTTTGGCTATGAACTTTTTGCAGGAGATACCATTTCTATGGGGCAAAAGGGGTAGCTCCTGTGCCTACCAGATCTTGTTTCTTCATATCTCGACTGTCACCTGGTGGGACAAAGAGAAGAGCTCCAGACAGCTGTGTGGACTGCTGTACAGGAAAGTTCATATAAGGGACTTTTACCAGAGAGTATGTCTGGTCCTGTCCTGCTGGCAAGTGGTGGTCCTGTTCTACATCCTTCTAAATAGACTGGTGCTACATGCCTTTGGTAGTTTTGTGAGTCTGAAAGTTTAGTTGAGCCTTAAGAAGTCCCAGATGGTTGTTGCATCAACATTTGAAGTTTGTAACTATATGAAGTATTCTAGGCGCAGTTGTTTCACTGTCTGTTTCTCCACTTTGAAAAAACAGAACAGTAATTTTATTCCTTCCTGCAAAAAGAACAAGCCTCAGCTAGCTCTAGAATCACAATAAAATTTTTAGGGTAAGGTGCTTTATGGAGATACTATAAATGCTTGTCATTAAATAATATATTGTAAAATGGTCCTTTCCTCTCCCCCTTCTTTTAGGTCAGGTTCTCACATATTGGTGGTAGTCTCAGTGTACTAACTAAATACAGTTCTTTTTCTTCATTAAACTGAAATTTACATTGATTGTTTTTCCTGATGATCTTATGTTTGTTTGCCTGACTAGGTTATAAGCTCTCCAAAAACAGGGAACAAATTTATTTCCACTCACCATTGTATGCCAGTATCTAGAGAAATGCTGGGCATATGGTAGGTTGCAAATGTATGTATTGCATGCAAGTGTTGGGTTCTTCATGAAAAGCAATAGAAATAGACTCTGGCTAAATTTAGCAGAACAGAAATTTATTAAAAGGATACTAGTAACTTAACAATTTTCTGAAAAATGGGCAGAAACTAAGAAAAACTAACAAAGGAGCCACTAATGCTAGATTTTATTGCTGCTGGAACTGCCATTCCTGAGTGTGGAACACTGTGAGAATAATTTCTTACCCATCCTGCCTCTTTGCATCATTTGCTAGAGATTCAAAGCTTTATAGTAGTGTCCGATTGACTAAGTCTAAGTCTCATGTTTATGAAAGACAGGGAAAGCTTGTCCTGTCTCACACAACTAAGATTATGAGCTTGCAGAGGGGACTAAAAACTTAGGGTCCTTCAAAAGAAGAAAAAGAGGATAGCTTTTTTTCTTTTTGGTTGGAAAGGTAATAGAAAACATTTTTTGCAAATATACTGTTTATCTATTAGGCTAGTTAATAATTCATGGACTCATTTTACTTTGTGTTTACCAAAGAGGTATCTGGATATTAGATAGTGTATGATTTATTAGAAGGCCATTTAACTGTGTGGCTTGTCACATGCATTAAAACATGCACCAGTGGCTATGGAAGACAGTCTGGATTTTGGTTTTATTGTAAGATAGCATAACACTAAGTTTCTTAGCTTTTAAAGATGAAAGATGGACACTTTTGATGTGTTTTCCTTCCTATGCCACAGCATGATTTTGGTGGTATGGAGGCTATGGGGGAGGCTTTCAAAAATATGTTTGAAAGATCAGTCTAAATCTATTTTACTTAAGCTATTCACAGTAGACACAAATAGATTTATACCAAAATAAAGGGAGGCATAACTGGAAAGTATCTAACATTGCCTGGACACTTTGAAGAAGGCCTCCTAGATTAGTTGGTGACATTTGAGCTAGCTAATGAAAAATGAGGTGAAATTCACTAGATCTGGAAGAGGGTAGTTAGTAAGAGATGTTAATGAATGAAAATCAAATAATTCCATGTGAGCCACATGAATGAAAATCAAATAATTCCATGTGGGCTACATGAATGAAAATCAAATAATTCCATGTGGGCTACATATATTTGTATGTGGACATAAGGTTTATATGTGTGTGGTAGGGGTGTTGAGGGCATGATGAGAAATGAAGCAGGAAGTAAGCTGAGGAAGGATCTAAATGAGTTTTAAAAATATATTCTAAACTAGCAGCCTAACCAAATGAATTCACCATTAAAGCCTAGTGCATATAGAGTATTATATTAATATTAAAAGTAGAAGAATCTAGATAGAACTCAGTGTGGAGATCTTGGATCCTTGGTTTCTTATCATGCTAAGTAGATTCAACATGAAAATTACAGAGAAACTAACACTTTCAGTATCTACTCCGTTAATTTTCCTAGTCATTTTTTGGTAAAATTATACAAGTTATAGGAAATAATATTAACATATGGATATCTTCAAAATATTATAGATATACCTTTTAAAAAGATGGGGTTCTGTGATGAAAATTTAATTTTGTAGAAAGTTCAATCCAATATTGAGACTATTCATGTAACAAGCTAGGGGCAGTCTGTTATGTCAATTTTATCTTCATGTGGCATTAATTTCCTGTTGCTGCTGTCATAAGTCATTATAAACTCGGTGGCTTAAAACAACACAAATTTGTTATCTTTAGTTCTGGAGATCAGATGTCCAAAAAGAGTTACCACTGGGCTAAAATCAAAATGTTGGCAATGCTGCATTTCTTCTGGAGCCTCTAGGGGGAGAAACTGTTTGCCTCTGCCAGCTTCTGGGGGACACTGGCATTCCTTGGCTTGTGGCCACTTCCTCCATCTTCAAAGCCAGCAATGGCTGCTGGAGTCTTTCTCATGCGGCATCACTCTGTCATTGACTCTTCTGCCACTCTTGTGATTACAGTGGGTCCGCCCAGATAATCCAGAATAATAAATATCCTATTTCAAAGTCCTTAATTTGATCACATCTGCAAAGTCCTTTTTGTAAGGTTCTGGGAATTAGGACTTGGATATCTCAGGGGCCATTATTGTATCTACCACAGTGCCCTTTCATATGTTTTGTTAATTGACATTGGTCATACTGCAGGCTACTTCGAGGCAAGAACTATGCTTGTATAAATGGGCATTATTCCCTCCCTGGTTCTTTTTCCACTGGCAACTGTGGTTTTGAGAAATGCAAACTGGATTTAGAAACTGGCTCAGATTCTGGCTCTGATACTTAGTAGGTGTGACCTTGAGCAAGTGACTAAAGTTTGTCATCCTCAGTTTTCCCATTGTCAGATAGGCATAATACCTACCTCTCAGGGTTGTCATGTAGATCAAATGAGATAATGTTTGTGAAAGTACTTTGTAAACAAGGAAGTGCTATACAAGTGAAGAAAGGATCATTTATATCCCGCTTGTACTAAAACTATGGGAAAGTGAATAATTATGGAATAGGAAAGGAATAAAGATAGTCGTGGATATTCTTAAATGGATTATATCCTGGTTTGCATTTTAACCTCTGTTATTGTGACAGTTGGGAAAAAACCCTCCCTTGCAACATGTTTTCCTTTTCCAGGGAAACAGATGTGACTAACAGACTGATCGTTGCCCAGTTTTCCCAATAATAATGTCTTTTTTAAAAAGATAGACTGCAAGTCTGCATAAAGAAAGGAGAACATGTATCACCTGGCTTAGAAAAGTCTCTTTGCGTAGAAATACAGGCTTACCGGCATGCTTGTTAAATATGCTCTTAAGAAAAAAAAGGAACCTCCTACCTTTATATTCCAAACACAGTAGATATCACCTCCTGCCAACCATGTCTGTCCTAGAGAAGGTCAGAAGTCAGATTACTCTCCTTCCCATCCAAATGACTTGCTGGAACACTTAACCACTTGTTCCCAGAAGGGCTTGGTGTGGTAGGCTGTAGGCAAACCCTGGTCATGCCAATTCTCTGGTCAAGAAAAATCCTTTGTAGTATTTGCTGGATATTACTAGGCTTTGTGTTTAATAGAGAATATAGATGCTTTCTGGCCTCTGTGCCATACAATTTTCATCTCATTAGAACACTCAGACACACTCTAGAATAGCCTTCTTTAAGTTTTACTTCCTTCTCTTGGTGAATATTCTGTCTTCCAGAGTTGTGTTTAGACATTTCTACAGTTGCAATGGTCCTGTAAATTAAAATCTTAAAAACAAAAATAGTCCCTTCCCTTGTTAGTAGAAAATAAATTTATATTAAGGAATTTTTTTTAATGAAAATGTTCTCCTGATATAGTCTGTCACCCTCTGGTACAGAATTACACAAATCGAGACCTAGTATGCACCTTAGAAATCATTTAGTTCAATTCCTTTATTAGTAATTGACTAACAATCATGCAATTAGTCGGTATTTTAATGTTTTCAGTGTTTTACTGAAACTAAGTTCACGTGATCTTTTAAAGTTTATCCCCCTTCCTGCTCACTTTGACCTGACTCATACCCATTGTAAGACTTAACATTGGATTGCCTTTTTTTTTTTTTTTTTTATCTCCAGTAAAGAGTTTTTGTTTTAAAATCTTAGATGCTTTCAGGATCATTTCCGTCTCATCACCAGGAAGAAACAAACCAGCATTGATAAAACAGTGGGTGTTTTCAAAAGGCCTGTATTCTTTGAGCTGGGCTCCGGCACAACCATCGGAATTGCTCATAGGAGGAGAGGGAGGTTTTGATTCTCTGTTCACTGTGTTAGTCATAATAAATAAATAAATACATACATACCAATCTCAGTGAAATGAGCTTCATCCTGTTTTCTTCTGGATCTACTTTGCTGACTCCTCTTCTTTATTTTTAGAAAACAGTGGTATTTTGTTTTATGTAAAAGATGTTTCTGGATAGTTCTATGTAAATTAATCGCACTTTCTCATATTTGTGGATTATGAGTCAAACTTATTGTATATATAAATGATTAATTTTTTAGTAGTCTGTGACTCTAAACACTTTGGCTTTTGGGATCTTTGTTTCTTGCCATTTTAAGTCAATACAGATTAGCTTTTAGAGACACATAAAGACACTTTGGAAGTTTATAAAGAAAATTGTCCCTTCATTAATGTACTAGTACTAATATCTTACCACTGCTATATTGTCTATCAGTTTCTTAAATAAATTAAGAAACGGTATTGTCTTACTAAATCAAAGAAATCATTAACTTTCATTTTGGTCTTCAGTAATATCTAGGATTTTGATTTTTTTAAAGAGTTTTTTTAAAATTTATTCTACAGTAATAGTTTGATTCTAGGACATGGGATGGAGGTTCTCAGGAAACTTAATGCTTAAAAAATGCTAGGAAGAGCTTACTTAATTGAAATGTTCTTGAATTTTATGAACTAAAATTCTGTTATGTGTATGAGATGAAAATGTAAACATTAAGTTAATTAAGAGGGATGTGGGAGCTCCTAACTAAGCTTTTGTATATGAAGATGAATGGATACTTATTCACACTACTTTTTTTTAAACCTTCTAAAACATTATGTAAATAATGCATGTCCATTGATGAAAATGTGAGAAAACAGAAAGGCAAAAAGAAGATAAAAATCACCCAAATCCCACCACCCAGGAAACCATAGGATATATATTTGTACCTGTGTGTATTTGTATACGTACCTTGTGGCCTGTGTATATACCGTGTGTGTGCATGTGTATGTATGTTTGTAAATACATAAAATCATAATCTACCTCAATCCTATCTCCTATTGTGTTGGGCTTTGTTATTTTAATTTGTATTTCTGTCATTTTTGCTGAAGTTGAGTCATTTTTCATATGCTTAATAGGTCATTCTGGTTTTTTTTGTTTTGTATTAACTATAATATTTTAATTCCTGGTCTATTACTCTTCTAACACATCATGTATTTTTAATTAATTTTGAAAAATAACTTTATAATATACATAAATTTTTGTTCATTGTTGCAGCTACCTTTCCACCAGACAAGTTTGTCATTTTTAAAACAGCTTTATAGAGGTATAATTTACCATAACATTTCACCTGTTTTAAGTGTACAATTCAATAAATTTTACTGTATTTATATAGTTTTATAGTAATTTATAGAATTACTGCAATGTAATTCCAGAACATCTCCATCGCTCTAAAAAGAAACCTCGCAGCCATCATCAGCCATTTGTGCCTCCTAAGCCACCATTACTCTACCTTCTGTGTCTGTATATTTCCTTTTTTTGGATACTTTATATAAATAGAATTATGCAACATATGGCCATCCGTGTTGTAGCATTTATCAGTTCTACACTCCTTTTTATTGCTAAATAGTATTATTCCATTGAATGGATGAACATTTTGTCTATATATTCACCAGTAGATGCACATTTGGATTGTTTCTACTTATTGACTATTATGAACATTTATGTACAAGTCTTTGTGTGGGCAAATGTTTTCATTTCTCTTGGATAGACACCTGGGAGTGGAACTGCTGAGTCATATGGTAATCTATGTTTAAATTTTTTTTTTTTTTTTTTTTTGAGACAGAGTCTCGCTTTGTTGCCCAGGCTACAGTGAGTGCCCCGTGGCGTCAGCCTAGCTCAAACTCCTGGGCTTAAGCGATCCTACTGCCTCAGCCTCCCGAGTAGCTGGGACTACAGGCATGCGCCACCATGCCCGGCTAATTTTTTCTATATATTTTAGTTGGCCAGATAATTTCTTTCTATTTTTAGTAGAGACAGGGTCTCGCTCTTGCTCAGGAGTGATCTACCCGCCTCGGCCTCCCAGAGTGCTAGGATTACAGGCGTGAGCCACTGTGCCCGGCCTATGTTTCAATTTTTTAAAAACTGCTGAACTATTTTCTAAAGTGGCTGTACCATTTTATATTTCCATTAGCAATATATGAGAGTTTCGGTTTCTCTGTATCCTCATAGATGCTAGTTTTTTGTCTTTTTTATAGTAGCCATCCTAGTGAGTGTTTAGTCATGAATAAATATATATGTATTTATATATATAATTTTTCTCTTTTTTTTAAGACACAGGGCCTCACTCTGTTACCCAGGCTGTAGTACTGCAGCCTCAAACTCCCGGGCTCAAGCAACCCTCTTTCCTCAGCCTCCTGAGTAACTGGTACTACAGGTGCATACTACTACGCCCTGCTAGTTTTTAAAACATTTTTATAGAGATGGGGGTCTCGCTTTATTGCCCAGGCTGATCTTGAACTCCTGGCCTCAATCAGTCCTCCCACTTTGGCTTCCCAAAGTGTAGGGATTACAGGAGTGAGCCACTGCACATGGCCTGAAGTCATATTTTATTGTAGCTTTGATTTGGATTTACCTGATGACTAATGACGTTGAGCATATTTTCTTGTGCTTATTGGCCATTATATCTCCTTTGGAGAAATGTTTTTCTCATAACTCTTTACACATTCCTCTACCATTCCTCCACAATAATTGCTTATTCCTATGACTCTCTCTTATGTTAGATATTTTTTTAAAAGACAGTCTACCATTTCATTATGAGTTAGGGTCATGAATGGACAATTACAACTGAATTTTCAGATAGGGTTTGAATCCAAAATGGAAGGAATAAAGTTTTCCAGGCAAGAAGGCCTTGGGTACAAAGGTATATGGATGAGAATGAGCATGACTTGTTTAAGAGACTGGAAACTAATGATCAGGAAACTTTACTGATAAAAATAAGTATCTCTTAGAGCCTTAATAGCAGATTTTATCCATCAGAATAAAATATTGTATTAGATATCATATTATAGAGGGTTTATCACCTTAATTTAACAAGAAACCTCTGTGTCAGACCCAATGATAATGCTTTGCTGAGATTCTTGTGTATATTGGAGAAGAAAGCAGATGTAGCTTTGATGGAATATGTAGGCCTCTTAAATTAAAATAGAAATAGTCCTAAATTTGAAACTGAGGACATGTAGGGAATTGATGAAATAAACTATTGTATGGCTTTAAAATGGGCTGCAATACAATAATGAAAATGATAATTATAGGTCTACATTTATTGATGTATCATTAGAGGGAAAAGGTACATATATTTATATATAATAATTATTTTGATGTTATCTTAAATGGTGACTTAAAACATCTATTTTACATATAAAAAAGGACATGAATATATTCATAAAGCAAGTCTTTAGGATAGATACCAAAATGTTAGCAGAGGTCATTTCTTTATGGTAGGGTTGTGGTGTTTAGATTCATATGGCTTTATTTTATATTTTATGAAGAGTAAGACTTTTATAATTAGAGTAAATACAATGAAGAGTTGAAATAAAAAAGAACCAGAAGGATCCTGTTACTAGTCTTGTAGTACATACAGTGTGTACTTGTTTGCTGTTTTTAAAAATTATTTTGAAAATTTTCAGACCTGTAGAAAATTTGAAACAGTAATAGAGTGAACAATACACCATTCACTTAGCTTCACTTATTGCTGCAGACATTGTGACAATTTAGTCTTAAACACTCAACATATATCACCTAAAAATTAGGACGTTCCCTTACATAAACCATAGTACAATCATCATGCATTAGAAATGCATCATTATTATGGTACTCTTATCTAATGTACAGTCATATTCAAGTTTTTACAATTATCCTAGTAAAGTCCTTTGTAACTTTAAAAAAAAAAATTTAGACACAAGATTCAATCAAAGATCCCATCTTACGTTTGATTGCTATGCCTCATTGATCTCTTTAAATCAAGAATAACTTTCTATTTCTGTCTATCATGATTTTGACATTTTTGAGGAATCTATCCCAGGTATCTTACAGTCAGGAATACCTGTGTTGGCAAGAATGTAGTGATTTGGATCTGTTCCATGGTACCGGTTTGTTTTGACACTGGAAGTTTTAGACTATGGGCATAATTTTCTCAATAGTGGGGCTAATAGAAATAAGTGTTTGAATGTAGTGTGCCAAATCTAACTCTTTTTTCTACTTGCCAAATCATGTCTCCATTCTTCACTCTTAAAATGTCATTGGCAAATATCTTATTTTTGTCTTTTACTACCAGTGTTATACAGAAGTGTTTCATAGCCTTTAATTTTCATAAAAATCTTTATGCCACAGAAAGAACTTCTGGGAATATGGTTAGGCAATCATAAATATTTGTTGTGTAATTAATTATCAACAATTTAGGTACTGGAAAATTTCATTTACAATTGCTTTTTCACATCTATGTTATGATAATTAATGGGTTAATAACAACCCTGAGACACTTCTAAGTCATTGTATATTCTGTTTTTCTGATTAGTTGAAAGTCTCTAATGTATATGAGATAAATAGAATATAACAATATAATATTTGATTAACCAATTTAGTATTTGGTTAATCAAAGATATACTATTTCCCAACCTGGCTGGATAGAAATAAACTGTGTTATATTAAGAACAATATGTTTTGTTTCTTACCCCTTACAATATTATTTTTTAGGTAATAGAGATTATGCCAAGGATGATCCATTGGAGTTTAAGTCCCACCAGTGGTTTGGAGCATCTGTGAGGTCAAAACAGGATAAAATTTTGGTAAGTCTCGAGTGTTTACTTACAGGTGGGTTTAGTCAATTTATGTGGAAACACAAAAAGTTTTATGTTTTCAAGCTGATAGTAAAATTCAGTATGCTCGAGGGTACAGGGCGTAACAAAGTAAGATAGCTCTGATCAAGGGCCACCCCATCTAAGGAGGCCGTCTCTCTCGTCCTTCTCAGATTGGGCTTTAGTACCTTTCTTCTTTAAAAATACAACTAACAGCTTCCCTGTACCTCATCTTCCCCTCTTCCACTGCTCTAGTCCTCTGCTCCTCCCCTCAAACACTTTTTGAAAATGTTTTCTGTAGTAACCATCTCCATGTCACTTCACATTCTCTTCCCCGCAACTCCAATCAGGCACAGGTAGGCAAGGCCAAGGTCACCATGGACTTTCAGGTTGTTGAAATCCACAAATATTTTTATCTATCTATCTATCTCCATGAATCCATGATTCCATGGAGATAGATAGATAGATAAAATCCATGATTTTATTTTTTCCACTGGTACTTATTTTTATCTTTCGTGCCCTCTCAGTATCATTTGAAATGGTCATTCAGCCCCCCTTTTTAAAAAAGTATTTTTGTTCCCTTGGTTTCTGTGACACTATACTTCCCTGGTTTTCTTTTATCTTGCTGGCTGCTCCTTTGCAGTCTCCTTTAATGGCTCCTCTTCTGCTCAATTTCTGATATTAATATTAGGATGTCCTTGAGCTCTATTTTGGGCCCCTTTGTTTTCTCTAACTACATCTTTTACCTAGGGGCTCCTATCCTGCCCCATGGCTATAAGTACAATCTGTATGTCATAACCCCCAAATCTATATCGCTAGCTCTTAATTCTCCCTGGATCCTTAAATGTATATTTCCAAACTACCTATTTGATATTTCCATTTGGATATCTAGTAGATTACTCAAAGTGAACATGGCCAAAAGAGGACTCTTGTTACCCTCTGTCAAAGAACAAAAACAAAAAAATAACTCAAATCTTCCTTAACTTATTAGGAGGCATCGCTCTCCTAATGTGTACCAGCATGAGTCCTGTCAATTCTGCCTCCAAAATACATCCCAATTCTATCTGTAGAACTCCATCTCCGCTATTTCAACCCTACATCAAGCCACCGTCATTACTCACAGGGGCCAACGCAGTGACTCTTGTCATCTCTCTGCTGCCTCTCTTGGCCCAACTACAATGTATTCTCCATAGACGGACCAAAATCAACCCCAGAATGTTTTATCTTTTTGATTAAAACAGTAAAGTGGCTCTCCGTCACTCTTTGAATAAATATCAGAAGCTTATCCTAGCTTATAAGCATGTCCATAATCAGGTCACTGGCTCTGTCTCTTTGGTACCATCTCACTCCATCTTACATGCTTCAGCCACACCAGTCTTTTTATTTCTTCCACATACTAAATCATTTCAATTAGTACCTTAGTGTTTGTGTTCCCTCTGCTTGTATTAGTTGTCTTGTTGGTTTTCACTTGGCTAGCCCATCGTCATTTAGATTTCAGCTTTACTTTCATTTCCTCAGAGAGCCCTTCCCTATTTTAATTACTTACATAGGATTTATTATTGCCTTTATTTTTTTCATCTGGTTCTGAAAACAAAGGCAGGGTTTGTTTAGGAGGTGAAGTATCTGCGGGACTTTAAAGGATGTGTTACATTTTATTATAGCAATTGAAGGTGAAGGATGGGGTTGAGAGTGGCTGTTTTCTAGGCAGAAAAGGCTACAAAGAAGCAGAAGTAAGCAAGAGGAGCAAATCATCCCCTCCTGAGCATCAAGGACAGTGTAAAGCAGCAAGATTACCTACTTTCACCTTTTTCAGGGTCGATATAAAATAACTCAGTGTCTGCAGTGCTTCAAAAAGTATCATCGAAAATCCTTTGAACTTTTTTTCTAGTAAATTAAATTGTTACACATTTGTTAGATTACTATGCTATTTAAACACCCATTATTGTACTCCTTCTACATGCTATTAAAATCTAGAACTCTGAAAACAAAAAGGTCACAGTTTATTTGGAAGGTAAATAAAATAAGCACTAGAAATTCTTTTACTCGCTTCTTAATTATTTGCTGTATAATATAGGGGTATATTCTACCTGAGTGAATGTTATTTAGTTCAAAAGTTGATTGGTCTGTGACATTCAGCTTAGCATATGACATCAGGAAGTATGCTACCTGAAGTAATAATTTTGCTAAATATTTTGGAAAAAAAATGAGCTACAAATATGACCTTCAGAACAATGTGAGAAAGATACTTCTTTTAAAATCCTTATCCACTACTGTCATAAGGAATTTAAGGTATAGGATAGGTTTGATTAATTTTTATTAATGCTTAGAAAAGGATGTTATATTCTGAAGTAGTATAGATTGTTTGAAACACTAATTGTTCAGATAATTTTTATGTCATGGACTAACCCTTTGATTTTAGGCCTGTGCCCCTCTGTACCACTGGAGAACTGAGATGAAACAGGAGAGAGAGCCTGTTGGAACATGCTTTCTTCAAGATGGAGCAAAGACTGTTGAGTATGCTCCATGCAGATCAAGTATGTATAGGAAGTTGTACCAGCTTTTAAAAAGAGGGATGGGAAGCCTAGTTTATTAAAAATGTGTGTGTGTGTGAGAGAGAGAGAGAGAGAGACAGAGAGAGAGAGAGAGAAAGAGAGAGAGAATATGTAGACATATTGTCAATTGATAAGAGCAAAATGAAAACAATCCTACTAATGTAAACAATTTACAAGAGTGAAGTAAACAGACTTACCTTTCCTCCCTAAGAGCTCATTTTTATCTTCCTTGATTAGTAATAATTAATATCTGATTTTGGAAACCAGTATTTTTAATCACCATTAGTCAAAAGATGCTCAGTTGAGCTTTTTTAACAGACAAGATGTGGGCCCTCACAACTAAAGGTTCTGATTCAGTAGGTCTAGGTCAGGCCTGGGTACCTGCATTTTTAGCAAGCTCTACAAGATAATTCTGATGCATACCAAAGTTTGAGAACCACTGCTTTATGATAATGATGATACTAAAAATAAAAAAAAATTATGTCTGTTATGTCTTAAAGAGCTGGAAGGTGAACGTTGAATTCAGGAGGCTTGAGTCTAAATTTTCCTACTATTAATGAGAATTTCTTTGTTAATCTGCTACCAAGTGCACTTCTCTGTTGGTGATCCAGAAGATCTTGCGCTCTAATATTATTTGAAATTTTAAAAGAAATTAATATTGTGGCTAACGAGGATGTCAAGAACTTTTTTCCAAACTCTGTACATTCTTTTCCCCTTAGAGATTCCAATCCTTTGACGCCCCTACCCTCTGTTGAATTGACCACAACTCCAGATCTTCCTTATACCAGATACATTATTGAAAGGCGGTGTAGTGTTTATACCTGGAGGGCTTTTTAAGCCATTACTTTTATGTTCCACTAATCACCAAATAGTTTAGTAGAGAGAATTAGTAACAAAAGTACAAGATATAAGACTCATAGCTACTATATTCTCATTTTCCATGTTAGGCAACACGTGACACTGGGAACTACTCTGGTCTCAAAATTCTGAGTAGTTGAACCTCTGGGAAACCACACATTATTTCATTAAACCTTTAATTTTTTAGCCCACTACCTTGATCCTATCCGTTGTTAGTGGGAAGTAAACATTGAAAGAATGATACCTACTCAGGTCTATATAGTGTATCAGGATAGAGTAAAAATTAGGTCGGAAAGCATACTCTGCACAGGATGGGGGAAGTTGGTGGCTTTATCTTAAGTGCTTTGATGCCTTCTGTATTGCTACCTTTATGTTGGCATTTGGGTCATGGTCCTGTCATCTTTGGTGGTGTGTAGAAAACCTGAGGACTGAATTTGTATTTTTAACTTCTATATTGAAAAATTGTTCCTATTGTGAGAAGATAATTTTATATCTATGAAGAATGAGCTAATCTTTGTATGCCAGGTTTATAACTTATTAGTCATATGATGTATACACACAAAAAATTACTCTTGTTCTCATGTGATAGATGTGGGAACTGAGATTCAGACAATTGAAGCAATTTTTTTTTAACATCTTATGATATCAAGTGGTCAGAGGAGGATTTGAACCCAGGCCTATCTATTCCAAAGGAACCTTTTCCCTGCATTACTAACAATAGAAAATGCTCCCATCTCAATTACTTCTGCATTAAGCACAGCTCTTCTACAAAGAATACATCCTGCTTTCATGATTATAGGTTTGGATAACTCCTGATGTGTAAGAGCACATGGAAACCTCCTAAAAACATGCATTCTAATGATGATCTTTTGTCTGTCTGTCACATTATGCTCTTATTTATTTGGTTTAGGCACAGAAATTATGAAGTCATTTTAAACCATCTCCAAATCAGGTCAGCAAACTGTGGCCTGTGGACTTTTTTTTGTAAATAAAGTTTTATTGGAGCACAGCCGTACCCATTTGTTTACCTCTTTAATGGGAAAGCGGAGTTGTGAGAGTTGAGTACTTGCCACACTATTTGGCCCCTAAGCCTAAAATATTTACTGTATGGCCCTCTACTGGAAAAGTTTGCTGAACCCTGATCTAAATAATAAATCAAACCTCAAAGAGGTTTGTACCTCAGAGTACAACTTCAAAAAGACAAAGTGAATGCCTTTCTTCCTAATAGGCTTGACTTTCAGTAACCCTTGATTATTATATATGTGTTTTTATTCAACGTTTGAAATCTTAAGCTTTCTATAACCTTTAATTATGAGGGGCAACCTGTCCAGAGAAAACTCAGGAGCGGGAGTCTGAGAACCTTGGTTATATTCTCACATTGTGCTGACAATCCACTTACAGCTGTGAGTAATTTGCTTAACCACTCTGGGCCTTTGTTTCATTATTGGTAAAACACTAATTCACATCAAAAACTTCAGAGATACAAATTTATTATTTTGCATCTTTTTCATACTTCAGTAAATTATGTGACCCAATGATTGATTTTATATGATGATGCTAGTTTTGTAGGGGGCTACATTAGTAACTTCTTGATAATTTTGCTTGTCTTGGTGATGGTAGTTTATGGGTTATGTTGGGGGGCTTTTTTTTTTTTTTGATGTGTTTAGTTGGTTGGTTTTGTTTTTAGCATGACCTGTGTGGATATACCCTAGACAAGGAACTTTACTGTCTCACCAACTTACCTTATTACTGATTACATTTGTTTTTGGCTTTTTATAACTGCATCTATGACCATTTTTGGTATTATGCAATGGGCCAGATATTCTTCTGTTGTAAAAGTGCCTGAATCACAAATCATATGGTGTATAATAAAAACCCTTTTAACTCCATGCTCAGACTGAATCTTTTGTGCCTTCTGTCTACTTTCTAATAATATTATTTGGACATAGATTTTCTTAGTTATGATTTCTAGTTGGCTTTTCCTTCCCCTTTTTCATTACTTAGGGAATGATAAATATTAATACATTGTTGATTTGAGATAATGTAGTGAAATGGTATAGACAGGCATGGGTTCAGGTCTGTACTCTCTTTCTAGCTGGTTGACCATGGTCAAGTTAGTTACTTTCCCTAAGCATCGGTTTCCTTATCTGTACAAATTGTGAATAATAATAATAGTGTCTCTCATAGAATTTTTATAAATATTTAAAGAGATAATGCCACTATGCTTAGTGGCTCATGCCTATAGTCCCAGTGCTTTAGAAGGCAGAGGTGGGAGGATTGCTTGAGGCCAGGAGTTCAAGACCAGCCTACGCAATATAGCAAGACTCTGTCTATAAAAATAAATAAGTAAATAAAATAAAAAATAATGCCACATAAAATAAAAAAATACCTAGGTGTGGTGGTGTGCCCCTGTAGTGCTGGCTACTGGGGAGGCTGAGGCAGGACCATTGCTTGAGCCCAGGAGTTCAAAGATGCAGTGAACTATGGTTATGTCACTACACACCAGCCTGGGTAACAGAGTGAGACCCTGTCTTTATTTACTTATTTATATATATTTATTCATTTAAATAAATATTTATCTAAATAAATTTTTAAAAATGCCACATAAAATGCTTTAGCATAGTACCTGGCTCACAGTAAGGGCTTAATAAACACTAGCTGATCTTACTGTCAGAATCAATAATATTACTATTTATAATATCATTGCCAGACTTAAATGGGAGAAGTATTGATCATCTGTAGAAATAAATGTCATAGCCTTCACTGGAATAGGTTATATTCAACATGAAAGTCTTTAAATTGGCAGAAACACTCAGTTTAATATGTACCTGTTAAGAACATTTTAAGGGACAGTCATGTTTTTAGCTGGATGTTCTGGGAATCCAAATAAAGCAGAGAATTATACAGTATGCTAATCAAAAAAGGATGTCTTTATAAATAGCCTGAAATACTTCCCCAGATGCAGCTTGAATAAGGGAAATAAATGGCTGCCTTGAGGTTAGAGCAGAATTCTTTCATATGATTCACTAGATGCTGGAAACCCCAGCCCCACATTTTCTCACTCTCTCTTGGTTAGAAAAATTTACATTGGTGTAGCATTACACTCTTGAGGCTATTTTCTTAAAAAAAAAAAAATTAAATTTAGATATTAAGTATGTAATGTTGGGGCAGTTTCCAGGTTTTAAAAATGGGCTAAAAATTTTTGATGTGATTTGACAAAAATTCCTGGAAGTTTTTCCTTATGACTGAAAATAAATATTTTTGGTTCCTGTATTTGGGTAGCAAATACAGTAATAATATAAGATTTTATATATTTGTAGCATTGCTTACAAGAATTCTTTCATAACTGAAGGATAGTGTTTTTCATTGTTCCTTGTTATCCTCAAAATAAAGGGAGAGTCTTGAGGTTCATTCTTGCCTCTGTTCTAGGTACAATATTGCTTATGATTAAAGTTAATTTGGATTAATTGGCTAATTGTTCAGAATAAGTCCCTTTTTGTGAGAACTACAGAAAGGGGGTCACTTCAAAAGAGCAAAACTATTGAGTCTATTAGGGTTGAAAAATACTCGAAAGTGTCATGTTTAAAGATATTCACTTTAATTAGACCCCAGTACTAAATGTTTTGTGAAGAAAGTATCATATTTTGCTCTTCACAGAACATTAAGTTCTGGTCTTGCCATTTCCCCAAAATTATGAACTATACTATTTATAGTTTTTTATTTTTGTTGTTGGCTATAAAATATAGGTATAGGAAATGTATGTATTAGGAATGTATGTATCTCTTTGCTATTATTCATGATAACTTAGAGAAATCTTACCAACAATAGGGTAATAGAGAGAAAGAGGAATTTCAGATTGGAGTTTTTAACTTGCAGATCACAGCTCATTAGTGTTTTATGAAATCAGTATACTGGGTCATAACTAGTAATTTTTTAAAAAATAGAATGAAATAAAATTGAAAAGATTAGAATATATTGTATATAATAATAGTAATATTGTTTGGTGAAATTTTGTTTCAGTGATATGTATATTTTACACATACACACAATGTGTGTTGGGTTGTAATGTAAATTATAGTCTCGTGGGTTGTGGCTAAAAAAAAAAAAAAAGATTTGAAATCTACCATTTTAGTTGGTCTTTTTGTTCCCTGGTGTCTGGCCAGGTACTTTAATATCTCTGTTTCCATATCTGAGGAAATGATGCTGATGAACATGCATACTAACTTAT
The DNA here is from genome assembly GCA_028533085.1 of Varecia variegata. Classification (NCBI taxonomy): domain Eukaryota; kingdom Metazoa; phylum Chordata; class Mammalia; order Primates; family Lemuridae; genus Varecia; species Varecia variegata. The sequence goes on along the minus strand of CM052439.1, from coordinate 38,077,982 downwards.
TTAGAATGTGATGATAATTGACCACTCTGAGAAACTACTACATTATTTTAAGGTTATAGTGATATCAGATTTTCTCATGTTGTGTTTTGTGTTATTTGTTTGTTTTTGGGTTTGTGTATATTTCCAATCTTTTTATTTTAGAAAATATTGATGCTGATGGACAGGGATTTTGTCAAGGAGGATTCAGCATTGATTTTACTAAAGTAAGTTCTCATTTAAGACTGAATGAGATTCAGATCTATCTTACTGACTAAACTATGATTGAAAATAAACTGGTCAATATTTCAGCTTCATTATAACTATTGTTTAATGAAAACAACTAATAAAATGACCCATTCAATTTGACATTCTTTGTCTTATATTATTCCCTCCCTAGTAAACATTGCTTATTTGAAATAGGGAAACATCACACTGGGAGTGGAGGAAAGTAGAGAATCTCCTCAGTAAATGATAGGTAACTATTATATTATGTCTTAATATTAAATTTCCAGTTACATGAATTTATAGAATATTACAGTTTTCTATTTTCAACTGAAATTGTTTATTTTATAAAAGCTATCAATGGGAGCTTTATTACAGAATTAGAGTTTAGTTACATAAAAGCTGAGAAGCATGCATGTTTGCCTCTTATTATGTGCCTGTGGGCACCAAGTGAAGCTGAAGCTACTTAATAATTATAAGAAATCTCAAATGCAGGCCTCTATGTATTTTTATCTAAACTAATGTGCTATTCAGAGTTTATGGTTTTTACCTATTTTTCTAAAATAAGAATTCCATTTATATTTTCAAAAGTAAATTTTTTAAGTACTTTCCTTTATATACTTTTCTTTGTGTATTTATTTATTCATGTGTGGGACATATGAACATTTTGAATATCAAATTGAGAATATTAATTCCTTCTAGAGAAGTCTCAAAAATATATTGTTTGATTAAAAGTAGAGTTTCCTTAGAAAGCTTACTATGGCTTTCTTAGAAATGTGAGCAAAGAGGAATGCCTTAAATTTGTAAAAACAGCTGAAACTAAAATCATGTGATGTGGTAAAATTAATAAAGCATTTTCTTATTTTTTAAAAATTTGTGTTTTACCTTTATTTTTACTAGACTAGGTACTGACAATTACAGTTAACTCTGTTTTTACTAGGTAATTGATTTTTAATACACTCAACTTCATAGTACATTAGTCATAATTCAAAATTTAAGGAAGCCAGAAATAAAGTATATTAATAAAATTAGGTTTAAACTTGCATGACAGATTTCCAAATTGGTGTTATTTTTTTTGAAGAAAATATCTGTACAGGTTTTCTATACTTATGCCTATATAGCTGTCACCCCACAAGCAATCTCATATTGTGAAAGTCATTGTTAAACTGTTGACTTTCTTAAACCCATTTCTGGGAAAATGATGTTATTTTAAGGTAGAGAACTTAGAAGTATTTTTTTTACATAGCCAAGGTGAGATTGTTGAAATCTTGAAATGGCTGTATGTACATTTAGAGGGGAAAAATTTTTTCTTACCTCCAGCAAGAAGGAATTTCCAAAATATTGTGCTGAAACACAAAATACCTTGAATTAGACAGTTGTAGTTTGTTATGGATATAAGAAATGCTAGTCAAACATAATTTGGATATATAATCCACCCTGACAGTTTGACTCTCCAGCTTCATTCCTGTTTAGATCTGCAAGGCATTAAAATAGTTTTCCTTTAGTAGAAAATTCTTCCATGATTATTAGAAAGAAATTATGCATTATATAGTTACAAATCTAATATACAAAATTAAGAAGTGACTTTTTTTTTTATTATAACTCAGTAATACTTTGCACTAGTACTTCGTTCTGGATATATGAAACAGCCAAGATCCACAAGAAAAAAATATATGTTTTTGTATTCTCATATATTAAATGAATGTATTATAACTTTTTAAAAATTTTATTTTAGAAAAGGTACAATGGAGACCACTGAAACTGAGTTAGATGAATTTGTGATTTTGTTTGCTTTAATGTATGTGTGTGTGTGTATATATCTAGTATATAGATATGTAAATATATACTATAGATAACATATACATATATATCTCTTTTATGTTTATTACCTTGATTTCTGTTCTTAAAGCTACTTGTTTTTAAATATTAGCTTTTTGTTGTTTGGTTCCTTCTAGGCTGACAGAGTACTTCTTGGGGGTCCTGGTAGCTTTTATTGGCAAGGTAGGTTAATAGTTTTTAAATTACTCAATATTAGCTATGTGTCTCTGATTCACTTGGTTTATCTTGTGCCTGTGACATTTTTCAAATTATTTTAAAGAAAGCAATGGAAAGTATAATTTAAATGTATAAACACTCTGTTACACAATATTTTTAAAAAGTATAATATATGTTTAATACATATTAAATATGTATATATTCCTAGTAAAAATAAACTAAATATTTTAAAAGTAAATACATAAGTAATTTAAAATCATTTATTTTTATTGTGTGTGATATATACTTCTTCATGTGTATACTCTAGAGGCTATGACATAATCATTAGGAAGTGTGTGGAACCAATCAATATAGGCAAATTGTGACGTTCTGAAAGCTCAGGGTTTTAAAAGTATTTTGAAATTGCTCATTAGAATATTTAAATGGTTTTCTCATTAATCACTGACATCAAGAATGATCTCTTTAAGTATTTGGGGATTTTTAAAAAATAGAGGCTTTTTTTTTTTTAAGACAAAATATTTTTTTAAATTTTGGACAGAAAATTAATGTTCCCTCTGTACATCACAGAAGTCATGCATTTATGAAGCCTGCATGTATCAGCAGTAAACCATAGCAACTACATACATCTGAAACATTGAAATAGTATGAATCCAAATGTCAATCATCTTCAATGTTTGAAAGAAAGAAAGAACTGTGTTCAAAATTTTCTCATAACAATCTTTCATTTTGATTGGCTCATTTTTTTTTATTTTTATTTTATTTATTATAGCTTATTATGGGGGTACAACAGTTCTGGTTAAATATATTGCCCATGCCCCTCCCAACCCCCCGAGTCTGAGCTTCAAGAGTGTCCATTCCTCAGACAGTGCCCATCGCACTCATCATGTAGGTATACACCCATCCTCTCCCCCACCCCCATCCCCCCAAGTCAAATCTTTAAGCGTGTCCATTCCCCAGACAGTGCGCATCACACTCATCATGTAGATATACACCCACCCCCTCCCCCCACCTCTGTCCGACACCCAATTG
>CM052439.1:38053968-38074257 GCA_028533085.1 Varecia variegata | reverse complement strand
TTACTGATTATATATATATGTCTTTTAGGTCAGCTCATTTCAGATCAAGTGGCAGAAATTGTATCTAAATATGACCCCAGTGTTTACAGCATCAAGTATAATAACCAATTAGCAACTCGGACTGCACAAGCTATATTTGATGACAGTTATTTGGGTAGGTAAAACCAAAATACAAACTTATTTTGTGGAGTTGTGGTATATTTGTCCTATATTTGCATATGTTACATAAAATCTTTTATGTGAAATAGATTAAGATTTTTTAAAATATAAGAAATGTACAATTTCAAATTATTATTGAGTACTTAGATTATGTTACATTTCAGTAATTGAAGAGTGATTATTTATACAATGATAATAATAGCTAACCTTTAAGATATACTTTCTATGTTCTAGGCATTGTTCTAGGTACTGTATTTACTCATTTAGTCCTCACAACAAGGCTGTGAAAACATACTGTTACTACCCCCATTTTATAGGTACAAACACTGAGGCACAGAGAGGCAAAATAATTTGCCCAAAGTCACTCTCTTATAACTTGCTGTTCTGAGGTTCGGACACAGGCAGTCTGACTCTTGAACTTACATGCACTATGTTAAACTACAGTTTTGGTGTTTAGGATTTAGTAACATTTTTTCTCTCTCTTTAAATTTCTCTTATTTATCAAAACAAGTCATATACAATAGAAGTATTGAATAGTACTTGCTGATTAAAAGAATCTATTCCGTTGCTTCTTTTTGATGAATTGTAAATTTTCCCTGTTTTTAACAGACTTCTTTGTAAAGTTAATAAAACAATCTTATTTTCTCTAATAGCAATATCCTATTTGACTATTTAACTGAATTATTTCTTTTAAAATTCATTTATTATAGACATGAATCTGTTACCCCTAGTGGACAAAATGTTACATAATTAAAGGAGTTACTTGAAAATGTTTTTAAGGAAAGCATACTCAACAAGTATGCTGAAGGTAGCTGTTCTTTGCCCTAATGGTGTCTCATTTTTGGTTCCCCATTTAGGTTATTCAGTGGCTGTAGGAGATTTCAATGGTGATGGCATAGATGGTATGAAGTACTTTGAACTATATTTAATCCTTTTGAAAAAATGTAGATTAAGCCTTTGAAACATGTGGCATTGAAATTTTCCATCAATTTAAAGCATTGTTATAGAATATAGCAGGAGAAATACGGGTGATGTCAGCACACTGAGGAGTATCCAAGCTTGGTCTGTGCTAAACTTCCTCTAGTGTCCACTGAAATTGAGACGGCCACTGTCAGCCTCAGCCTCTTTCCCTTCTGCTCCTTTCTAGTCCCCAGCACTGTCGGGGATTTCTTCAGCTTCCTCCTTGCTGTCAGCAAATTCAGTCCTCTGAAAGAGGCTTAGTTTCTTCTTTCTTTAGGCAGGATTTGTTACCTTATGGACTATATCTATAAGGTTATTACCCCATCCTGTCTTTGTCCATCAGTCTTCTTTTGGGCTCAATTTAGGAATCATAGTCTTTACCTGATTTTGATCACATTTCTGTGCCAAAGCCACCTCTACATTTCAGTTTGCTCTATATTATTTTTCATTATTGTAAATATAGCTTTTCTTCATTCTTAGGTCACTTTATTTTGTCTGTTCTTGTTTAACAAGATTATAAATGACTTAAGGGCTTATTTGCGTATGTTTGAAAATCTTTGAGAATCTGTATGTTGTAAATTTTGATTTTGTAGTTAACAAATGCTGGGATTATTATGGAATATCAGTTTTTATAAATCTATTGTTTATTTTCTACTCAAGTAATAAAGGAAAACTTAAAGCTTTCTGACTTAGCCACTTTCTTCTGTAATTTCCAATATTGGTCTTAAAAATGAACAATTTGTTTTATTTTGTTTTCTTCCCAGACTTTGTTTCAGGAGTTCCAAGAGCAGCGAGGACTTTGGGAATGGTAGGAAAGTTAAAAGGTGTTTTTAAAAAAATCTCGGAGTTATCTTCTATTTTACTATATTTCATATACTTTTGTTTTTCCTGCACAGGTTTATATTTATGATGGGAAGAACATGTCCTCCTTATACAATTTTACTGGTGAGCAGGTATGCTTTTAAAATGTTATTCCCTGCCCTCTATCATGTTAAATAAAAGCAGTATATATTCATGGGAGAAAATTTGGGAAATGAAGAAAAATATAAAAGTCACTTATAATCCAGTCAAGCAGATAATCTATCAAATTATTATTATTTTGGTGTATTTCTCTTTGTGTGTGTGTGTGTGTGTGTGTGTGTGTGTAAAAATTGATTTACTGTGTGGTTTTAATTTTATGTCTTGCTTTTTACATCGATTTACTCTGTGTTTTTAATTTTATGTCTTGCTTATTGCACTAACATTTTATCAGTATTTTCTAATATGTTAAAACTTTTCTTGCCAGTATCAGATGGTTTAATGATTCCATAATATTCAATATTGTAGATATAAGGTAGCCTTTAAATATTTCACCTTTGCTTTAACCAAAGTAGTTTGTGTAAACAAAGCCTTTTGTATGGCTCATTTTTAGTTTTTTTTACTTGTTTGTTTTTAGGAAATACAAAATCAAATTACTCACAAACAAAACCACAAAAACTTAATTTTTCTTTGATGATGACATTAAATTTTACTTTAGGCAATAATCTATGCTTTTTAATTTTATTACATGGAAAAAAAAAGCATAGCACAGGTGTGTAAATTATATATATTACAAGCAAACTTCATTTGTACTCCATGAAATAAACTGTTCTTCAGTTAAAAAGTAGCATGTTCTGTACCCCCTAACCATCCGCACCTATGGGTGCAAAATATGGTTAGATAGAATGAACAATATTTGATAACACAATAAAGTGTAATCAACAGTAAGATAGAGTATACTTTAAAATAACTAAGAGTGGAATTAGAATGTTCCTAACACAAAGAAATGATAAATGCCTGAGGTGATGGATACTCCAATTACCCTAATTTGATTAATTCACATTGTATGCCTGTATCAAAACATCACATGTACCCTATAAAGATATGCAACTATTATGTACCCATAATAATTAAAAACAATAAAAGAAAAGAAAGATCTGAATTGTCAAACTAGAAAAAAAGTAGTACTTTTAAGTATTAGACATTCTCTGCAAATATAGGCATATTATAATATTCTGTATTGTAAGTGTCAAAGAATTAAATACTAAGTTGGTAGTGATAAAGGAAAAATTAAGCAGTAATAGAGAAAAAAAGCCTCATAGTGTGCATATCTGGGATTCAAGCCCAATTTTTGTTTGGTTGAGATTGTTGGGCTTTGGAAGAGGATTGATTGGATGAGTGACTAGACTCAGGGTCCCCAGAAACCTCGTCCCATTTGTGTGGCAGCCAGGGCTGATGCTGAATGCGGAGAGGCTTGTAATTGAAGGGCAGCTAATGTTGCTGCAGGACTGGGGATCTCTGTGCTGCTGTGACTGCTGCAGCTCAAGCAGCTTCTCCTGTCTGATGTCCATGTTTGTCTCTGGACCCTGTTGCATGTGGTCAGCAATGCTTGCTTTATTCCTCCTTAGCTGTGGGGAGCAGGGAGAGGAGAATGGGTTCTGGATGAAGGCAGACCTGAGTGAGCTGTCCATGCTCAGTCTGTTACTGCATTAGACAAAGCATTTACCACTGTAAATCTGGTTCCTCATTTATAAGAACACGGATGCTGGTAACTTCTTCATGGGGTAGTTCTAAGAATCCAATGAAAACATTTCAATCATAGTGTACAGGGCAAAACTTGTCTCAGTAAATGCCATCTTTTATACTATCAGGCCAAACACCAGCACATCAACATGGTACCCCAAACACAGACACCATTCCATAAGCTCTCATCTTGTCATTGAATACAGAGCACACCTTTTATTTTCTCAATTATACTGTATCAACTCCATATTTAGTAATGTAAGAATCTCCCTTAACATTCCCTCCTGGTATCTGAGCTAATCAAATTTTGGAAGCACTGTTAATTTTTTTTTTTTTTTTGGTTGGTTGACTCATTCTTCACGTTAGTTTGTATTTAATCTGTTACCTCTTTTAGTTTTGTTTTGCATGTTGGGCTTTCTTTAGAACTTTCATGTTTCACATTTATTTCCAGCTAGGCTGCTCGGTCTGTGATGGCCAGTGGGCTCCTATGGTTCTCAGACATTCCTTCTCCATATGCAGAATAAGCTCATGATAAACCCAAACACATTTGTATTATATGTAATTCAAAAGCAAAGCCATCTGGCAAGTGATTGACACGTGAGATAAAAATGAGCTCTTTCCATGTTTTTCCAAACAGCAATTTCTTTAGTAGTAATTTCACATAGGGAGAACCAATTATTATCTATTATTAATAATTATTATTCTCACTGCATAGGCATTCACATATAACTTGTTGGGTTCAATTAAAACATCTATCTGTGACTGTATGTCTTTCTGTTAGTGTGCCTGAGTCTGTTGTGCTTTGGGAAGGTGGGGAGAAAGGGAGATGATAGGATAGACCTGGGAAAGAATTGATTGTACTGGGACTTAAGTGGCATGTGTTGATGACATTGGAATGATATATGTAGAATATGTTTTGCCTATACTCTAGGAAAATAAATAAGCCTCATTACCTGATTGTCGTTGCGTAGTCAGAATAAACAAAAGAGAAGACATTTAGACTGAAGCATTATGTGCAGAGAAGAAAAATGACCCTTTCTATTTGATACATGTCCTACAAATGTTAATTGCCTAAACTAGTTGGATGAAATGCAAACATTTCGTTTTCATCTCGTTATCCAGATGGCTGCATATTTTGGATTTTCTGTAGCTGCCACTGACATTAATGGGGATGAGTAAGTTTAAAACAATGTTTCCAGAAACAGTTTTCCTTTCGTGTTTATGAACGCTTTGCTAAAACTAAACATTTTTCCTTCTGTTTTTCTGTCCCCTTCCTGCTAATCTGTCCATTAAGGAAGCAATTTGAAGCAACTTTAATCATGCATACTAGAAAACCTCTATGTTGGTCATAATTATTTTCAATAGCTTTTATAAAATGAAAAAATAAAGTAATTTTATGAATTACTCGTAGTTTCTTAAAAGAGTTAAAGGAAGGTTTGAATTTGAAGTGACTGCTATGATAATCGTTTTGTGCTTCAGTGTGGCTGTGAGAGATGTAGAAAGAGGGAGACAGTTTTAATATGTCTGCTGATAGGTGGAATCTGATCTTGGCTTTGGTGAGAAGATTCTGTTCTTTTAGTTATGCAGATGTGTTTATTGGAGCACCTCTCTTCATGGATCGTGGCTCTGACGGCAAACTCCAAGAGGTGGGGCAGGTCTCAGTGTCTCTGCAGAGAGCTTCAGGAGACTTCCAGACGACAAAGCTGAATGGGTTTGAGGTCTTTGCGCGGTTTGGCAGTGCCATAGCTCCTTTGGGAGATCTGGACCAGGACGGCTTCAATGGTGAGATCAGAGCTCAGCAACTGGGGATCCCTGATTATCTGTGTCCACCTGGAAAAGTCCCATCTGTAGAAGTTCACATGAGCAAACCTTCTTCCTGGAAAGGTGGATTGGGTGTGACATACCAAGTTTAAAGATAGGCTGCTTTTTTTTCCTTAAAAATCAGAAAAGTTTTCAAAAATTGACTGTATGAGTTTTTATTCGTGGGTCCTCAAATTAGAGTGTTAGAACAGTTAATTTCTAAAAGGAAATTCATCCCCAGTGGAGCCCAGTGCTAGGTGGTGGGTAGTGTGTGTCTCTGCATCCTGCTTGGCAGCAGTGCCCTCTACTGTCCATTTGGTCACAATTGTAAAAAACGCTCCCAGGCACATAGTCAAGGCAATGCAGACTAATGCAAACCTCATGCATACCTTGAAGGTATGATTTGCCATTAATACATGTTTTTTTTAGTGTTCTTTTTTTTTTTTATTTCACCAGTCAACTAGCAGACAACAAGCCATTAATATTTTTAAAGCCATAACTTTGGTCTGGCTGTCTGAAATGTTCTGAGGGTTGGTTTTATCTCCCTTCATTGGTCCTTTAAAAGGCTTAAGCCCATTCCTTTATAATAGTCCCATTTCAATAGCTATCAATATCTTTGAAAAATAAAGTTGGCTTTTACTATAGCACTCTTTTCAGAAACATAAACTATCAATGCCTAATTACCAAGATTTTTTTTTTAAAAGAACACTATTAAAAACCTTTGTAGAGATCACAGAATGGAGAAGTTGAACTATTAGTTTGTTTATGTAAGCAACAATATAGTAGTCATTAGCCGCCTTAAAATGTAAAGAAAAGTTATATATTAAGAAGAAAACTTCAAAGATACAGATGACTTGTATGTCTTCAATAATAGTAGAAAAGGAAACGTGGTTTGGCTTCAAGATTCCACACCTGCCTCTTGAGTAGGTGTATGTCACGTACTAAAAATGTCATCTCTAAGATTAACCCAAGAAGTTTCAATGTTAGTGAAGAACTACTCAAAGGTACATTTTGCTTCCTAAAATAGAGTGCTAAAGATTTTTACCAGCAAGAGAACTTAACATAAATCAAATGGTGCTATGGTATAAACTTCATAATAAAACATGAAAAGAAAACTATAGAATAGACTTAATCATTACTTTTTGGTAACAAAAAGTACCTAGTAAATACAGGGCCAAGTCTGAAGTTCTACCTTGAATAAAATTAAGGAGTTCTTTGCTGTTAATATATAGCGGGGCCTCTGACTCCAAGGTTTTCTGGGAAGGCCTGGACATGTTTGCTGTCACCTTGTCTCGAGCATATTCCATATTCCCCTTTAAAGAAAGTTTTCTCAATATCATGATGCGAGACAATATCTCATTCTGCTTTCTATATTTTTATTAAAATATATTATCTGTCAACAAATATAAACAAGAGCTAAAAACATTGAAGCTTTACAAAGATTTTACAGAGAGGTTTTACTTTTATAAATCGATGCCATAGAGGATGATTATGGTCTCCCAGCATTTCTCCTTGGGTCTTACTGCCCCCAATAGTAGATTGTGAAGGATAATGCCTTTGGTAGAAAATTATCTGTGCTGTATTTATGTCCATTTTATTTATATCTATCTGTGATATATAGTTACATATATATGTTATTAGTTATAACCTGCATCTTTTTTTTGTTCATACCTGGTGACATGAAGTGCTATTGCTCCTATATTCCTCCTTTCCCACCTACCCTTACCTGGAAAACCCTGGACATTATCAAGAGGGATATTGAAAACAGAACAATAAAGCTATGTTCCATAATTTTATATAGCCCCAGGGTAATTATATGTAGTTTTTGTCTATACTTCTCCAGAAAAGCAGAGGAAAGAAAAAAAGCAACTAAAATGATGAAAGGAAGAAACTGATTGCCTGAAAATGTAGGACTTTCCAGACTAGACAGATTACAGCTAAGAGAAAAAAATAATTAAAATGTATAAAATAATGAAGGGTTTAGAAAAGTTACAGATAATTTTGATTAAATGGTTTCTGAATATTAGAGCCTTTTTTTGCTAGGAAATTATATTTTAATAAATTCTAAATGCTTATGTCAATTTAGAAATTATCCTTTTAAAGCTTAAAAAGGATAAAAGGAGGACACTTATTTGCATAATTTAAATACTTAATTTTTAAGGATAACAAATTCTTAGTTGGTGTTTACTGCAGGCCAACCAGTATTGCAGGTGCTGAAAATGGGAGGATAAATCAGGGCCTACCCATGTCCTTAAGGAACTCAGTATCCAATGGGGGTGACATATATGAAAACAAATAAACCCTGCAAACACATCATAGTGTTGGAGATATTTCTGGGCATAATGGGCTCATATAAAGATGAGTGATCAAGGTATTTTTGGTGTGTCAGGGATGTGTCATTGAGGAGGAATAAGACAATTTGGGTACATTAAGGAAATTGAACAATGTGGTATGGCTGGTCCATAGGGGCTGGGACAGGCAAGATGGACTTGTCCTTGCTCTCACGTAGCTTATGTTCTGTGGAGAGCCATACAGTAAGTAAACCATGGGAAATCCAGACAGTGATAAACACTGTGGGTTTTAAAAAACAAAAGCAAGGTCATGTGATAGAGGCTACCTGGATAAAGGGTCTGATAGAGAGATTAGAGGCGAGTGCACTGCTGATAGTGGCTGGAGAGGACCTCTCTGTCAGAGCCACATCTGATCTATTTAGACAAACGGAAGGAAAAAGGCTTGGAAAACCCAAGGGCTCTTAGGGCAGAGAGAACAGCAAGTATAAGCCCAGAGTTGGGAACTAGCTCGATGTATTTAAGAAACAGAAAAATAAAAGGCCGGGATTGCTGGGAAGAGTGAACCAGGGTAAGAATTTGGGGGCTGGGGATGGAAGAGGAATGAAATTTGCAAGGTAAGCAGTGGACAAGCCAGGTTGGGTTTAGATCTCAGTCTAAATGCTTTGGGAAATAATTGAAGGATTACGCATGGGGTGGGTGTGACATGATACGGTGAATATTTGGCCGTTTTGAAGAGAATAGATTGTTATAGGGGCAGGAGTGGAAGGCTGCCTAGAGGTCCAGGCAGAGGGCAGCAACGGCTTGTCTAGGGTGGTAGCAGCAGAAAGAGAGAAGTGTACATATGTGTAGTATATTTTAGAGTTAGAAAAGGTCATTTGGTGTCTGTTTTTTTTAAATTTAAAACATTATTTGTTTATGTTATTTCAATATAAGTTGAGCAAGATCAAGATGAAATCCTAACTTTCAAATTCCTGAGCCAGATTGACTTCTTATCAGAAAAAAGCAAAAACTGTACATAGACAAATTAACTGGAATTTTGAGAACCAAAATAAACTTTAGATGAATCTTTTGATGTCCCCCTCCCACCCCTGCACCCCTCTTAATTTAAAGATGAAGCATTTGAAGTCCAGAAAGGTTAAGTGATTTGTCTAAGGTCAGACCCATAATATCTGGCTCTAAATTAATGTCATTTCTACACAATTTTGCTTGAATTTCCTTGATTTAGATTGTTGATTGTGAATAAGGAGTACCCTACCAAACTTTGAATCAATATTTGTCATGATAAATGGGTTCTATAAATATTAAGATCTTCATATAAATAATTGTAAGTACTAAGACTTCCTTCCATCCTGTCCTCTTTCCTGTTTTCTTTCTATCCTTCCTCATCCTTCTTCTTCTTCTCCTCTTTATTACTTCTCTCATTCTCCTCCTCTTCCCCTTTCTCATTTTGCCTCACAGATATTGCAATTGCTGCTCCATATGGGGGTGAAGATAAAAAAGGAATTGTTTATATCTTCAATGGAAGATCAACGGGCTTGAATGCGGTGCCATCTCAAATCCTGGAAGGGCAGTGGGCTGCTCGCAGCATGCCACCGAGCTTTGGCTACTCGATGAAAGGAGCCACAGATATAGACAGAAATGGATATCCAGGTGCTTTCCTGTAAATACATAGAGCTCTTAGATTTTCCAGTCCTAATTGCAGTTGGTATTAGTTACTGTTCTCTTGATTTATATTTTAAATCATTTCAATTCACTATTTCAAGTATTGATCAAACCTCTACTATATTCAAGGCATTGTTTTCATCACTGAAAGGGATGTGAAAAAAAGATAGCTCTACTTCCTAGAAGTGGACAATATGAAACACATACTCTGAGTTTCTTTTATTGCCCTGAAGTCTATAGTAAAGTGTCAGAGAAAAATGTTATAGAAGTTATAAAGAAAAGCTAAATGCTCATTCAATTTTTTTTTACTTTAACTGGAAATATATTTTATTTATTGAGGTATTCAGAGCTTCTTTTTATCTATTTATTTATTTTTATTGATGTATTACAGTTATACATATTTTGGGGGCACATGTGATATTTTGATACCTGTATTTAGGTATAAAATGTTAGCCATCATGATTTCTTTTTAACTATCTAGCGTTTTTATGGATTTGGCTAATCATTGTGCTTTTTTTACAAATGTGTTATTTTATTCTCTCAATAAGGCTTGTGAGGAATATAGGCTAGATTAGCTTACTATTATACCATTTTCTGGATGTGAAGAGACTGCGAATGGTAATTTGCCCAAGGTTGTCCGCTAGATTAATCCAGTAGAGCAAGTAAGGCCTTTTTCTAGTTCTTATACACTTTGGAGTATTATAATAGATCTAGGATCAAAATGGATCTTTTCTTTAAATGAAATATAATGTAGAAAATTTAAATGACTTTTGTTGTTGAAACAGTTAATATGAGCTCAATATATAAGCATGTTGAACTGCTTCTGGAAATAGTAACTGAAGTTGATTCTTATCTATAAATTAGCACTATTTCAAAGAGTTTTTTGTTATAAATTCAATACATTATAGAACTTTTAGAAAAACAACAAAGCATATCCTATCAATTTTTTCCTATGTATTCACATACTTTTTATTTAACAAAGTGGAATCATAGTTTATGTGCTATTCCTAGTATATTTTATCCATTTAAAGAATCAGAAACATTGCCACATTTTATTAAGCTTCTAAAACATGAATCTTGTATTTCCCATTGTAACAGATAACTGTGCCATACTGTATTCTACCTTATTTTTGGGCTTTTACGTTTTTGTTTATAAATCTGCTGTATACCTCTGACTATGTCTTTTGGACAAAATTCTAGAATTGCTATGTCAAGAATGTACAGTTTTTTTTTTTGTTTGTTTTGTTTTTTTTTTTGAGACAGAGTCTCGCTTCGTTGCCCGGGCTAGAGTGAGTGCCGTGGCGTCAGCCTAGCTCACAGCAACCTCAAACTCCTGGGCTCAAGCAATCCTACTGCCTCAGCCTCCCAAGTAGCTGGGACTACAGGCACGCGCCACCATGCCCGGCTAATTTTTTCTATATATATTTTCAGTTGGCCAGATAATTTCTTTCTATTTTTTTTAGTAGAGACGGGGTCTCGCTCTTCCTCAGGCTGGTCTCAAAATCCTGACCTCGAGCGATCCACCCGCCTCGGCTTCCCAAGTGCTAGGATTACAGGCGTGAGCCACCGCGCCCGGCCAGTTTTTTTTAAGAGTGTTAATACACATTGCCAGTTACAATTCCACTCCCTTCACAGGAAAGTTTTTATCACCTTTTTTTGAGTACTCACCAGCAGCAAATGAGTGATCATTCTCTTACACTTGTGCCTCTTTTAAAATAATTTTTACTGTGTAACAAGTAGACAGTGTTATTTTGCTTTAATTAACAGTTTTTGATTATTAGTAAAGGTAAGCATTTTTGTTTAATTGTATACTTACATTTACTGTCTTGAATTTCCTTTTTATGTCTTTTTCCTCCTATTGGGATGTGTTTCTTTTCTTTTTTTTCATTCTGTTTTTTTTTTTTTTTTATTGAGACAGAGTCTCACTGTTGCCCAGGCTAGAGTGCCATGGCATCAGCCTAGCTCACAGCAACCTCAAACTCCTGAGCTCAAGCAATCCTCCTGCCTCAGCCTCCCCAGTAGCTGGGACTACAGGCATGCGCCACCATGCCCAGCTAATTTTTTCTATATATATTTTTAGTTGTCCATTTATTTCTATTTTTTTTTTTTTAATAGAGATGGGGGTCTCGCTTTTTCTCGACTGGTCTCAAACTCCTGAGCTCAAACAATCCACCTGCCTCGGCCTCCCAGAGTGCTAGGATTACAGGTGTGAGCCACCGTGCTTGGCTTTTTTTTTTTTTTTTTTTTTAATTTGCACAGTGCCTTAAATATTGAGAACATTTACTCCTTAATTATTATATATATTTTCTAGTTTGTCAATTAGCATTTTGGGCATAAGGAAGTTTTAAATTTTTATGTAATCCAACTACTATTTTTATGTTTTGTCATGCGCTTTTCTGCTTCGGAGGGACTTCCTCAAATTTAGCTTGGGTACACTGTGAGATAGAGCTCTGATTTCACTTTTTCTGAATCACGAACCAGTTGAACCAGTGCCGTATAAAAACTAATGCATTCTGTTTTTGCTGATTTGAATGCTATCTGGTATCCTATTCAACATACATGTAATGTGCTTTTTGGGTTTGTTTGCATTGTTTGAAAGGAGAAATAGAAAAAAAAAGAAATTTTACAATGAATTTATAAAATCCAATCCATAGGCGTCTTTAAAGGTTTTTCCTTTGAGGGTATGTATGTTTCGGGGGTATGCACTTTCTTATTGTTGCTATTTTTACTAATACTCATTAAAAATATTTATATCCATCTAGATCAAAGACTACTCTGTGATGAGCATTTGCCCCCGATGATAACTTATTCCTAGTTTTCATTTATTTTATTTTATTTATTTATTTATTTTTTGGATTTTTGTCTTTTTTATTTACTGATGTAGCCCCAAGGGCCTGGACTGTATCTGAAATAGTTGGAGCTCAAAATATATTCCTTGAATAAAAGAATCCTCACAAATTCACTAGTTTTCATGTATTTTAGCCTTGTAGGTATTACCTTACAGCCTCTTAGTGAATAGTTTTGGGGATATATTTAAATCTTTTTATGTGCATTTAAAGTTTTATAGAATGGTATATAAATTTTAAAAACCATTATTGTCATTAACATGTTTTTTCACTCTCTTAAGACTTAATTGTAGGAGCATTTGGTGTAGATAGAGCTGTCTTATACAGGTGAGCATGTTTAATATCTTGTAATATAGAAATATTCTGAATTATTTGAAAGTTTTTTAGTGAAGTGCCAGTGTTTGTGAATAGTGAATTTCAGTTTAATTTTCTTGAAGCAATGATAAAATTTGTTCTTATTCAAGATTTGCTACAGACAAATAGTATTTTTTTAATGATATATAATAGTACATATTCATGGAGTACAAATGATACTTCAATACATACATACAATGTTTAATGATCAAATCAGGGTAATTAGGATATCCATCACTTCAAACATTTATCATTTCTTTGTGTTGGAACATTCACAATTCTCTCTTCTAGATATTTTGAAATGTACAATAAATTATTTTTAACCATAGTCACCCTACTGTGCTATTGAACACTAGAACTTATTCCTTCTATTTAACTATATAAATAGTATTTATACAAGGAGGTTCCAAAGAAGAGAAATCTGTAGACTTTTTTTTATTTAGAAAAGCATTCAGAATTTTCCCTTTGTCTTTTAAATTATGTTCAAAGGTATTCTCCTGTGTTTTTTAAAATCTCTCTTTAAAAATTATATGGGTTTACATTTTCCTGTAAGAGGCATGAAATTAACTTGGTGCTTGTGCCTCTGTAGTCTGTGACCACAAGGGCAGTCTGTAATGAATCCCAAAATGAAAATTTTTATTAGAGCAACGTGTATGAATTCAAATATCTCTATTTCCCAGCTTCATACATGTTCTCAGTTATTCTCTGTATTTCATCAATTCCTCATGCCTTAGAATATCAGCTGGCATCCCAAGAAGAGTAAGATGTTTACACTTCTACAGGCTGAGTTTATACACGGCAGTAAAGCTAACATTGGTGCTGTGTAATAGAGTTTATGATAGATCAATTTAATTACAGCTGTGGGGCAACATGTGCACTTAACAGATTTCAGGGATTTATCATTTTTGAGACAGGCACATTGACGTAAACCTCCTGTATTTTTGTACAGGATTTAAACCTGTGTATCTGAACTTTGGAAAGCTATATTTATTTTAATTTATTGTTTTAGTTTCTTAAAACTGCTGTTAAGGAAATAATACATGCATGTGGTAAACATTCAAATAATACAAAAGGAGCATACAATAAAAAATATATTTTCTCTCATACCAATTACTAATGTATTACTATATGCTAACAGAAATATTCTGTGCATTAAAAAATTATGTGTCTGTCTGTCTGTCTCCAGGCATTCTTTGTACATATTGGGCTTTTTTTCTATCCTACTAAAATTATATTTTGTATATATTTTAGAGATCACCCATGTCAGCACAGATGGATTTATAGCACACATTTTCCCCACTGTAGTACACTGCATTAGGTAGATATCCCATAAATTATGAGACCATTCTGCTTTGATGCACTGAATTCAGATAAGCTGGCCAATTGTCCCACTTTGCCTGGAACTGAGCAATTTCCCAGGATGCAGGACTTTCAATGCCAGGACAGTGCTGGGCAAATTGAGACAGTTGGTCATCTCCATTTAGGTTGTTCCTGTTCTTTTTACTATTACAGACAATGCTTTAGTAGACACTGTACTGTGTGTGAAGTGAATGTGAACCTAAAATGCTTAGAATCAATCTAACTTTTTAAATAACTTTCTTCTTCTTCTTTTTTTTCCCTAGGGCCAGACCAGTTATCACTGTAAATGCTGGCCTTGAAGTGTATCCTAGCATTTTAAATCAAGACAATAAAACCTGCCCACTGCCTGGGACAGCTCTCAAAGTTTCCTGGTAAGGGTATTTGTTTAGTAATAGTTATTATTGTGATTATTTGTTCAATCATTATAAGAATAATTGGAAATGAAGACAGTAGGGCTGAAATATTGCTAAAACAGTTTCTACGGGTACACTCTATTTTCATGTCATTGGATGGATTGTTGAAATAATGCTCCATAGAAGGTATCTAGTAGGATCTAGAAATATTCTATAAACTACTATAAAATTAATTTTTAAAGAATTATACATGGTTAATGAATATTTTCAAAAAGAAGGAAAAGCTAATAAGATCTCAGAATTCATTTATATTTAATTCAAAACAGGCTCATGATCATTTAAATTTTTAAAAGATGTGTTCTTTTCAGATTTAGTATCTGTGAATAGCTATATGAAAAAAATTATTTTGCTCTAATTTATTGGTCTTCTACTTGTTCCTTTAGTTTCCAAGGAAAAATATAATATCGTTTCACAAATTCAATATTGGAATTCTTCTCTATTTCCATTCTTTTTCTAGTCTTCATTTATATGCTCATCTCATGATTTTTGCTTTATTTTCATTCTAACTGTATTATAATTTTCTTAAGATTTTCTTTAAATTGACTCATCTTTTCCTTCAAAATATTTAAAAATAAAATGTAAAAACCAATATCTTTCTCGTACATGTCAAAATAAATATCAAAATAATGAAAAATCTTGACCCATAATATATATACTCCTG
This sequence comes from Varecia variegata, assembly GCA_028533085.1. Classification (NCBI taxonomy): domain Eukaryota; kingdom Metazoa; phylum Chordata; class Mammalia; order Primates; family Lemuridae; genus Varecia; species Varecia variegata. The sequence continues at coordinate 38,059,211 of CM052439.1, read as the reverse complement.
AAATCACCATGAGTAGCCCACTTTGGGAAACACACAGAAAAATTGCAAAGAACTTACAGTTGCAGGTGGGAATGATTGGTAGCTAGGAAAATTTTATTTCAAAAGAGCTAATCAGATAGTTCTCCTAATTTATTTTTGCATTATTTTTGAATTGTTTTAAACTTATTATTATAGTTATTAAAATTGTGAAATTTTAATTTTTTATTAGATCACATTAAAATTCAGTAATATTTCTTTGTTTTTATTGATTGGCAGTGAAGTTGTTTTCAAGATTTTGGTTTTAAGTTTTACTGCCTTTCTACTCTTCACTCACCCTGCATGTCTCTGCGAGGTTGCCAATAATATGCTTATAATTATGCTAATAATTCAAAGGCTTCAAATGCACTAACTACAGCATATGAAAGCATAGAACTAGCTTTCATATGATTTTCGACTATGGCATATAGTAAGAAATACATTTTGCATTATAATTCCAGTAAACACATATATGTAATTAAAATAAAAGTTTTGTGAAATCATACTTACCCTTGATGCTTAAGTCAATTTTATTTATTTAGTTTTTTTTAAGATGCTAGATACAACCCATTAAACTGATTTCATAACTTGTTAATAAATTATGGAAAACACTTCTCTAGAGGAGCTTGCTAATTAAAGGAAGCTTTGGTGGATCCTTTATTAAATGAAACAGCATTTTAAATCTGAACTGTCATTTTCCTCATTTAGATTTATCAACGGGTTCTATAAACTTGAGAGGAGTTATAGAAATTCTGTTTCTTTTTCTCATTAAGGTACCATGAGAGGAAATGTGCTTAAATTACTGAAGGATGAATTAGATTAGTCTGTATAATTTCATGTTTTAAGAATAATATTAAGACATGAGGAAAGATATAAGACTTTACAATATAAACTATGTATTAGAAAAGTATTCAAAAATATGCCTAAACTGGATTATAGGATTTATGTATTTTTTATTTTCCCACAGTTTTAATGTCAGGTTCTGCTTAAAGGCAGATGGCAAAGGAGCACTTCCCAGGAAACTTAGTAAGTGTTCTATGGAAAATCATGTTATTTTAATGATGCTGCATATACAGCACCTAAAAAAATATTTTAGGATAGTTGAATAGTTAACTCAAATTGTTGTTGTTTTTTATTGGAATGTTTACGCTTAAGGACATTTAAGATCGCAACATAATTACTTTGGTAATTCTTAAGCCAATTTAGAAACGATACACTTATTTTATGGACATTGTAAGTGAAATAACCCACAAAATGTTAAACTTATGACCTTTATAAGGTTAAATGGTTACCAGTGTGAGATAAATGACCTCTACAGGAAAAATGAGGATCATTATTTATCAGTAGATGATCTACTGAGAAGTTTATATTTCATGTCTTGGGGAAGCCCCCAGCAATCTCAGGAGTAGAGGCAGTTTAGAAATAGTGAGGAGAAGGAAAAACAGTTTAGTCACTAAATTTAATCGACACAGCAAACTCTACTCTTCCTTTCTTAAAATGGTTGATGTGGTCCTGAGAGCCAGGTAGGAGTGTTAAATAATTATTGCCCAGATCTGTCAGTGTGTTAGATAGTTGCAAGTACTTATGAGTAATAATAAAGTGGAGAAGATAACTTGAAACTGTTGGGTGTGTGTTTGTGTGTGAGAGTTTACACAGGGCAGCTGAGCAAGGTCTCATGGAAAGATAACTTTTCAGTAGAGGCTGGAGGGAAATGAGGGAGCTGTGGGACTTATGGAGGAATGTTTCACACAGAAGAGGGGGAGATCAGGAGGCTTGAAGCAGGACGTGCACAGTGTTGAGAAACTGCAAGGAGGGCATTGTGGCCAGGTAGAACACAATATGAAGCAAAATCACCCTGGCTTTTCACCTAAATTTGAAATGAAGGTCAATATTTAGAGAAACTTGTGGTTTTAAAGATTTGTACTCTTATCTCTTTTTAAGAAACGATTTAAAGAACTGGATCTTGGAAGGCAATAATCCTAATAACTATGGTTCATACTGTTGGCTGCATGTTCATTTTAAGATGATTCTTGACCTATTTAAGAATTATTTGGTCACTTACGATAGCTTCATTAGAAGCAAGAGTTGCAAGTGATGCACACTGTTCATTCAGCACAGTATTTAATAGGATGGGTGCATATTAGTATATGCTTCTTAATCAAAATCAGCAAGAGTCCTGCTACTTGGATTAATGGTGGAAATCTTAATTCACATGTTTCACCTCTGGACTTTCTCCTCTTGGCTTAAAAGATAAATTTTCTCCTCTGCCTAATTATTGTTTTACTTATATCATTATTTGGATTATGTATGATATTCCTTTGGGAATTGTGAGATTAATTATTTAATTATGATTAAATATTTATTCATACTCACTACAATGTATGGACATTTTTAATGAATTAGAAGCAAATTACTTCTTAAGGAATAAATATCTCTGTTTACATGAAAACTCTAGGACAGATAGGTGTCCATAAAGAATATGTTGGTTATAAATCCTTTGGTTTGTGTAGACTTCCAGGTGGAGCTTCTTTTGGATAAACTCAAGCAAAAGGGAGCAATTCGACGAGCACTGTTTCTCCATAACAGGTCCCCAGGCCACTCCAAGAACATGACTATTTCGAGGGGGGGACAGATGCAGTGTGAGGAGCTGATAGCGTATCTGCGGGTAAGAGATACTTTTCTGCTCCAGTATCGTTTGCTTTTCATCACTGTTTTTTCTTTTTCATCTAAATGATTTTCACTTTCTGTAAATTGGTACTAAATCAGAAAAATGCACTTGAAGAAATTCAGCTTTTTAAAGGTGAGTAATGGACTTCTGCTGGCAGACTGGATATTCCAAATGGCCTTTCTACAATACTACTGAATGAATTATGACAAACATATATCTTAAATAATGCTGAACTCTCAAAACATTAAGAGAAATCTCCAGGGTCCAAAAAAATAAGCAGTCAACTAAAAAACACCAGTGGCTAAATCTGAATTGTGAGTTGTAAGCAATTGTGTGTGAGCCAGAGTTGCTGGCAAAGGATAGAGCCTGGGGAGAGGGTGAGCAGTAATTGCAGACACCAGCACAGGGATGCAGACTCACTTTCTTCAAGCCAGTGGTCTCAACCTGAGACTCCTCTTGCATTAGGCCCAGACATTTGCATGAGGCTAATGTGTTCTCAGGACAGAAGTGCACCCTGATTCTAGCAAGAGGGAATGCAAAGCCTCTCTGGAGGAGAGCAATCCAGTATAGGCCCCATGATTTCCATAAGTTAAGTTTAATCAAATATAAATTCATTTTAAAAAAGAAAAATAGCACCAAACATACAAGGAAACAAGCTACTAGATGAAAAAACAGATTTGAGACCTGCAGAGGCTTAAGATAATGCAATTTTCAGTTCCAGAGTATAAATTTATATAAAATGTTTAAAGAAATAAAGAATGAAATTTTTGAAAGACAAAAACATCAATAAAGATTTAGAAAACACACCATAGTTAACAAGCTTGATTTAATAGAACCCAGCACCCAACAATTAGAGAATGTGAAAATTGACCACGCATAGGCTGTAAAGAAATTCTAAGCAAATTTCAAAAAAGTGTTATAAATATGCTGTCTAATCACAGTGTAGTTGTTAGAAATCCATAACAAAAAGATCAATTGGGAATTGGAAAATGTGATTTTAAATAACTTACGGATCTAAAATGAGATCATAATGGATATTTACTTAAAACTGAATCATAAGGAAAATATAACATATCAAAGTACATGGGATGTCACAGAAGCAGAATGTAAAGGTAAATGTATATCCTTAAGTGCTATTTAACTTAAATGAAAGGTAAGAAAAAATGAAGTAAAGAACAAAAACCCCACAAAATTAGGAATTGAAAAAGGACATAACTATAGATAAGGGAGGGATTAAAGGAACAGAATATTGTGAATAACCTTGTGCCAGTACCTAGGAAAACTTAGACAAAACAGGGAAATTCTTAGAAAAACATAACACAATAAGAAGAAATAGAAAGCCTGAATAATTCTCTAACCACTTAAAAAATTGAATTGGCAATTTTAATCTTAACACACAGGAAAATAAGACCCAAATGGTTTTATAGGCAGTATCTACCAAACATTCAAGAACAAGGCATTCCAATTTTAAACAAACTCTTTGAAAAAAATAGAAAACCAGAAAACATTTCAAAGTCATTCTGTGAAGCTAGTGTAATTGATACCTGGAGTGGTGAAGGATAGTACCAGAAGGGAGAATTTCATTCCAGTCTTAAAATTAATGCAAAATGACTGAACCATTATAAGCAAAGTAAATCTTAGCAGTTTATTTAAAAAGATAAATAGGCCAGGTGTGGTGGCTCACGCCTGTAATCCCAGCACTTTGGGGAGCGGAATTGGGAGGATCACTCGAACCTAGGAGTTTGAGACCAGACTGAGCAACATAATGAGACCCCATCTCTACAAAAATAATAGAAAATTAGCCAGGCATGGTGATGTGCACCTGCAGTCCCAGCTACTCTGGAGTCTGAGGCAGGAGGATCGCTTGAGCCAAGGAGTTTGAGGTTGCAGTGAGCTATGATGACACCACTGTACTCCACCCCAGGTGACAGAGTGAGACCCTGTCTCAAAAAAGGAAAAAAAAAAAAAAGACCAAGTTGGATTTATCCTAGGGTAGGTTAACTTTGAAAGTCTGGAAATATAACTTACCATATCAGTAGACTAAGAAGAAACAAGAGACTTTCTTTTGTACTTAAGTACAAAAAGTGCTTTTGGTTAAGTTAGATAACTGTTTATGATTTGAGAAACAAACAAGACAAATACCTCAAGTTATGACTATGAAGAAATAGAATCTTATGTTTAAACAAAGTCTTCCAATACCTATTAATTGGTCAGGATACCAATTATTGGGAACTCTTATATGTTGCTGATGGCAATGTGAATTGTTATGAAGACTTTGGAATATAATATGGGATATAGGGCTGACAAATATACTTGTCGTTATGTATAAGAATAATTATAGTAACAATTTTTATAATACCGAAGACAAAAAATCCCCAAGTAGTCAAGTAACCCCTGACAGGAGAATGTATAAATAAATTGTGGTATATTTATATGATGAAATATTACTCAACAGTAATAATTAATGTAGGCTACATGCAATAGTATAGGTGAATCTTTAAGAGTGTTAGAAAAATCATGGAAGACTACATATGATCCCTTTTTTTTTTTTTTTTTGAGA
>CM052439.1:38012939-38043752 GCA_028533085.1 Varecia variegata | reverse complement strand
TTTTATGGCTGAATAATACTCCATTGTGTGTACAAAACACCTTTTGTTTATCCATTCAGTTGATGGACATTTGGATTGTTTTCACTTTTTGTCTATTTTGAATAGTGCCACTGTGAATATTCACACACAAGTTTTTGTGCAAACATGTTTTTTAATTCTCTTGGGAATAAACCTAGAAATGGAATTGCTGGGTCATATGAAAACTCTATATTTAACTTTTTGGGGAACTGCCAAACTGTTATCCATAGTGGCTGTACCATTTTACAGTACCAGCCAGCAGTGTATGAGGGTTCCATTTTTTCCACATCCTTGTCAACACTGTTATTGTCTTTTTATTTGTTTTAAAATTTTCATAGTCATCCTAGTTGGTATGAAGAGGTATCTCATTGTGGTTTTGATTTGCCTATTGACTGATGATGTTCAGCATCTTTTTCATTTGTATATCTTCTTTGGAGAAAAGTCTATTCAAATCCTTTGCGCATTTTTAAATTGGGTTGTTTGGCTTTCATTGTTGAATTGTAAAGGATTCTTTACATATTCTGGATACTACCCTCATCAGATACATGATTGCACGTATTTTCTCTCATTTTGTATGAATTATCTTTTCACTTTCTTTATAGTATCTTTATGCCCAAAAGTGTGGGTTTATTTTTGTTTTTTGTTTTTTTTTTTTTTTTGAGGTAGGGTTTCACTCTGTTGCTCAGGCTAGAGTGCAGTGGCTTCATTGTAGCTCACTTAGCCTCAAACTCCTGGGCTCAAGTGATCCTGCTGCCTGAGCCTCTTGAGTAGCTGGGACTACAAGCATGTGCCACCACACCCAGCTAATTTTTCTGTTTTTTGTATATACAGAGTCTCACTCTTGCTCAGGCTGGTCTCAAACTCCTGGCCTAAAGCAATCCTTCTGCCTTGGCTTCCCAAAGTGCTAGGATTACAGGAGTGAGCCACCACACCCGGCCTTGATGCACAAAAGTTTTTAAATTTGAACAAATCTGATGTCATCTTTTGTTGCTTATAATTTTGTTGTCATATTTTAAAAACCATTGGCTAAACTAAGGCCATGAAGATTTATACCTGTGTTTTCTGATTTTATAAGTTTTATACTTAAAGCTCTTATATTTACATCTCTGATTCATTTTGAGTTAATTTTAAGTATATTGTAAGGTAGGAGTTGAAATCAATTCTTTTGTATGTCGTTCTCCAATTGTCCCTGCAACATTTGTAAAGACTATTCTTTACCCCTTAAATTGTCTTGGCAGTCTTGTTGAAAATGAATTGACCACAGATACATGGGTTTATTTCTGAACTCTCAGTTCTATGCCATTGACCTATATGTGTGAATCCTTAATGCTAGTATCAAATTGTTTTGATTACTGTAGCTGTGTGTAGTAAGTTTTGAACTTGGGAAGTCTGAATACATTTTCTTCTTTTTAAAGAATGTTTTGGCTATTTGGAGTCCCTTGCAATTCCATGTGAATTTTAGGATTAGCTTGCCCTTTTCTGCAGAAAAGGTAGCTGGAGTTTTGACAGTAATTTATTGAGTCTGTCTATCAATTTAAGGAATATTGCCATCTTAACAACATACATCTTTCAGGGCATGAACACACATGTCTTTCTATATATTTAGTCTTTAATTTCTTTCAATAATATTTTGTAGTTTTCAGTACTAGTCTTGCACTGCCTTAGTTAAATTATTTGTATGTATTTTATTCTTTTCAATGCTGTTTTAAATGGAATTGTTTTCTTAATTTCCTTTTTGGATTCCTCATTGGTATTGTACTGAAGTACAACTCATATTTGTATATTGATTTTGTATCTTGCACCTTTTCTGTACTTGTTTATTAGCTCTAATAGTTTTAGTGTGGATTATTTAGTTTTTTTCTATATTTAAGATCCAGTCATCTGTGAAGAGATAGCTTTACTTCATTTCTAATCTGGATGCCTTTTATTATCTTTTCTCTTGCTTAATTGCACTGGCTAAAACCTTCTGTACACTGTTGCATAGAAGCAGCATGAGTGGGCATCCTTGTCTTCTTGTTCCTAATCTTAGGGGGAAAGTAAAAGTATCCAGTCTTTCGCTATTATGTATGATATCTGTGGGATGCCTTTTATCAGATCAAAGAAGCTCTCTTTTATTCCTAAACACCAACAGGTGGTAACACTTACTGGATAGCATTGTTGTGAGGTATATGCATGTGACATGTGTAACACGGTATGACCAGCACAAAGAAGGTGGTTAATATTTGTTTCCTTTGGCTGCCAACCTTCAATGTACTGATCAAAACACTAAATATGGCAAAGGCCATCAGCATGTCATTTGATTTCTACAGATCCAACATGGAATAACCATTAGAAATTCACTCTGTTTCCTTTTCTCTTCCACAGGTATATTGTGATCTGATTTTCATATCTTAACATTTTTACCATGGTTTGCCTAAAGAATGTTCAGTTCTAGCTGTAAAATGAATCTTTTAGTATTATAGATCTTATCCTTCTATAAAAGAAATTGCATTAAAACCAACCCCTTCATAACAAAAAGCAAGCATTCGTAGACTCAACTCTTAGCCTGCTTATTTTATTTTACTTTATCAATATTTCAAGATTTTAATGTGTCAAAAGATCGCTTCTTTTTCTTTTTTTTTAATTTTAAATCGCCTTTTTTAAAAACAAAAAACTACAGAAAATGGTTAACGGTATATGCATTTCATATAAAACATGTAGGTAAAAAACACCTTCATTTTAGAGTTAAATAACTCATATTATACAGTAGAGTTAGCTCTCTAATATCTAACAATCTAATGATCATCTCTGAAAACTTAGCCTGCTTATTTTAAGCATTATTCCTACAAGACAGGAATCCGCATAATCTCTTTTTGGCCTTCACGTAAAAAGGGAAAAAAAAACCTACATCTAATTTTCAAATGTCAAAGAGATGACAGAATGACCTTTTTCTGTAAGTAAAAAATTCGTTTTGGCAGGGTTGTGGAATCGCTCAGTGCTTAAAGATTGTCTGCCAGGTGGGGCGACTAGACAGAGGAAAGAGTGCAATCCTGTATGTAAAGTCTCTGCTGTGGACTGAGACCTTTATGAATGTAAGTAGACAGATAACAGCATTTAGCAAACATATCCATTTTTTTTCGAAGAAATAAAAAAGACCTGATATCTGGGAAATCATCTCACTGTTACTTCCATACAGCAGGAAAACCAGAATCATTCATATTCTCTGAAGTCATCTGCTTCATTTAATGTCATAGAGTTTCCATATAAGAACCTTCCAATTGAGGATATCGTCAACTCCACATTAGTAAGTCATAGATTTACAGAAATGAAATAAATGCACTCAGTTCAAATGCCATAGATATTTTTATTTTTTTAAAATGGTAGTTTAAGTATTTTGATAATTTAAAGTAATGAAGTTATTAGGTAAGATTATACCCTAGTTTAATATTATTATTTTAATCCTCCACCCCAGAATTATTAAAGCTAGAACTTTTACTTTAGCATCTTGTCTTCTGTAAGAGATTTCTTGGCATATACTAAATTATAAAGTTAAAAAGTTGGAAATCAACTGCAACAACTGAGGCATTGTGAAGATCTTTAAAGATTAAAAATGGGATCAGCACATCATAAACTGGGTTGGATTATTTAAAAATCATTTCAGATACAATCAGAAGTTAACCTGTCATTTGGAGTTTTATGTGCATATGTGCATGATATAGATATCAAACATGAGATCACTAAATTATCATATGCAAGAAAAGAACATAATGTGAATATCATTAAAATAAAAATATAACAGTCATTGAAATATTTGTTGATTAAGTCAGTGAACTCTTTTTAAAGCTAAAAAACTTTTTTCCTCAATAGGTTACCACTAACGTCACCTGGGGCATTCAACCAGCACCCATGCCTGTACCTGTGTGGGTGATCATTTTAGCAGTTCTAGCAGGATTGTTGTTACTGGCTCTTTTGGTATTTGTAATGTACAGGGTAAGTAATGGACTTAGAAAGAGAGGGAAAGCGGGAGAGAGGGAAAGATGAAGAAAAGGAGAAGGGAGGGAGGGGAAAGAAGAATAAAAAAGTAAGGGAAGGAAGAAAGGGACCTATAATGATGATACATGACGAGCAAGAGAAAATGTATGAAGTGCTGTTTAAATTTTCTTGGTGATAATATAGTCACTCAAAAAGTATTTTTATAATTCTACACTGATGGGACAATAACGTTGGTTTTTCTTCAACTGACAGATGGGCTTTTTTAAACGTGTCCGGCCACCGCAAGAAGAACAAGAAAGGGAACAGCTTCAACCTCATGAAAATGGTGAAGGAAACTCAGAAACTTAACTGATTTTATGCAAGATACCATCAGAATTACCAACTTCATTATAGATTTAAATCTCCTTCATGAGAAATAAAATTCCCAGACTGTATTGCTGATCATGCCGATTGGCATTAACCACAAAATGAGAACAATATTTGTAAATCTTATCATTATAAATAAGTTCAGACATACATTTAATACACATACAGCAACGTGTGTTTTTAGGTATTTAAATAATAAAATTTTAAGTGATAGTTCTTACTCAATGTACATAAGACAGGTAGTGCCTGAGTTACTACTTTATATAGAATAGTACCTCCTACAATTACTGTTTCTGCTTTAGTATGTTGGATTTTGCTGTTTGTTGTTGTTTTAAAGCAACCCAAATTTGGACATTAGCATCCACATCTTTTGTTCAGGTACTTAATATACATTACACTACAGTTGGCTTTTCAAGCTACTAAAGACTTTATAACTGCATGAATGTGGATTTTGATATCACCTATATGGTAGAACTTAAAAAAAAATATGCATGATACCATCAGAATTCTTACCTGTTATAACAAAGGTACAATATTTTGTTTTAATATGAAAATTGGGTAGATGCTATTAAATTTTTATTTATATTTAATTCTCAGTTTATTACATTTTACCTTGTATAGTTTGTTTTATGTCAAATCCTTTAAGCCAATCTATACTAAAAATTAGTTCTAGAATCACAAATGCCTCATTTGTGTAATAGTTTAATTTTCCCTAAGTATTACTGAAAGCCATACAGACTTAGAAATCACTTCCAAAGTATATTTATTCCATCGTTTTAGTTTGGCTATTTGCAATACAAAAAACATTTTAATTAAAGTACTGTGTTTATAGTTCTTTGAGATAGTTGCTTATTAATATAGTAGTACATTCTTAAGAGTAGAGCAGAATTTTAGTTGGTATTAATTTATTTTCCTCCTATCCATGTATTTTTCCTTATATTTCTAAACTTTACTGAGAATGGGTCAAGATCAATGAGGAATCTTTACAACTTAGGCGAACCTGGATCCCTCACCCCTGCCCCATGAGAAATGCTTAGAATCAAAACTCTTAAGGTAGCTCACTGGTTTACTTCTAGCAATAGCATGATACTACTTATATGAATATTACCTAACTTTAAGCAAGGTAATGTGTAAAACCAGTCTCAGCTATCAGAATAACTTTTGCAAGGTATTTTTATAAATAGTTCAAGTTATTGAAAACCTTTCTTAGGTTTGTTAACGTAAATTACTTTTCTAGGATTTTTAATAAAAGTTGCATAGATGGCAAGTTGTAGTTTTATATGCCTGTAAGGTGATGGATCTTCTAGTAGAATAAGTGATTTATTCACAGTTCCTCAAGGCCTGGGGATGACTATCAATTATACCTATTTTTGTGCAATTACATCATGTTGTGCATTAGAAATTGAGAGTTTAATAGCTTTTTAACTATTGTCCTTATTAGGCAATGATAAATATTTCCCTTAAATCATTGACTGTTTTTCTATGTTTTAAAAATAATTGAAATTTATCTTGCCATGTTTTGTGTTATCATTCCATGTACAGTGACTGTGCTAATCTTCAGAATATATTCATAAAATAGAAGCACATTTAGTTGAGTTATACGAGATAGAACATAGACAATACCCTATATTTAGCTTTAGTGAATTTCAAAATCAATGGCTTTTGGAGTATAAATTTTATTAGTAGCTTAAAAGAGTTTAATCATATGCAATAAGTATTTTTATTACCATAAACTTAAAATTCCTTAAGAAAAAAAATATTTTTATCTTGGAGCCAAGTGTTGCCTGCCACCAGTCACTAAGCTAGTCTGTAACAAATTTTACCTTGTCTGTTTTCCCACCTGATAGTAGTCATTCCTGAAAATACGTTGGATAGAAATTCACTCTTCGATAAAAGTGTTAGTGTTTGCTTTTGCATCATCTGTTCCTTTAATGGCCTCTATCTCAAGGCATAATCTTGTATTGGAAATTGAAAGATGCTGTAATTGGAAATTAATATGATGTGCTTAATTTCCTTTGTGAAGTGTAGTTTTAAACAATAGTGTAGCTTTTCTTTCAAAAGATGAAAATTTATGTCTCTACAAAAATATGGAGAAGTATAATTTGAAAGCCTCTTCTCTGAGAAAAATGTTGGGATGCTTTTTACTCTAAAGTATCATGTGAATGTATTTGATTAAATATCAAAAATGTATTATGAAAACAATTTTAATCTCCCAACATTTTAAATGCTACTATATTCGGTATTTATTGAGAATTAAAATCCATTTTGAAGGATAAAATTCTTATAATCTGATTTGGTTTTTAAAAAATGTGAATGAGCTAGAGGATATTTAAAGCATTTGACATTGGTAAGAAATATTGATGTTGATATTAATTTGTTATATGGGTATTTATTTCAGAATTGATATTTTCAGAAACATTTGTGTGAGGGTCATTCCTCCCTTTACCTTTCTTTTACGATTAATTATCAATATAATTCTGATTAAGTTCTCAATGATTCTGAAAAGCAAAACAATTAGTCAAAATATTATTGCCACAGTTCTACCTGTGTTACGAAACTACTTCATAGTTAATTCTCATTAACACATAATATTTATATTTCTATAAAGAGAAAATTCAAGAATTAGTAAAAGATACTTTACTGACTTAAGAGGGCTGTGAAAGATTTTTAATAGTAAATCATGACCCTAGAGAGAGATTTGTGTGGCAAAAGTATAATATAGAATAGATCAGTTGGTTTTTGTAAGGCAAACAGTTTGTAAATTAGATGTTCCTATGTTGCAGAATGTGGAGAAGAATAAGTTGTTCATGGAGTACCCATGTATAGCCATTGCCCATCTCAGTGTCACTTTGTATTCTTGGATAGCTTGTATATGTAGCAGTTTGATAAATAATAATTTGAAAAAAAAACTCAGAAAATTGATTAGAGGATCAAAAATTATGAATGAAATTTCTTAATACTCAGTGTTTTAGAGAGTATCCCTTTTAACTTGTTGGTTGGCTAGTTTGAACAGTGAATTTGTGGACATGCAACATTCAATATATGCTTGTATTTCATTTTCATTTCTGATGCATAATGGACATCTTGGAGAAGGTACTGAATCTTTGATTTTTATTGTCATTATTCTCAAGTGCAATATAACAATGTAATCAAACCTAGATAATTTCAAAGTCATCATTAATTTAGTAAGCCTAATCTAAACAGAGATTTATTATTTTTTTTGTCAGCAGGAGAGAGTGATTCTGCTAGGGATAAGCAAGTGAAGTTGTTTACTCCTAAACGGTCCATTCTACATTTTATTTCAGGATGGACATGAACTATTCCCTCCCAGTTTTGAAACACTTTGAAATATCTTAAGGTAACTTGGAAGCTGTATAATATATCAAATTAATTTGCTACCTAATAACATAGAAAGTAAATATTTTTGTGATCACCCACATTGGGCGAGACATAAAATGAGTCTGTTCTAAAATTTGTCATTTGCTAACTTGATTTGAGTTAGTGAAAACTGGTACAGTGTTCTGTTTAGTTTCCAACATTTAACTTGTGACTGTACAATAAACTTGAGCATATGGTGCCACTTTTGTGTGTGGACTTTATCCTTTTTTTCTATGATGATGTTTTGTTTTTTAATCACATGAGTCAGCAATAATACACTAAAAGGATGACCTCAAAGAGGTGACACACTTCTCTAAAAGTTCAAATTCTTAGGCCTGGAGTGGTGGCTTGTGCCTATAATCCTAACACTCTGGGAGGCCAAAGCGGGAGGATTGCTGCAGGTTAGGAGTTCAAGAGCATCCTGAGCAAGAGTGAGACACCATCTCTGTGAAAAATAGAAAAATTAGCCAGGTGAGGTTGGCATGTGCCTGTAGTCCCAGCTACTTGGGACACTGAGGTAGGAGGATCTCTTGAGCCCAGTGAGCTATGTGAGGTCCAGTGAGGTTGCAGTGAGCTATGATGAGGCCACTGCACTCTATCCTGGGCAACAGTAAGACCCTGTCTCAAAAAAAAAAAGTTCAGCGAGACCTCGTCTCTACTAAAAATAGAAAGAAATGATCTGGCCAACTAAAAATATATATAGAAAAAATTAGCCGGGCATGGTGGCGCATGCCTGTAGTCCCAGCTACTCGGGAGGCTGAGGCAGTAGGATCTCTTAAGCCCAGGAGTTTGAGGTTGCTGTGAGCTAGGCTGACGCCATGGCACTCACTCTAGCCCGGACAACAAAGCGAGACTCTGTCTCAAAAAAAAAAAAAAGTTCAAATTCTTAAGAGTGTCAGTTATTTGAAGAAAGGAAACAGAAAAAGAGCAAAGAGAACCAAACACTAAAATATATCCTTAGAAAGGCAAATATGTATTTGCCTGAATTATAAAAATTCTTTAATTTTTAAGCAAAGTTATTTTTAAATTTCATTACACTGAACTTTATTATTTTTAGCTCACCAGATTGCTTTTAAAATGTTCAGTTATTTGCCTCTCTATTTCAGAATATTTCACACATCTGCAGTTCTGGTATGAAAAGTTCTAATAGTCATAACTTTAGCGATGTAAGATAACAGAAAAATAATATATATTCCTCTTATGGTTTATTAAAATGAATTCATAGATAAAATATTTGTTCAAAGAAACCGTTTCATAACTTTCTACCAGTAGTACATTGGTGAATTATATTAATAGTATCATTTTGAATAAGATATTATAAATAGATTTTCTTTCTCCTATGTCTGTTTTATCCAAAGAAAGCTCTTGTTGTCAAAAGTGAGACCGTTGATTGAAAAGCACTCTGATATTAGTTACAAATACAATTTTAAATTAATTATGTGATAGAATATTATTACAGAAACCTATTTTTACTTATTAAATTTTGCAGTAAAATATCCTTTCATACAACATCTCCTGTTTAGCTTTCCACTGAGTGGAGAGTGACTGATTTGGTATTGTTAAAAGAAGAGGTAATTCACTACCAGCAGTCTCCAAGAAAAGCTACCCAGGAAGGTATGGATTAACATTATTATGACATTTTACTAATATTTGTTTTCTCCAAAATGCAGTTATCCTTGTCCATTGGTCTTTTGAGAGTTTTGTTCTTATACCCTGCTTTTCCACTCTCAAGTTGTGAAGGCAGACTATTCTTTGCTGTTGCTGAAAAAAAAATTATGTGCCTGCATAATCTACACTTAGGTACAAATAAAGAGTGGTAGGCTTCATTTGATGACTAGACATGTTTTGCCATCATAGAGTGGTCATCTCAGAGGCAAAAAACAGGTGGGTTAGTTTTAGCAGCAACAGCATCTTTGTATGGCAATAGTTGTGCCATTTATTTTTCAAAATTGACTTTTGTCACTAAAAAATGAAAATGGAAAACTGACAGCACTGAGTGTGGTAATAAGATTGAAATTATTAGGTAAGACAACAGTGGCAAAAATTTGGCTTTAATCAGTTATTGGATCTAAAAATTGGCTATTTCCGTGGTTGGGGAATAGATAAGAACAAGTTAAAGAACCAGTAAAAAAAATGCTGATAAGGTAATGTTTAAAATTTTTCTAAAAGGCGTGGAATTTTAAAGCATATTACCATTTTTAGTTCAATAGTAAAGGAAAGCTCTATAGCATTGAAACTTTCAGAAATTGAACCTTCGTATATTTTTAGAATCCTTAAAAACAAATGAAGACAACTGCCTGAAACCATATGGCAAGAGGTGTTTGATTAAAGAGAAAGGTGTTGATTAAATGTGTCTGAACTCTAACCATATGCAGTTGTCAGCACTGGCACAGTGGCATTTTGTCACTGTTGTCTAGCCAATCACAGTGGAAAGTTTTTGGACTTTCCAAAATGCAGCTGAGGAAGATTGGAAGTCAGGTGTTTACCAATTAGCAAACAGGTGGACCATAGACGTTGAATTTGGTAATACCAAAAATTTATTTTTACATACCCTGCTTAATAAATGCAGCTGAATATGGCTGTCTTCAGATGGTCACTTCTTGGCAGATACTCTTCCAATAACTAGAAAGAAGATAGTGGTGGTTAGCTCTGTGGTTGTCGTGGGTGTATTCACTGTCTAAGTGCAGCAAGTTATGGTCTGGCTGCTGTTGTAAAACTGATAGTGGAAGTATCAGAGAGATGTCCTGGCCAAAAGAACCAATGTGGGCCTGGAGACCAATCCGGCAGAAATGAGAAGGAAAAAGGCAAAGCTGTGTGTGTGTGTTTGTGTGTGTGTGTGTGTGTGTGAGAGAGAGAGAGAGAGGGGGGGGGAGCTTTTTAAAACAAGCATTTTGATCTCTAAAGTTCATAAACATTGAGAAGGAATTGGTGGACAGGATGTTCTAATAAGTATAATAAGTAGTACTTTATGGGTAACTGGGCTTATATAAATTCTGAAGTTCCAAGAAACATGTTTTACAAAATAATAGGTTATACATTTTAAGTGGATTTACAAGTTTGTCTTGGGGAACGATTGGAGTAATTAGAAATAATGTGTTAAATTTAAAGAAGCCATATGAAAATGTTAATATAAGTTTCTTAGATAATAAGATAAACCTAAATTGGGAGACAAACTTAGATTGGAAGCTTAATGAATTGTTTCCCCTACAACAAAATGTCTATTTTTATAAATGAAAAGCACAGAAGAAAATGAAGATGTGTTAAGATGCTGAGGAAACTACAGTGAAATAGCATAATACCCTGCCATAGGTTCCTACAGAAATAAAACGGCTTCAGAAATAAAGCTTTGGCAGCATCCGGGAGCCCCCTCCTGCCTCTTTCCAGTCAGACTCACTCCATTGTACAAAAGTTACCACTGTCCGCACTTCTAACACTACATGCTTAGTTAGATGCAGTATTTCCCATACTTGATATTAATCCTTTGACTCTAATTAAGAAGTAACATTTACAGTACCTACATGTGGTAATAATGCAAGTATTCCTTCTGAATGTGAGAATTATAAAATGGGCAGAGCCTTTTCTATCCTGGCTAACATACTGGTTACTCTTTAGGATCAAATAAGATAACACACGGGAAATCGTTTTGAAAAACTACAAACCGCTTGGGTTCAAAGCTCTTCCCAATCACCTCCAAGCTAACCCTCTCTAGACCATGAACCATCTATGTCAAGCTTGTGAGAATTTTTTGAGAAAATGCAAGAAAGAGGGTTATCAAAGGCATACATTAAGTGCCTATCAAAATGATAGTCTTCGGTTGGGTGTGGTGGTTCACACCTGTACTCCTAGTGCTTTGGGGGGCTGAGGTAGAAGAATCCCTTAAGGCCAGGAGTTCAAGACTAGCCTGGGCAACATGGTGAGACCCCGTATCTTTACAAAAAAGTTAAAAATTAGATGGGTGTGGTGGCGCATGCCTATAGTCCCTGCCACTCTGGAGGCTGAGGCAGGAGGCTCACTGGATCCCAGGAGTTTGGGGATCCAGTGGCTGCAGTGAGCTACAATGACATCACTATACTCCAGCCTGGGTGACACAGTGAGACCCTGTCTGAAAATAAACAAATAAATAGTCATCATCATCCACTTTTATTGGTCTAAAAAGAGAACTTTGAATTGAACTGTGGACTTCTTTTTGCAGGTTAATTTTAAACATTCCCTGAACCTTACAAGGGTGATAAGTCATTAATTAGGCAAGCCTTTAATTAGAAAGTCTTTCTTGAGCAGGCCTGAAATACCACAAAATTCAACTACCTGCAGCCATGTAGGTAAGAAATGACAGAACTGTATATATTTTAGAAGGAAAAATTACAATACTTATTTCTAAGAAGTAGCTTGGGGTGTAATAAAGGCCTACTTTGATTTTTGGTTTGGTTTTTTAGCTTTGGTTAGATTTCATTTTTCTTTTTTCTTTCTTCTTCTTCTTTTTTTTTTTTTTTTTTTTAAGGGGTAGGGTCTCTGTGGCCCAGGCTGGAGTACAGTGGCACAGTCATAACTCACTGTAACCTAAAACTCCCAAGCTCAAGCGATCCTTGTGTCTCAGCCTCCAGAGTGGCTGGGACTATACGCGTATGGCACCATACCCATCTAATTTTTTAATGTTTTGTACTGATTGGGTCTCACTATGTTGCCCAGGCTGGTCTTGAACTCCTGCCTCAATTGATCCTCTTGCCTTGGCCTGCCAAAGTGCTGGGAGTACAGGCATTAGCCACTATATTTTGGCCATACTTTTGTGAGATTTCTGTTTACTTTCTCTTTTATGAATAATTTCTATAATAATAACAGCTAATATTATAGATACTATTTTGATACCCATTTTGTTGATTTGAAAATCATCTTAGAGTGGGTGATTAGCTAAGATCTCACAGCTAGCAAATGGTAGAGCTTGGGTATGTATCCAGGCTGTTCTCTCTTAATCAATGTGTTCTACAGTTGTGTCTTTCCTTGCACAGGCCACCTAACCCCTCTATATCTCTTTTTGTTATACCTTGTGTAATGGGTATCATGATAGTAACCTCATTATGCAGTGTTATCTTTGGGAATATTAAATGTATGCAAACTGCTTACGTATAATACGTTAACATATGTAGAAGACTTAGATAGTGGTTAGGAGGGGAAAAGGTACAGTAAGTTTAAGGTATTTATAACCCACCCAGTTGGAAATTTCCAGGTTCTTGGAGAAACAAATTTCAGAATTGTAATATGGTTAACAGTGGAAGCTATTAGTCACAAATGAGACTGTTCAGGAGACATGTGTAAAATAAGGAGACAAAAAGAAGACAGTGCATGGAATTTTTACATTTAAAAGGAGGATAGTTAATGGGGACAATGTACATTATTCAAGTGATTGTTACTCTAAAAGCCCAGACTTGGACAATACACAATATATCTATGTAACAAAGCTACACGCTTGTACCTCTTAAATTTATATTAATTAATTAATTAATGGAGGATAGGATGGCAAGGAGCCTCCGGGAGTACTGGTTATACAAGAAAAAGAAACTCAAGGGAGAACATGACACAAGCATCATAAAGAGGCCAAGTAATATGATTGGAGAAGAGGAGGTTTTTGGTGACCTTACAGAGAGCAGTGGCAGTGGTGTGATCAAGCACTGAGCCCAGATTACCACGGGTCAACTGGTGGAAAGGAAGTAAACAAGTGAGTTAGGTTTGAAGAGAAAGGGCTGTAGTTTGATAAGAAAACAAAGATGGGAAAGTTTATTTACAGAAGGAAAATAATTGAGCAATTTTATATATGGAGGGGAAAAACATTTAAAAGAATATGATGTTGGTAAGGAAAGAAGGGAAAGTTGAGGAAGGCAGATCTAGGACATGCTGTGGGGAGGAGGGAGAGGCAGGTAGAACAATCCCAGGGAACGTCTTGGATGAGGAAAAGAGTCACAAGTTGCAAGCAATAGCCTGATGTTTTGTTTGGCCTGCAAGGTATATTAAAAATAAATAAACTAGTTGGCAACATTAATATATTATAAAAGTTTACCCGAAAGGCTGAGATTCCAACTTCTCCTAAAATCTGCAACATTCTGGAGGATGGGAGCCTACATTCTTGCTTGGATATAGCATTAGAGTTGAGTAAGTTCTGCTTTAAGATGGTCAAGGGATTTTTAAGGTATCCAAAATGCCCTCTGTATTTGTTCAGTCTTTACATAAGCTAGATCTAAAAACAAGGCAACTTGATCACAGACATTTTGACATACTTGATTGGAAAAAAGATTATAAATAATTTGTGTGCCCTAGGATAGAATTATAGACATTTAAAATTTAAAAGGAGTTTCCAATTCCAATAATGGTAGAATAGCTTATATCAGATATCAATGATAAATTTGGAACAAAACAGGGAGGAAAAAAGACCCTTGGAAGACACTGCAGTTACTGGAAGCAGGCAGAAACTGGAGGGGGACTGGCTCTTACAGAAGGGAACTACACTTTTCCCTTGCGGTTACTCCCTGTGGTGTCCACAGAATACAAACAGAAAGCTGTCCTTGTTTCCTGGAATGATGGGACTGACGTTATGGCTAAAAATTGAGCAGGGAAATCCACAAAAGGAAGCAGCCACAAGGTGAGAGAAGGAAAACATTTCCCTCAATTCCTCAGTGGACCCTCCAACTGTGTATGCTCGAGTGAGGCCCCAATGGACCAAAAAGAAAAACAACATATGGAAGGCTGAAAGAGTAGAGCAGTTATTCCAGCCACTGTCCACAGCAGGAGAAACAAGAGATTGGAGTTCAACTCTTACCCAGTTACAGGGGCTTGGAAAAAACCCAGTCTTCCCATTGAAACCCCATGGGATCTATGCCTTAAAATAAGTACCACATCCCAAAATTAATCAATTGACCCTAGGAGTAAAGGTGAAACCAAAGTAAGCCCACACTAACAAAGCATGAATCCAAGCTTCAAGTTTATGATGCACCTGTAATTTAGCTCACTGCTAGTAAAGGCTGTTACTTTCAGAGGTAGATAACATGACCTAAAGACTCTGCAATGTGTCATCCACAATGTTGTACACATGCACATGTGTACGTGTTTGTGCATGTGTGTGTGGTGTGTGAGATTGGGAATAAATGGGAAAATGTGGGAAAATGTAAACTAGAGCTTTGAGAAAGATCGGTCAGTAGAAATAGACCCACAAACAATTTTGCAAATATGACTTTAAATAATTATGATGAATATGTTAAAAAATCTATAGGAAAACATGAATATTATGGGTGAAGAGATGGACATTTCAGGAGAGATTTGGAAACTAATAAAAGATACCCAAATGGAAATTTTAGGATTAAAAATGATAATATCTGATATCAGAAATCCATTGGAAGGGGATTAAAAGTAGAGTGGATAGCATAGCAGAGAGGATCAATGAACTTAAATCAATAGAATTTATCCAAACAGAAAGCACAGAGGGGAAAAAATGATTTAAAATATAAGTAGCCTCAATGGCTTGTGGGACAATGTATTTATTTCTTTTCTCAAACGCTGGTGTCATTGGGTTCTATGTGTATTGGGCAGCAAGCTCATTGCTTGCTTGGTAACATATGTGTCTGGTTTTATGCCAGTATCATGCTGATTTGGTTACTGTACCTTTTTAGTAAATTTTGAAGTCATGTAGTGTGATGCCTTCAGGGAAGTATTTTCATTTTATCAATATTAATTCTTCCAATCCATGAGCATGGAATATCTTTCCATTTTTAGTGTCCTCCTCAATTTCTTTCATCAGTATTTCATAGTTTTCCTTGTGTAGATCTTTCACTTCTTTGGTTAAGTTGATTCCTAAGTAATTTATATTCTTGTAGCTATTATAAATGACATTGCTTTCTTGATTTCTTTTTCAGATTATTTACTGTTGGTATATATAAGTGCTACTGATTTTTATATGTTGATTTTGTTTTTCTTTTCTTTTTTTTTTTTTTTTTTTGAGACAGAGTCTCACTTTGTTGCCCAGGCTAGAGCGCTATGGCATCAGCCTAGCTCACAGCAAGCTCAAACTCCTGGGCTCAAGCAATCCTCCTGCCTCAGCCTCCCGAGTAGCTGGGACTACAGGCATGTGCCACCATGCCCGGCTAACTTTTTCTATATATTTTTTTAGTTGTCTGGTTAATTTCTTTCTATTTTTTTTTTTTTTTAGTAGAGATGGAGTCTTGCTCTTGCTCAGGCTGGTCTTGAACTCCTGACCTCGAGTGATCCTCCTGCCTTGGCCTCCCAGAGTGCTAGGATTACAGGCATGAGCCACTGCGCCTGGCCTATATGTTGATTTTGTATCCTGCTGAATACTTTGTGGAATTTGTTTTTCAGTTCTAACAGGGTTTTTTGGATATAATTTTTTTCTTGTTTATTTTTTTATTTCAGAATTTTATGGGGGTGCAAATGTTTTGGTTACATGAATTACTTTTACACAGTTTGAGTCAAAGTTATAAGTGTGTCCATCACCCAGATAGTGTGCATTGTATCTGTTAGGTGTAACTGTCTGTTTTTTGGTGGAGTCTTTAGGTTTTTTATGTATAAAATCATATTGTCTGAGAATAAGGATAATTTGACTTTTTTCCCAATTTGGATACTCTTTATTTCTTTCTCTTGCCTAAATGCTCTGGCCAGGACTTCCAGTACTATGTTGAATAAAAGTGTTGAAAGTGGGCATCCTTGTCTTATTCTAGATCTTAGAGGGAAAATCTTCAATTTTTCCCCATTTACTATGACATTAGCTGTGTATGTGTCATATATGGCTTTATTATTTTGAAGTATGTTCTTTCTATACCCATTTTGATGAGGGTTTTTCTTTTTCACAAAGGGATGTTGAATTTTATTGAATGCTTTTTCTGCATCTGTTGAGATTATCATATGGTTTTTGTTCTTGGTTATGTAAATGTGATGTGTTTCATTTGTTGATTTGCATATGTTGAACCATCCTTGCATCCCTGGTATGAATCCTACTTGATCATGGTGAATGGTCTTTTTAATATATTGAATTCGGTTTGCTAGTATTTTGTTGATGATTTTTCCATCTAGTTCATCAGTGATATTGGTCTATACTTTTCTTTTTTTTTTTTTTTTTTTTTTGAGACAGAGTCTCGCTCTGTTGCCTGGGCTAGAGTGAGTGCCGTGGCGTCAGCCTAGCTCACAGCAACCTCAAACTCCTGGGCTTAAGCGATCTTCCTGCCTCAGCCTCCTGAGTAGCTGGGACTACAGGCATGCGCCACCATGCCCGGCTAATTTTTTCTACATATATATTTTAGTTGGCCAGATAATTTCTTTCTATTTTTAGTAGAGACAGGGTCTCGCTCTTGCTCAGGCTGGTCTCGAACTCCTGACCTCGAGCAATCCACCCGCCTCGGCCTCCCAGAGTGCTAGGATTACAGGCGTGAGCCACCGCGCCTGGCCTGTACTTTTCTTTTTTTATTGTGTCCTTGTCTGGTTTTGGTATTAGGGTAATCCCGGCCACAGAGAATACATTTGGAGTTGTTTCTTCCTCGTCAATTTTTGAAGAGTTTGAGTAGAACTGGTATTAGTTCTTCTTTAAATGTTTGGTAGAATTCAGCAGTAAAGCCATCAGGTCCTGGGCTTTTTCTTTGACGGGAGACTTTTTATTATGGCTTTGATCTCATTACTGATTGATTTAATGAGTGTTTCCATTTCTTCATGGTTCAATCTTGGTATATTGTATGTGTCCAGGAATTTATTCATTTCTTCTAAGTTTTCTAATTTGTTCACATATAGTTGTTCATAATAGTGCCTCATAATTCCCTGTATTTCTATGGTCTCAGTTGTTATGTCTCCTTTTTTGTTTCCGATTTTATTTATTTGGTTTTTGTCTCTTTTTTCCTTAGTCTAGCTAAAAGTTTATATTATCTTTTTTTAAAAAACAACTTCCTGTATTGTTGATCTTCTATATTTTTTTAGTCTCAATTTCATTTATTTCTGCTCTGATCTTTATTATTTCTTTCCTTCTACTAATTTTGGGTTTGGTTTGTTCTTGCCTTTCTAGTTTCTTGAGGTGCATGCATCATTAGGTTGTTTATTTAATGTCTTTCTACTTTTTTGATATCAGTGTTTATTGCTATAAACTTCCCTCTTACTACCCTACTTTTGCTGTATCCTACTGATTTTGGTAAGTTTTATTTCCAATTTAATTTGTTTCAAGAAATTTTTTCATTTCCCTCTTTAGTTCTTCATTGGCTCATTGGTCATTCAGGAGCATATTGTTTAATTGTAATGCATTTGTGAAGTTTCTGAGATTCCTCTTATTATTGATTTCTAGTTTTATTCCATTGTGGTCAAAAAAGATACTTGATGTGCTTTCTACTTTTTTGAATTTGTTGAGACTTGTTTTGTGGCTTAAGATATGGTCTGTTCTGGAAAATGTTCCATGTGCTGATGAAAAGATTGTGTGTTCTGCAGCAGTTGGGTAAAATGTTTTTGTAAATGTCTGTTGGCCTAATAGGTCTAGTGTATAGTTTAACTCAGATGATTCTTTGTTGATTTTCTGTCTGGAAGATCTGTCCATTACTGAGAGTGGGATCTCTCAGTAAAGTCTCCTACTATTGTATTACAGTCTTTTTCTCCCTTTAGAGCTATTAATGTTTGCTTTATATACTTGGAAGCTCTGGTGTTGGGTGCATAGATATTTATAATTGTTATATCCTCTTGCTGAACTGACCCCTTTATCATTATATAGTGACCTTTTTTTCCTCTGTTTATAGTCTTTGATTTGTATCCTATTTTATCTAAGTGTAGCTACTCCTGCTCTTTTTTGATTTCCAATTACATGGAATATCTTTTTTCACCCCTTTATTTTCAGTCTGTGTGTCTTTATAGGTGAAGTCGGTTTCTTATAGACAGCATATAAGTGGGTCTTGTTTATGCATCCATTAAGCTACTGTATGCCTTTTAATTGAAGAATTGAGTCCCTTTACATTCAGTGTTGTTATTCTTAAGTAAGAACTTATTACTGTCATTTTTGTTCCCTGTTTTCTGATTGTTTTGTAACTCCTTTCTTCTTTTCTTTCTTACTGTCCTCCTTTGTGGTTAAGTGATTTTCTTGGGTAGTATGTTTTAATTTATTGCATTTAATTTTTAGTTAGTCTATTATAGGTTTTGCATTGTGGTTACCATGAGACTTACAAAAAACATCTTATAACAAGTTATTTTAACGAGATATCAATTTAGACCACACAGAAGAGAATAGAAACAAAGAAAAAACAAAAAAAAAATTCTACACTTTAACTCCATCCTTCCCATATTTTAACTTTTAATTGTCACAATTTACATATTTTTATATTCCCTATCTCTTAGGTTGCTGTAGCTATTATTGTTTTTGACAGAGTTGTCTTCTGGGCTTCATACTAGAGGTATGAGTGGACTATGCACCACAATTACAGTATTAGAGTATTCTGAGTTTGTTCATGTATTGAATTTTACCAGTGAGTTTTATACCTTCAACTGTTTTTTTTTTTTCCTTTTTTCTCATGAGTGTTTTTTCCCCCCTCAGATTGAAGAACTCTCTTTAACATTTCTTGTAAGATTGATCTGGTGGTGATGAATTCTCTCAGCTTTTGTTTGGGAAAGACTTTATCTCTCCTTCATATTTGAAAGATAACTTTGCTGTCTACAGTATTCTAGATAGCAGGTTTTTCTTTAAACAGTTTGAAAATTTCGTCCCACTTCCTCCTGGCCTGCATGGTTTCTATTGAGAAATCTGTTGCCAGATGAATTGGAGTACCTTTAAATGTTATGGATTCTTTTCACTTGATGCTTTCAGTATCTTCTCCTTGTCCTTGACCTTTGAGAGTTTGGTTATTATATGTTTTGGGGTAGTCTTATTTGGATTGAATCTGTTTGGTGTTCTCTGACCTTCCAGTGTCTGGATATTTATATCTTTCTCAAATTTGGGGAAATTTTCTGTTGATATTCCTTTGAATAAGCTTTCTATCCCTGGCTCTTTTGCTCAACTCTCTCATGAACAGCAATATATCTTAGATTTGGTCTTTTGAGGTAATTTCCTACATCTTGTTAGTGATCATTGTTCCTTTTTATACTTTTGTCTTTTTTCTCCTCTGAATGTGTATTTTCAAATAGGCTTTCTGTGCTCTCAGTTTCTTTCCTTTACTTGATCCATTGTGCTGTCGAGAGGTTCTAATTAATTGCTTAGTTCAGCAAATGTATTTCTCATTTCCAAGATTTCTGTTTGACTTTTTAAAATTTCAATCTGTTTGTTAAATTTACCTGATAAATTTCTGAATTGATTTTCTGTGTTATCTTGGAGATCACTGAGTTTCCTTAAAACTGCAGTTTTGAATTCTTGGTCAGAGAGCTCACATATTGCTATCTCCTTTGGGTCAGTCACTGGTTCCTTGCTTTGTCCATTTGGGGATATCATGGTTCCCTGTTTGCTGTTGTTTTTTGTGGATGTGTGTCCATTTCTTTGCATTGAAGGGATAGTCATTAATTTCAGTCTTCTTTGTCTGGCTTGTTTTGATTTTTATTGGCTATATTTGCTTAGAGGTTTTTTTGCCACTAGGTCACTGCCTCCTTTTTGGTTCTAGGTGGTGCGTTAAGCCCAGGTTTGCCTCAGCTCTAGTAACAGATTGGATGCTGCCCTTTCTGAATGAAGGAGGTCCCAAAGAGGGTATCCAGGCAGTGTGGGAAGGCTGCTTAGGAGTTGGTACCCAGGGGCCCTGTGCAACAAACCTCCTACAGCGCGGTGCTCCTAAACAGCCACTCTGATTTAGTGTCTCCTTTGGCTGAGTGACAGAGCAAAGTCTCCACTGCTGGGCTGATAGTCATGTCTTTCTCCTTTGTCTCTGCCTGTTCTCAGGGATGTTTCTCCCTTCAGGCACTCACAATGCTTCCTGTGGGTTAAGACAGGGACACGTCTCCTGCTAGGGAACCCAAGATGGGGGGAAGCTTGTTGTCCCCCTCCATCTCTCTTTTTCCTGTGTAGAAACAGTGAGTTGGGGGAGGATCTTCCCCATGCTTGGTGCTGGACAGAATGGGGGAGGGGTATCGTGGATGTGGAAGTCTGATTCTCTTACCATCTGCTCAAAGTTTTTTCACTTCTCTGGCCCCAGGAACTGTCTCATCTTCACATTTCAGTTCTGGAATATAGCTGGTGATAATCTCAGCGCTGTATATATGTGTTTTGTTTTCTGTGGTGGAGAGTGAAGCCAGCTTGCTTCTATGCCACCATTTTGGATCCAGAAATTTATTTTTTTTTTAAACTGCTTTCTTGATCTACAATTCACATACCACACAATTCATCCATTTAAAGTGTACAATTTAATGGCTTGGGTATATTCATAGATATATGCAACCACCTCCATAGTCAATTTTAGAATATTTTTATCACAGCAAAGAGAACCCCTACATCCTTTAGCTACATTCTTCTATTTTGCTATCCCCTATCCCCATTCCTAAGCAACCACTAATCTACTTTCTATCTCTATAAATGTACCTGTTCTGGGTGTTTAATGTAAACAGGATCATATAATATGTGGTCTTTTATGACTGGTTTCTTTCACTTAGCATAGTTTTCAAGGTCCATTCATGTTGCAGTATGTATCAGTACCTTATTCTTTTTTATGGCTCACTAATATTCCATTGTAGGGACATACTGAATTTTGTTTATCCAGTCCTCTGTTACTGGACATTTGGGATGTTTCCACCTTTTGACTACTGTGAATACTGTTGCTATGAACATTTTGTACAAGTTTTTGTTCAACGCTTGTTTTCAGTTCTTTTGGTATATACATAGGAGTGGAATTTCTGGGTTAATAATTCTATATTTAACTTTTTGAGGAACTGCCAAACTTTTTTCCACAGGAGCTACACCAGTTTACATTCCTACCAGCAATGTATGGGGGTTCCAATTTCTCCACATCCTTGGCAACACTTATTTTCCATTAAAAAATATTATAGATATCCTAGTGTCTGTAAAGTTGTATACCATTGTAGTTGATTTGCATTTTGATAATGACTGTTGATGGCAAGCATCTTTTCATGTGCTTATCGTCCTTTTGCATATCTTTGGAAAAATGACTATTCAAGTACTTTGCACATTTTAAAAATTGCCTTTGTGTTTTGTTGTTGACTTGTTAAGAGTTCTTTTTATATTCAGGCTACTAGACCCTTATCAGATGTATGATTAGCAAATATTCTCCCCTATTCTGTCAGTTGTCTTTTGCTTTCTTGATAGTGTCCTTTGATACATGAAAGTTTTAATTTTGATGAAAACCAATTTATCTATTTTTTTCCTTTTCTTGCTTATGCTTTTGTTATCATGCTTAAGAAGGAACCATTGCTGAATCCAAGGTCATGAAAATTTATTCCTATGTTTCTTTTAGGAGTTTTATAATTTTAGCTCTTACATGTATGTCTTTGATCCAATTTTAGCCAATTTCAATAAATGGTGTAAAGTAAGGGTCCACCTTCATTCTTTTGCGTGTGGCTATCCAGTTGTCCCAGCATCATAAACTGAAAAGACTATTCTCTCTCATTAAATGGTTTTGGTGCTCTTGTTGAAAATCGGTTGGCCACAGACAAATGGATATATTTCTGCATTCTCAATCGTTTGTCATTGATCTACAGGTATATCCTCAAGCTAGTACCGCAATGTCTTAATTGCCATTATTATAATAAGTTTTGAAATCTAGTAGATCCATTTGGGGAGCATTACCATATTAACAATATTAAAATTTTCAACTCATGAACATAAGATTTTCCCATTAATTCAATCTTCTTTAATTTCTTTGAACAATATTTTGTAGCTTTTAGAGTGTACATTGTGATTCCTAAGTGTTTTATTACCTTTGATGCTATTATAAATGGAATAGTTCTATTGGTTTCATTTTTGGATTGTTCACTATAAGCATATGGAAATACAATTGATTTTGTGATTAGATTAGGCCCGCCTAGGTAATCTAGGGTAATCTCCCCATTTCAAAGTTCTTATACTTAGTCACATCTGCAAAATGCTTCTTTCCATGTAAGTAATACATTCGCAGGTTCTAGAGATTAGAACATGGACATGTTTGAGCAGCCATTATTCTACCTACTACAGACCATCTTAATGTGATTAACAGGTTCACCCATACCCCCATAATATGCTCAAAGGAAAAAAAAACAGGTTCACCCAGAGATTTCTTCCCACAGGAGGTAGGGGAATAGGGTGTGTAGACAAATTTCCTGTTGGGCCTTTTGCCTAATCCACTATTATGCAGCGCACTTTGGAGCATCTCCAGCAGCAATGTCTTAATTCTTGGTACCATTTCTATTTTGTCCAGGATTATTTGGCTTCCCTATAATTTCTTTAATCTTTTTTACACCAAAAGAAATACGTTTATATTACACACACATATATGTACACACATGTGCTGTCTATCCTTACTTTTACAATTCTGTATTTCTGAATTTGCCTAGTTGCTAAAATGTGTTTGTGACCCCAAAATCTATACCTGTGGCACTTTTGTGGGTGTTCATGAAAATGAACAGAGCAGTGAAAATTTTGAGTTGCCCAACATGACATGTTCCCAGCCGAGGTCAAAGTGATGCTCTTCATTCTTGTTTTAGCTCTCAGACTGGAAACAAGTGTCCTTTCTGTGGTCTATTTAGTGTCATCTTTTTCACAGTTGTGTGCTTTTTTTCTTAATGATTTGTTGTTTAAATGGCTCTCAAGCATAAGTGCTGAAGTGGCGTCCAGTGTTCCTAAGCACAAGAAGGCTGTGATGTGCCTTACAGAGAAAATACAAGTGTTAGATAAGCTTTTTTCAGGCATGAGTTAGAGTGCTGTCGGCCAAGAGTTCAATGTTATTGAACCAATAATATATAATAAATAGTCTTTAAACAGAAATGCACATAGAACAAAGTTATATATTGACCTATTGACAAAAATGTTGTGACCAGAGGTTCACAGGAACCAAACTCTGCATTTCCCCTAGGAGCAAGGGTTCAGTATTTGCAAATTCAATATTTGTGGTGACTTTACAGAACATTACCAAGAAAAATATGAAGCAACTGTATGTAACATGAAATTTTATATACATATAAAAATATATAAACAAAACAGAACAATCATATATTACTTCAACAAAAGAAATAATGGGTGACATTTACTGAAGAGTTTCTATGGCCAAAAACGCTAAGTATTTTGCACATTATTTCATTTTGTTACCTCTATTATATTCTATTATTTCTCCCATTGTACAGTTGAGGAAAGTGACTCCTGGACTCTTATGGACATCACATAGCTTGTGGGTGGTAGATACCAGAGCAGTCTGATTCTAGGGCCCTCTACCCCTCACCAACAGCTCTACCTCTTAAAATTGATTTATTGATTTAATCAACCAAGTAATCAATCAATCAGTGTCAGGCATTGTGGTAGGAGCTGTGAACACAATGGTCCTGGCCCTTGTGGGGATACCAGTGAGGATATAGGCAAGTAATGCCCATTTTAAATAATAGGGTTATAGGTGAAATATGGGGTGACTTGAAAGCTCATAGCAGGGGCACCTAATCAAAGATAAGAGTGTCAGGGTATGTATCCAGGGGGAAGTAATATCTAAGCTGAACGCTTTAGGTTCTACGGGAACTTTCCAGCTAAATGGGTGGAAATCACATATGTAAAGGTCTAGGGGCAACTCAAAAAAGTCTATTTGAAAGAACTTAATAGAAGAACCCCTGCCTCTGTGTGTGTGTGTATGTATGTGTGTGTATGAGCAGCCTGGGTAGTCAGGGGATAGACTGTAAAGGGCATTGTAAATCATGTTAGGAATTTTAGACTTCATGCTAACAGCAATGGGTAGGTACTGGTCTTAGGCAGAGAAGAATTATATATGTAAAGTATTGTACTTTGCTTTCTGATGGCTCTTGCAGTATTTTTGTAAAAATGAAGAATGTCTAACATTAATTATTACATTGTGTTTACATTGGACATAAACATTATCATGGATTATGAACCTGAAAATAACTTGTTGGACTGATTGATAATTTTTATTATTTTGTAAAATACACACTGAAATTTAAGGCATATGTAGTATGCAGGATTCATTTTCCTGAAGGTCCACCTGTGTTTACCCACACCAGCTGGTTTATGCATGTGCCAAAAGTCAGTTATATTTGTTCAGAAATTCGAGTTTTTTAGCCAGTTCTATGTAATGTAAGGAATGGATAAAATATGAGTTTGAAAGTATATTTTTCCTCTGAAAGGAGGTATATTCTTCCTATGAAAACTAAGTTTAATACTAAGTATATGAGAAAATTGTAAAAGTTTGGGGAAAAATTGAACATGGAAAGACCTGGCACTCAAATTACTTGGCAAGAGTCTTTTGAGAACTTCCACTTAAACTAAAACTGCAAATCATAGGGGTGTATTATAATTGTGGTTTATGACTTCAAGCCCTAGGATGTGGTTAAATACCGAAAGAAAAATTCTTGGCCCTACACCAAAAGATTGGTGAATGAATACATATTTCAAAAATGTGTAGAAAATAAGTGGCTTAAGATATACTTAAGATACATTGATTTTTATGTCTCTTGACCAACTCTTTTGATTCACCAAGTACTAGCCCCAGTTGCATCAGATAATATGGCTTTTGTATATTACAGAAATTAAGCATAAACTATAGATAGGAGTAATGGAGCATTTAAAAACCTTTTAAAAGCTCTTGTTTGAGAAAACTTTTTATTTCTTTAAACAGTCCATAGTATTGAAAGATTTGAGGTTCACCCTCTACTGGGGGCCATGATTCAGTGGCTTTGCCTTCAGAAGATCTGCTTCTGACATATTAAAAATGACTTGGCTACCTCAAAGCAGGATGACAGAAATCCTGGCAGCATTCTTTCCTTCTGATCAACCAGTCAGGTTTTTGGAGCCATTTCCAGGTTCTCCCTTCTTCTCTCCAGGAGCAGAGGTACCTTGGAAGAGACTGCAACAAAAACAGCTTGAGGAGACTAATGGAAACTCGCTGGTTCAGCTCGGGAGCCCCCTCCCCCCAATGGCTCCTGCTCACACAGGCGAGACAAAGCCCTGACAGAACAACGTTTAGAGCCCTCACTTTGACATATGTTTTCCCAAAAATTATGCTGTGCACATAGCTTACTTTTGTTTAAAACTTACTATAAAAGCAATAGAAACTCATGGTAGAAGTGTCACACAGTGCAGAAAGGTAAAGTCACATACTGTTAGTGTAGCCTTGGGCAAGACACAAAGCCTCCGTGATCTTCAGAGTTTCCATTTGCTAAATAGGCTGAGAGCTAGTTTGTAGAGCTGCTCTGGGGATATAATGAGATAATGTATGCAAAATGCCTATTATTATTTATGGTTATATAGGCACCATTTTCATACCCTTGATCAAAGAATAATTTTCCATTACTGAGAAGTTTGTTGTTTCCTAGCAAGTTGAAAATATTGGGAAGCGAGAATGGTGAGGGTAGAAAGAGACAGGGTCCAATCAGCCAAATCAGTGGAATGAACTTTGATGGTAAACAGGGTGATGTCACAGTCAGGTGACACTTATATTACACTATGAGATGTCCCACAGGTACTCCAAATACAAAGAGACTACAACTGAATATGCCGAGGCCCATCGCTCCAGACCAGTTAATCTTGTTAATGTCATAAGCAGCCATGCAAGATCGTGGATCTGGTAACTTGGGTGTTATACTTCACACGTCTCCCACCATTGCACCGCCAATTAACTATTAAATATGTCTGTTGATTCTAGTCCTAAATACTGAATCTCCCACTCCTTTCCTCTCTTTTTCAGAAGGCCTTCAGAATGTCTTCATGGGTTTTTGCGAACACCTCTGAACTGGCTTCTTCTCTTCCAGTCTTTCCTGCTCTAATCCGTCTTCCAAATTGGTAGCAAAGTGGTCCTAAAACGCACCACTGGTAGCAAGTCTCTTCCCTGGTTAATTTCTTTCATTGTCATTTACACTGTAAATTTCAATTTCCTTATATGGCATCCAAGGTATTATAGGAGTTAACAAATGCAATGTGCTTAAACAATGCCCAGCACACAGTAAGTATAACAGAAATGTTTGCTATTACTATTATTTTTTCAGTGACCTGGTCTCTACTCTTTTTTTTAATCTAAAACAGTCACTCCTCCATTAGAATCATTGCTCACACATTTCCAAGCACACTTTGTTGTTACACACCTCTGGGCTTTACACACACACACACACACACACACTCACACGAGTTCCACTTTTTTGACTACCTGATTTCTCCTATTTATGTGTGGAACTTATTCTTCCTTACATCCTATCTCCCCCAGTGTTTCATGGCCCCTCCATACACAAGATAGTTAATATTTTCCAATTCTGTGCAACAACTGGACGTTATAATGCTTTTCCAGTTGCAACCACCACACTGGATTATAATGTTTATATGTTCCTCTCCCCTAACAGGTGGTGAACTCTTGGAATGCAAGGATTATGTTTTACTTTTTCCAAGCACCTGACTAAATGCTGGCACGTGGTAGGCATCTAGTAATTAGTAAGGTATTTTTCGAACAGATGAAAAGTGTAGGCTATAATTAGACAAAATGTAATTAAGAATATTTTATGATACAGAAAGAAATTCCCACTTGGGCAGAAAAAGGAAGTTTAGTTAAAATCTAGAAAGCCGCGGTTTTTCCAGCTGAGCTACGATGGCTGTGATGATGCAGCAAAGACTATTTCGTTAAGAGACCCTGGCTTTTTGATCAGGTGGTGCCACGTTAAGTGTTGTGGGTAATTAATGAGGGTAATTAATATGCCACCTGCTCTCCTACTTAGGGGTCAGGTGGCGGGAATTTTATTCCACTTTCTGCAAATTTGCCCCGTGCCGTGGCAGGGACTGGAGGGTGTGAAGGTCTACCAGCGCCCAGAAAGCCTCCCCTTTCTTGTTTACCCAACCCAGCACCCCCAGCAGCCGCGTCCTCTCCGAGAAGCCGGGCCGCGGGTGACAAGTGACAGCGAGGCGCGGGGCGGCGGGCACCGGCTCGCCCCTCCCCGCGCGTCACGTGCGCGAGGATGCAAACTCCCCCCGCCTCTCCTCCTCCGCCCCCTCCGCCTCCCGGCCTTCCTCCTCCTCCCGGTGAGGGTGTGCTTGGCAGACGGCGCGAGGGGGAGCGAGCGAGCGGGCGCTGCCGGGAGCCCGCAGCCCTGGCGCCCGCCGCCGCCCGGAGCCCCGCAATATGCCGCCGCGGCCCGCTGGCTCTCGGCCATGGCGAGGCTCTGCCGGCGCGTCCCTTGCACCCTGCTCCTCGGCCTGGCCGCCGTGCTCCTGAAGGCGCGGCTGGTCCCTGCGGCCGCCAGAGCCGAACTGAGCCGCTCCGACCTCAGCCTCATCCAACAGCAGCAGCAGCAGCAGCAGCAAAAGCAGCGGGAGGAGGCTGAGGAGGAAAGGCCAGAGGTGCCTGGGGCATCCTCCACCTTGACTGTTCCAGGTAGGTCCCGGCTGCCCGGCCCTGCCTCTGTTTCTCGGCAGGCGATCGTATATGGCCTCGCTGGCTTCCTCGCCCCTTCCCTAGCCATCTCCATCCTCATCCCAGCCCCTCCGGATCTCCCCGGCTGCCTGTCCAGCCTTTGGTCCCTTGCTCTGGTGCCGGGAATCTGCCCTTTGGTAATGAGCTTTCCGGGAAGCTTGGAGCACTGCAGGGGGTTGGAGAGGGGTCGGGAGCGCTGCGGGTGGGTGACTGCCCGGATTGATTATCTTTTTTTTTTTTAGCCTTCCCTTCTTCCTAATTCTTCCCTCCGTCCTGGGAATGACTGTACACACACACACACACACACACACACTCCTCAAATCCCTTTAGCATTTTGTTCTCTATCCTTTTCTCTCCTAGAGACCGAGAAATCTTGCCATAGACACCCACACACCCCTTTTCACCATTTCTCCTCGCCTGCTGTATTTAAATTTAGCCATGGAGAAAGAAAGCTTGATGTATTATTTCTCTCTCTCCTTATCCCAGGAAGGGTTTAAGGGTTCATCTTAAAGAATGCCTTCGTTACAATAAGACCAAGCAAAACAAAATGAAATAGTTTGTAATTGAAGGAAAGGGAAAAAGAGAGGGGGACGACAGATAGGAAAGATGAAGTCTGCAGTGATTTTAGTATAGCAAAAGCCTCTCCCCAGAGAGGAAAATCTTGTTAGTAAGAACTTAAATGAGGCAGATTCTTGACGCCATTCAGTGAGAGTGAAGAAATACGGCTGTAGTGTATGTGGATCTAACAGTTCCCCCGTTCCTCTCTGGTCTCCCCCCCACCCCCCATTATAGCACCATCAGTAAGCAAAGAGCTGGATTATCCATCTAAGTAGCCTCTCCCTACCTCCCAACCCAGTTCCCTTCCTGGGTGTAGATGCTGTCTGCTCTTTGGAAAGAAAAAAAGCCATTAATTTTCTGGCATGTGGGCTTAGGTTTTGGGAAACCAAAGTGAATTATAACGTTTGTTGTTTTTTTTTAAAAAAATTCTGCCTAGTAACATTATACAAGATGCTGAAAATGAGATTTAAAGAGTGGAATCATCGTCTTATTTTGTATTGCTTGCTCATCATTGAAGAGCAGTGCTCAGGCATGCCAGCTGCGATTCATGACACAGCCAGGATGATTTAATTTATCAGAGTGCTCTGAGCATAGGATGAAATCACCAAAGTGTGCAGGAAAGCATGTTTCTGACACCCTCTTAAACCAATTAATAACACTGCAGTGTGGCTAAAAGTCCTGAAAGGTTTGCAGTGTGTGGTGGTTTTCCTACCTAGCTTTTAATAACAGAAAGTGATCCCAACATTGGTTTGGGCGAGGCAGCTGTTACACATGCTATTCACTAAACTTAAGGAAATTGAAGATAGGAGACTGAGTGTCTTCATTACAAGAGAGATTTCACAAATTACTAAACAGAAGTTTGGGAGAGTGTTGATGGGTTTTATGGTTTGCAATATATTTTTTATTTTATTTTTCAGAAATTTTAAATGGGTTTTGACTACTGTGATATATATATGTTGTGATGAGGGTTATGAATAACTACAATAGTAATAGAAACCTTTTGTATGTGGCATGCAAATTAAAATATTTGTTTTTGGATAATTGTGAGGGAATATTTTAAAAAGGATGATTGTTTGGGAAACTAGCAGTTTTTGTCTTATTTATCTATTAGATTAATTGAGGTTAAGGAACCGCTATGCAATAGATCAAACTAGAGCCTAAAAAGTAACATACGAGGACTCTTCTTCCTCAAAAACTCTAACCCCCCAAGCCAGTGGCAAACAAGAGAGTGATTCAGTTGCCTGCTGGTTTGGTTATTGGAATATCAAGTCTTATAACAAAATAAAGCCTATAAACAAATGAAGTTAAAATACTCCTGTGAATTAATTGTGATCTCCACATTGAACTGGACTTCCTGTTTCAACCTTTCCCCCGCTGTGATCTATTCTTCTCACACAGCTAGTGATCTTTTTAAAAACATTAAATAAGATAATTTCTGCTCCCAGTTCTCCAGTAGCTTCCCACCTCTCTCACTAGATGCCCCAGGTCTTGAAAATGGCCTACGGAGGTCTAGATCCTTTTCTCCCCTCTCCCATCTCCTGCAGCCTGGCTCTCTGTTGCTTCAGTTTGCAGGGGGGCTCTGGTGCCTGGCCTTCGCACTTGCCGTTTTCTCTGTGTGGACTTCTGGAACCTCACATTCTTCAGGTTTGCTCAAATGTCACTATAACTGAGAGGCTTTTCCTTTCCAGGTATATTAAATAGTAATTTGCACACCCTTTTGCCCTTACCCTGATTCATTCTCCTCCATGGCACTTACTATTCTCAGCCTTTCTTATAAGCCTGTTTCCCCTTGTTAGAAAGTAAGCTCTATGAAGGCATGGACTTCATTTTGTTCAGTGCTATATTTCTAGTACTTAGAAGAGCACCTGGTACCCATAAATAGTCAACTGCTTGTTGGATGGATGAATGAATGAATATGCTGGCATCAAGGATCATTTTCACTTTCTGAGTGTTTGCTATTCTCCACTGGAGAAATTCTCCATTGGAATTTAGCAGAGGA
>CM052439.1:37894933-38012439 GCA_028533085.1 Varecia variegata | reverse complement strand
CCTATTTAAATCTCCCATCCATGAAAGCATTTATTTACTTTTTTTCTGTTCAAGGAGTTTGAAAATCGGTAGAAAAAATGTGATTAGAAATTGTTCTATCTAAAAGTACTCATGCTTTAAAGGCCATATTCCCAGATGGGGTAATCATGATTTCTTTCCAGGATTTTAGTAACCAAAAGGAATTATTTCTTGGTGTTGATTACAGGTTGAAAAACACATGCCATTGTGTTGATTTTGAGTCCAGTTTGTTTTGGTGGTGGTTTTGCAGTGTTCTTAATGTGACTGAACAGAAACTGTACCAAATATTTTTCTGAAACAAAACTCTTCCCCCAACTATATAAATATTGAACTTGATTCTCTTTCAGTGTTCTGTCTGACTAGGTTAGCTGCAGTATTGTTGTCATTCATTTACTTGGCTTAGTGTAATGTTTCTTAATTTCCTTTTGTCCAAATTGCTTTAGCTCAGAAGTAGATACAATATTTTCCATCTGCTGTTGGTAAAAATTGTGCTTTGGAGTACTTACCTGGAAAATTCTAAAACCATGAAAGCTGTGTGTTATAATGAAATACAGTCATGCATCACTTAACAACAGGGACACAGTCTGAGAAATGCATCATTAGGTAATTTTGTTGTTGTGTGAACATTGTAGAGTGTACTTACACAAAACTAGATGGTATAGCCTACTATATACCTAGGCTATATGGCGGAGCCTATTGCTCCTAGGCTACAAACCTAAACCTGTACAGCATGTTACTGTTCTGTGGGTAACTGTCACAGAATGGTAAGTGTTTATGTATCTAAACATAGAAAAGGTACAGTAGAAATACAGTATTATAATCTTATGGGACCAGTGTCTTGACTATGTGGTCTGTCCACTGAAATGTTGTGAGTGGCACATGATGGTATATGCTTAAGAAATCAGCTTCTGTTTGTTCTGAAGATTCTGTTTGGAGATGTCTCTTTAGCCTTTTGCGTCAGCACAATACACACGTCCAGGACGTACCAGATTCTGTGCCTTTTAAATTTTTTTCTTTTGTAACTATTCATGTCCTAATGACTAGGCTGTATTCTTAAATACTTGTTGATGATGTCTGTGAATATAAAGGCCAGTTCATTTGGGCCTAAAATGAGTGAGTGAATTGCTAGTGCCATTTCATGTAGGGCAGTGGGTGTCAAAGAAATGGTAATCACTTTCCATCATTACTAACGTGTCAAATACGCCTCAGTGACCTAGTCAACCAAGACTGCAAAATGCCTCAGTAACGTGTTACAACTCTTGAAACCTTGAGTTAATAATGCCAGAGTTCTCTGTATTAAGGTTCTATGTCTTGCACGGAAGTTAAGATCTAAAATTAATTTTAATTTATATATTAATGAGATTTGAATTTCTATTTAGTGTGCTTTTTTTCCTTCAAGCAGATTTCTATATCATAACACGTTAGGGAATAATGTAAAATTTAAATATTCACTAGTATTATCAGTTATTGTACTTAGTTCATTTTTGTTCCTGTTCAGTAAAGAAATACTATTTACAAATGGTGTATTTTTAAAAATTTTATTTATTTTGTTTCCTTTTTAACAATTACAAAAACATCTAATGTATTTTTAATTCACTTGTTAGCTCTGCTGAAATTTAGAACACTTACTTGGCCAATAGCAATTCTTATCTGTGAACCCAAATGCCAGCTGAGCTGTAGGTGACCAGTTGACCAGTTGGAAGCTGATAGAATGTCCAGCCTCAACTCCAGGCTCATGCTGTCAGGTCCCTGACTTATATCTGGAGGAAGTGTTATAGAGACATTATCGAATTCCATACATATCCTTTGGCTTTTAGAAAATAAAATAAAAACAGTGTTCCTGGTTTTATTCCCAACTACCTACTCCTCTGCTTTTTCATAATAGGAATGTGACACAAACAGAAACAGGATGGCTAGATAGATGATTTGTTTTTCCTAATGGGTTAACTATAACCAGGTGTTAAGTAGAGATTGCAGATGTCCTGGACTTGTGATTCACTGGATTTTGTGACCATTCCATGCTTGCCTGCTCCCATATATTTTGGGAAAGGGTAGAAATGAAGATGTCAAAATATGGCTCAGTATAGTTATGTTTCTTCAAAACTTTAAACGTGCTGTTAATGTTCTTTCGAGTTTGCATGGGTAGAGTTTGTTTATAAATGTCTAGGTAACTGAGACAAGATTACCAAACAAATACCCATTTACTGTAAGAGTGAAATAGAGGAAGACAAGACAACATTTTTTGTCTAAGGGGAAAATGCCACTAAGAATAATGAGCATAGCAGAATTTATTTAACTGTTTAAATAAGATGAGCCATACCAGGGTCGATGATAAGGGTGTGTCATGACAGGAATTCTGATTAATTCAATGTGTGTACATGAAGTTAAAAAAATCCATTTACTTGTTTATATTTAGATGAACTAGTACCTGTAAAATATTTGCATTTAAAGACAAATAATTTCTCTTCATAAAATAGGTACTTCCTAAGGTATATTTTACAATATATTTGTGCCATTCTGGAGGTTTCAGCAAAAAAGCTATGATTTAATACTCAAATTTCAGTTTCTTTATATTAATCAGAATTTGACTCTCATTATAATCTTTTGAAAAACTTATTTTTATAGTATTTATGAAACAACTAATCTGATCTTCTGCTGCTATTTACAATGAAACAATATCTAATATTGATTAAAATTATAATAACTTTAAAAAAAGTGATCACAGGTTGTACTAGGCTCTATACTTTATAATAAGTCTTCTTGGAATCATAGGCTCTTGGAACTAGAATGAGATAGGAATGACCTTCTCTTAAATGCTTTTGCTCTGGCAATGTGTGCAAAGTGTATGACAGGAGCTAGAACATATCCTTAAATTGTGGTACCTCTCGGCAGTTGAAAGTCTGATAAAACTGTTAGTTTAGGATGATTTGATGACTTCCTTCATAGCAAATACGAAGAGTGAACTTGTTCATAATTTAAAACTTTCACTGCCAACTGATTCAAGTTTGTGAATCAGAGGAGTCAAAAGAATGTACATTTTAAAATTGCTTCTGTACCATTGTATTTCAAATAGTGAAGAAGTCTGTGAACCAATAAAGCTTGGCAAATGTAGGGCATAAAGACGTTGAAAGTGCGGACTTGGGAGGTTCAAGAGAAGAGAGAGGGAGGAGTCAGGTAAGTCAATAGTCCATGGAGGAGGAAAGTGCCCACGAGTAGTGAATCTTCCTTTCCCCTATATGTGTGACTCACTGTCCCTTATACCTTCTAATGCAGAGTTCTAGGAAGCCCACAGAAAGGTGTAGGGGGCTCATGAGAACCCTGAAATTACACAATCTGCAATTATCTAGTGTTCAGTGTGTCTATGAGATTTTCAAAGGCATCCCTGACCCCCAAAAGGTTAAGAAAACCTGCCATGGTTAATTAAGCCTTTGTTAGTGGACTCAGTAAGAAAACAAAAGTAACATTCAGACTCAGTTAACATTTAGACTCAAATAACATTTTTGTGTTTTCTTAACATGGGAGGTTTTTTGTTATTGTGGAACTGTGATGGGTAAAATTAGTAAGTGTGACAGCAGTATAACCAATCCTGCCTGAAGGCTTTAACCCTGAAAAGAAGTGATTGCTTAGGATGCACGTACCTTGGTCAATGCTTTCAGCCTTTGGTTTTTCCATTCTGTTGGTAGAATGGCTACCAAAATGTAATAAATATCTTTTGATAAATTGCATGATTTTGAATTGTTTCATATCCAAGTTTCATTATATAACAAACTGGCAGGATACCTTACACCTGAAAAAATCCTCTGTTCAGAATTCTTTGGCAGTCAACCCAGAAACTCTTTGTGTCTTGGCTCTTGGCTATTCCACTGAAGGATAGGGTCACTGAGATTAAGTTAATAATCTTAATATGGGCTCTGATGACTTTTTTAGTCATCTAATCCCTCAAGGCCTGCTTATAAACCTCAATCAATTTTGGCAGATGGAGGCCTACCTAGTTGTTAGTAATTCCCAAAGAAGGCGTTCATAAAAACCTCAGTCTTTTCCCACTGCTGAGATAAGTATTATATTAATGTTTGGTCTTTAAACAGTTTTGGGGTCAAAATAGTAATTTCAGCCTACAGTGATTTAAATCTGATTTAACTTGCTATTTTTATCACGAACGCTGTGCCAGGTTTTGGAATTAATATTAATATCATCTCTAAAATCAACGCAGTCCATATTTTTCTTTCTTTTTTGAATCACACCTCTCCTGGTTTAATAACTAACTACATTGGAAAAGCTAGATGCCATGAAGAATGAATAGCAGAGTGAAGGATTTCTTGGAGGACTAGCTCTATTTTGCAGAATTTTTCTTTCACTTGGAAATCCAAATGGAGAAATTTGTATTTCAGCACATTCTGATGTTCCAAAGATAAATAATAGCATGTGTTGAGACTTGGAAAGCTACAGCTTCAGAGAACAGCATAGGGCACAGACATGAAGGTAACAAAGATATAGCCAGGTGTGGTGGCTTGTGCACCTAATTTCAGCTACTCTGGAGACCGAGGCAGGAGTATCACTTGAGACCAGGAGTTTGAGATCAGCCTGGGCAACATAGCAAGACCCTGTCTCTAAAAAAAAAAAAAGAAAGAAAAAGACATAGGCACCCCTGATAAATCCAAGTACTATTGTGGCCATTGTACTTCCTGTATGTAAAGGCTGGCCCAAAGATCAGGACTCTATGCAGGGAGTGTGTGTGGGGCCCATCACGGATCCAGTACCTTAGAGGTAAGTTTGACAAGGGCGGGTGAAAATATTATAGACCCAATTTACTCCCTTTTCTTTCCTATCAATATTTTTTTAATCCAAAATACAGTATAAAGTCTATAACTCTTGAATAATTTTTATCTAATAATTATATTGAAAAATTGTACTTAAATATTAATTTACAACCATAAAATATTTGACACTGTAATATATGGTCATTGAAATATCTTTATATTCTAAAACATGAAAGTTGAAAAAACTAGTTTATTTCTCTGTTTAACATTCTCTCTCTTCTCAGTCTCCCCTCTTATGAGCTGCTCTCATTTATTCTAGTTGCTTTTTTTTTTTTTTTTTTGAGACAGGGTCTTGCTCTGCTGCCCAGGCTAGAGTGCAGTGGCATCATCATAGCTCACTGCAACTTCCAACATCTGGGCTCAAGTGATCCTCCTGCCTTAGCCTACAGGTGTGTATTACCACACCCAGCTAATTTTTCCACTTTTTTGGAGATATAGGGGTCTCACTTTGCTGCTCAGGCTGATCTTGAACTGCTGGCCTCAAGTGATCCTCCCACCTTAGCCTCCCAAAGTGCTGGGATTACTGGCATGAGCCACCGTACCTGGCTGCATTCCAGTTTTTTTAAATACCATCTCTATGCTAAGACTCCCCGAGCTTGCTCCTGAATGTATCCACCTATTATCTTGACATCTTTATGTAGATATATCACAGGGTATCTCACTTTAATCATCCATATCTAAAACTGGACTCTTGATTTCCTATCACACCATCTAGGATAAATATTTTATTCCTTATTATTATAAAAGCTAATAAAGAGAGCGAGAGAGAGTCATGGGTACTGTGCTGGCTAGCTGCTCTACCTTCATCTAATCAGTCACCAAACCCCATTTAGGAGTCTGCTTCCTGAATATTTCTTGTCTGTTAATTTTGCTCCATCTTCACTGCCTCTGCCCTAGCTCAGGTTACTTGTATGCTCTAGTTCATGAGAGCACATTAACTGGCCTCCTTATGTCCGTTCTCGATGCTCTAAAATCCATACTCCCCAGAGAAACCACAGGAGTCATCCTGCCACCCTCCCGTAGTGATTATTTTTAAGTACAAATCTGATTAGCCTTCCAATTACTTATGAATCAAGTCAGAATTCTTAACATGACCTGAAGGCTTTGCATAATTTACCACTCCAGCCTCAGCTCCAGCTTCCCTCCCACTTCATCAGTGAGCTCAGTTCTCCATATCTCCAGAGTGACAGGTTTTGTGCCTCGGGGCCTTGACACAGGCGGTTTCTCTGCCTGCAACACTGGCCCAATCCAAAACACACCCCACTACGCGTACCCCTGCACCCCCCATTCACCTGGTTAATTGCATTGAAACTTCAGATATTAGCTTCAATGCCTCTTTTTTTAAAAAAGGTTTTCTTTGACTTTTTAGGCTGAGCTAGGTTCCTCTGTGGTGCGCTCTCAGAAGCTCCTCCTACTTGCAAGGTCTGTAATTAATCTGTGGCTGGGCACCTGTTTTATATTTCTATATATTTTTTTTCTCTAGATTGGAAGACAGATCAGGCCAGGTACAATAATTGCTTTGCTTGGGACTCTCTCCCTATATAAATATTTATGGAATGAACAAATGAATGCCTTAGTATAGATAAATATTTGGGTAATTGAATATCTTCTG
The DNA here is from genome assembly GCA_028533085.1 of Varecia variegata. NCBI lineage: Eukaryota > Metazoa > Chordata > Mammalia > Primates > Lemuridae > Varecia > Varecia variegata. Next base: position 38,005,992 of record CM052439.1, on the reverse strand, counting down.
TCATCTCCATGCTTGAGCTGGTTTTTCAAGACAGTGTGTATATGAAAAAGGTCTTATATAGGAAAAAGCTGTAGAACTTTAAGAGTGAAGTGGCCAAAGTATACAGGTTTTGGGTCGAAAGCAATGTCTGCTTTGAAAAAAAAATACACAGGAAGAGAAATTGGTATTTACTCAAGTTCAACACAGCATATGCTAGTTTATATATGAGCTGGTGATAACATACAGGATTCCTATAGTGACTGATTTCTCTAATTTTTTTCTTTTTAAACAAAAGTCATTGAGTCTCTATTATTTGCCAGGTACCATGTATGGTACCAAATATATAGAAATAAAATATATTGTCATTGCTTGCAGAGAATACCCATTAGGGACATAGATAAAGAGACCACAAATAAAAATAGAGTGTGTAAGTATATCAGAGGGATGTATAGGATACTGTGGAAAACAGGTTTGGGGGAAAGTAATTTGGCCTGAGTTTCCTAGAAGAAAACACACTTAAGATGAGTTTCAAAATTATTTCGAAAGGCAGGAAAAGGAAGTAATAATTTATTTTTTACTCTTTTGATTTAGATCTATTTTTTCTACTTTCTGAAATAATAATTTATTAGTTTGACATAATAATAATTCTGCTCCCTTTTATCTTTAGTATTCTCTAGAATTCTTTTTATTTCTTACTTTTATGGCTTGTCATTCCATGTTAGAAAAGAAAAAAAAAATGTAGCTTCTTCCAATAGTGCCCACATTTCTTGAAGAAAACAGACTGATAATGAATTCTTTCTTAAATAAGAGGATTGAATTCAGAATTCAAAAGTAAGCCCCATTTCTATTAAGTTATTGAGGTCTAGTATGGGCTAGCCATTGGTACTTTTTGCCTTTACATTGATAAATAGTTGAAGTACTTTCCCCGCTATGAAAACAGTGGGGGTGTTACCACCTTGACCAAATTGTGCTGTTTTCCTATCAGTCCTCAACATGAACACAACACAGACCAGTTGTGTCTTGATGTCTCCTGCCTCTCTCTTTCCCATCTGTGCCAGCCTGCTGGCCATTTCCCCAGTCTATCGTGGAAACAACTTCTCTTCTTTCCCTGTCAGTGACCTCCAGTTTCATTTTTACATCCCACCACAAGGCAGTGGATGATTTAAAAATATATTCTATTAATTATTATGGTTGTAATATCTGAATGGAGGACTTTTAAAAAATATAATTGCACATTATCAGTTGCCTGTGTTCTGTTAAAATTACAAAGTTCATGAAAACTAATACGTATTAGGAATTTTATGCATTCATGAAGTTTTCTTCTTTCAGGTTAGCCTAGAGATGTACTCAGAGCAGGAGGCCACTTAACTGGAAATTAACAAAGCAGAAGAAAGGGTATCATGTTTACTTCATATATCGATGTATTTTTGGGGATACAATCGAAGTTTGCTCTTACTGTATAAAGCACTCTGTCATGCAGTTTCTGCATTTTTTTAAATCCCTGAAATTCTGTAAATCTTCCAGACTGGGGGAACCGAGACACTGAAACAGGTGGCTGAACAGGGGAAGCATATGGGCTGACTGTGCTGTTCTCCCTCTGGCGCAAGCCCAGTGTTCTCAGGGTACTGTGTGGTATGTTGTTTTTTGGGGCTTTCAGAGAGTGAGGGGGAGATCATACCACATATACCACCATTCAGAGTGTGAATTCAATGTATTTATGTGGAAGAGACAATGTATAAGTCTATTCAATGAAAGACACTGTCTTAACCCAACAGATCTGCCTACCTTTTCAATCTTATCTATTAAATATTTCCATCATTTCTCTAGTCATCCAACCTGAAGAGCCTGAAATCTTTTATCGATTATATCTGATCGTGGTGTTTTTAGTGTCTGTTCCTGTGGGTTTATTTTTACGGCCACTTTCCCTGTCCAGGCCCCAACACCATCTGTTTGGATCATTACAGTAATCTCCTATTGGGGATCTCCATGTTTTATTCCCTCTAACTCAAACCATACCCTTGCTGCATGCGTCTTCCTGAAACACTGCTTCTTTCCTAAGCTTTCATTATATTGTCATTAGAATTTGAAATCTCTTTCAGGTTTCTGTCTCCCACTATTTATAATGAATACTTTGTATTAATAATATACTGAAAAATTGAAATTGAGTAATGAATATCCATGTACCTTCACCAAGATAAAACAGTTGCTAAAATTTTGTCATATTTGCTTTCTCTGTTACTATCTTTCTAGACACATCACACACACACACAAAATATCGTAAAACTAACTGAAACTTCGTTGTATACATCCTGAATTTTCATCCCTAAAAGCTTCATCATGGCTCTTTTAAGATCTGGGTAACTTTCAATGGACAAGTAATACCTTTTTAAAGTGGCAAAACTTTAAAAAAACTCTACGACGTGGAGAAAGCCAGCCAGGCCGTGAACAGAAAGGAAGAAGCCAGTACACAGAAATGGAGTTCTTGCTTCCAGTCATTCCTGAGATCCTGCGGGATAATTGCCATCCCCTGGCTTGCTTGCACAACATTTCTTTGTATTCCATGGCTTGATAACTTCCGTTGTTGCCTCAGCAAATTGTGGTTGGATTTCTATAACTTTCAACCAAAAAGTCTTAACCTGCTCTATAGGTTATTTCTTATACTAAGTCCTAACTCCAAGCAAATTTTAAATCTGTTGATACTTTTCCATCCCATTGATCCTATCCTACCTCTTTCATATCCCAAACTCCAGCAGAAACCTACTTAGCTCTTCATTCTCCACGAAGCTTTTCCAGTCCGTGATTATCTTTCTCTTACTCGATCACTTATATCTATCTTTATTTGGTGATTCAATACTTGATAATATGTTGTTTTAAATTAGTCTAATTGTTTCTGATGTGTTTATTTCCCTTTTGAACTTCTGAATTCCTTCAGGGCATAGATATATTTATTACCCATTTTATGTCTCAGAATGCCTAGTACTCAATAAGTGCTCAATAAAAGCATGTTGATTCATAATATGTTATGATTATATATAAATATGTTATTATATATAATATGTTTTATATCTATTATATATATAAAAGGAAATATCTAAGGAATTAAGTACCTTTTCTTATTTATGTATTTACTTCCAAAATGTTCAGGCTAATTTAAACAGAATTTGCTTATTATTCTTTATTTTGCTACTTTTGTTGTAGTTTTAAAGTATAATATAGTATTTAATTATCTAAGTGCATCACTATATGACATAATCTCTCATCACAACTTTTTCTTTGTACCCATAGCATGTCCCAAAATATGTTTCAGTGGGATTAATTGGTAGTTGCCTGTCTCCTTGGTAGAATAAGGCCCATGAACAGTAGCTCTTTGGTCTTCTGCTATATCTTCATGCCAGACACATACTAGGTATGTCTCTCCAAAATTCTTTTTAATTAAAAAATGTTTATTCTCAGATTTGTGAGTTTGGGGCAAATGCTGATGGTTTAAAATGAATGGGAAGATGATGAATTGAATAATACTATAAGAGGCTTTGAGATTGAGGACTGTCAGTCAATCATGATATTAATATACCAAAGTACAATTCATAAATCTGGACTACCTTTTAAGTGTTGTTTTCTTTCCTTGTTCTATATTTTTGTTTCTTTCCATTTCTACCTTTATTTTTTGTCTCTTATTAGCACCTAGTTTTGTCACTTTTTGGCCCATGATGATAACCTCATGCCTTCTCACTCCTGCTCCCCTCCTCTTTCTCACCTTTATTTTTTTCCTCACTTCACAGTACTGATTTAGATGTCCTTGGGATTCTCTTTTCTAAACAGGAATGTTTTTTTTTTTTTTTGTCCTTAAAATACTGCCCAAAGGCCTCTGACTTATAAAGACACATTTCTAAATCTACCTTACAAACAAGTACATTTAATTAATCAGTCTATGATAATTATTAAATAAAAGTTTTCGTTGCCACAGAAAGCATAACAAATGAGAGCAGTCATTAAACTATTTTCTTGGCATTTTAAAAAGCTGGGTGATTAGCTAAATATCAGTTCATGGTTGTGAGGTTGGACAGGAAAGACCTGGGTGAATTTGAGACTTGGGAGAAGTCCCAGGTGGCTGCCCTGGAGAGGGTGAGGTGTGAGGGTCCTGGGCCAGGGCTGCACAGGGAGGCAGGGCTCAGCGTGGTCAGGGTTCTGTGGTTGATGGAACCAGCAGAGGACTCATCCCAGGGCCTCATGGGTCAGTGGCTAGAGCAGGGGCTTCAGTGTGAGGGCAACTGGAGTCCTAAGTCTGTTCTACCCCTTCTGAGGGATGCTCTGGGGCCAACTAATTAAACTTTCTCTAAGATAGACAGAATAATATTTACCTTGCAGAATTATTATAAGTATTAAAGTTGATGTGTGTAAAATACCTAGCGTTGATATTTATCAATAATTACTAGAGATGATTTTTAGTAAATTAAATATTTCAGAAATATGAATGTTTTATTGATTTATATTCTATAATATTATGTTAGTAAGGGTTGAATAGGTAGAGAGAAAAGGTAACACGTTTCTAGTATGTGAGGCTGGATTTGTTTTCATTGTTTTACTGTACTTACTGTAAATTCACTCTGAAAGTGCATATGTTTCTATAGTAAGAGACATTAAAGCCTATTGTGGAATTAAATTACTGTTTTTCTTTTAAGACAACCTAGAAACAACATTGTTTTTGGAACATTACCTAAAACAAGCAAACAAGAAAAATATATTTGAAAGCCAAAAATCAGTGAGGTATTCATCTGTGAGCTTCAAGTTTTCACTACTGTATTGATTCCTTTTGTTTTGCTGGGAAGATAAATTGGTTCTTAAAGGCTGAATTCAAACAGTAGTTTTTATTGTTCTTTTTTTCTGTTCAGGAAATCTTAACATGAACTAGAATATTCTCAGCATACAAATAAGCCAACAAACACTGGCTGTGGTCCTTTGGAAAACTTTTTATTAAAAAGATAGTGTTTCTTTTTATGGGAAAAACAAGAATGTTTTATAGCTCTCTTCTTTTTTCTTTGCTAGCCTTGGCATTCTGTTGGGTAGTATCATTTGTCCATTAAAATGGTGTATCTTGGAACACTCTCTTTAGAAAAGAATTCTGCAGAGCAGATGAAATCTTTATTTTTTTTTTTTTTGAATACCTCAAAGGAATAGTAAATTATGTTCCTCTCTAGTATTGCAGTTACTACTCCACAACAGAAGGGCATTAACATACTAATGGAGGTAGCTGATTGATTAATACATTGATTGGATTTAGAAGATTGTGTTCTGTGAAATTTGAGGCTGGTTGAATTCTAAATTGGTATGGTTGTTGCGTCTAAATAGTTAAAAATTTTCTAATGTTAACAATATTCATAGATAAAACAACATTTTATGGAAGTTTATTTATAACTTCCTAGTTTGATATGAGTTGTGTCCCAATTAAAGCAATAAATCAGGTGAAGTTTCAGAAAGTTGGTAGGACAAAAATAAATCAGAGCATTATTTAGGAATTACTTTTAGTGCACTTTGGATGGAACTGAAAACAAAGGATTTAGCCGTATTAAACTGATATTTTTTTGATCTATACTTCCAGAGTCTGGCAAATGGCAGGAAGGCAGCATAAATCCTAGACTTGGGTTAGGGTCACAGTAATAGCTTCCTGAATAGTTAGATCGATGGATTTATGTTTGCTTCTTGATTGGTTAGGTGGAATTGACTGACAAATGTGGCAAAGGCTAGTAAGGCAGCTGTGTCTAAATTGATGGCCAACTAGATAAAGGATTTGAACTCTGTTGGTCGGTTCTTAACGTAAAGCAGTTGGTGTTATTCTCTCAGGCTTTGTCATAAGAGAAAGCATTAGAAAAATTTACGTTAGAGGTGGAATTTCTTAAAGTCTATAATGTCCAATAATTAAAAATGATATACTGATAGTAGATGGAAAATTATTCAAACAGTCAAACAGAGAAATGGACATAGAGTACAACACTCAAATTCAATACAGCAAGTGCAGATAAACATTTACTACGTATAGAATCTCTCTGGCTTTTTGAAGGGACTTTGAAGAGTGAGTTTTTTGCTCTCAAGGTATTAATACTTAACATTTATAGGCAGAGAGGGCATAGATATATATAAATGTAAGGCAAGATGTCATGATATGCTCAATTAGCATTTCAAAGTGGTATGGGAACATGAGGGAAGGAGAGACAAAGTTTCAATTATAAAGGGACTGATTTCCCAACTGTTTTCTGCTTAATTATCGTTTTTTGATCACCACAGTCTTAGAACCTGCATAAAAGGAAGTGACTGGCAAGGAATAAGGAGAATTTTTTTTTTTTTTTTTTTTTGCTGTTTGTGTCTAAATGGAAGGCTGGCTGTTAGAACTTAAGGCAGGAAATAGAAACCAAGATTTTGGTTTGTATTTTTATATTTCCTCACATACGTACCATAGTAATGAGTTCTATTCTGTTTTTATTAAATTTTTTAATCTTAATTGTGAAAGATTTCAAACTTACAGAAATATAGTCCATATGTTGTGGACACCCATGTACTCATCACTGACATTAATCAAATATTAGCTTTTTGTAATATTTGCTTCATATTCCTCTCTCCCTCTTTTTTAAGAAATAAAGATAGACTGAAGCCCCACTTTCATCCCTTTTCCTTCCTTACCCAGAATTAATCACTGTCTTGAAATTGGTGCTGATCATTTTCTGTTTTAAAAACTGTAAGAAATGTACATACATATTATAGATATCCTTTTCCAGTTTGATATTTTTCACTCAACATCATGTTTGGGGACTACCCTTGTTGATACATTGATATCTCATTAATTCATTTTAATCGCTGCATAATATTCCATTGTATAAATAAACCACACTGATGGACAATTAGGTTTCATCTTTTGTTCCTCTATTATACAGGGTGCAATGACCAATCTATTTGGTGTCTCATTTTAGATTTTATAAGAATTTTTGTAGTGTTCATACGAAGAAATGAAATTGCTCAGTTATATGGTATGTACATTTTCAACATATCTAGGTCTGTCCAACTCAAAAGTACGTGTACAGTTTGCATTTTCCTGGTTATAGATAAGTGCCTAATATTTTTAAATATTTTTTCCTCTTCTATTTTCCTTTTCTGAGAGTTTCTTTTAAATGCATTGCCATTTATTTTTCTAGTAATACTTCAGGGCGAGGTGCTATTCTAATCATGTTGATTATACTATTTTATGTAATCCTCTGATAACCCTATGAGGTGTATCTGTTAGTCAGGTGCTGGTGTTGTCCTCATTTCGTGGATGCAATTCGGGCAGACAGGCAGTGTAATTTGCCGTGATGACATGGGTAGTGAGAGATGGAGCTGGGGTTAGAACCCTGGGTGTTTGGCTCTTACGGTAGACTGCATAGCCTTTCTGGGAAAATGGCCAATCCTCACCCAGGAAGTCAGAACACATTTTTGAAATTAGCAGTGGTAGTTAAAACAGTCATTCTTGTTTTAAAAAATGTGAAACAGGGAACATGATGCAATATTTAGAACCTTAGCTTATGTGAATCTCTGAGCCCAGTGAAATTGCATGCAAACTTTTCGTGTATTTGTGAGCTCATGCATTTTTTTGGTTGGGGTGAGAGTGAGGAGAGGTCCATAAATAAATCAGATTCTCAAAGGGATTAAAGATTAAAGAATTACTGCTCTGGTATAAAGAGGAGAGAGCTTTTAAATGGAGTTGTATCATGGAGTCACCGGGATGGGCAGGCTTCGGAAGCTCATACGTGTTTCTTTCCAGGAGGATGATAAATGAGCGTACGGTACGGGTGCTTCTGTTCGGATGCTGCTCCTACCTCTCTGTCCCTTCTCCCTTCCTTTCCATGCCCTGGGCAGGCTGTCCTGTCTGCAGTTCCTGCCCACTGCTGTCTTAGGCCTCAGTATCTTTGCTTACTCTGCCTAGAATTCTCTTCTGTCTGGAAAGCTTGTTAAGGTGAGGAGACACTTTCTGATGTCAGCTTTCATTTCTATCAGGAACCATTCTGGACATGCCAGGTCTGGCTTTGTGTTCTGCTATGTGTTTCCAGAGCACTTGACTTCTTGAAGCATGCTCTCGTTGCACTCGGTTGAAAGGGCCTTTGGATTTGTCTCCGGCCTCCTACTAGACTTTCTAGTCCATAGAGTAAGGACTATTCCTGTTTTTGTTCTGTTTGGCTGACCACCAGGGCCAATCACCTTGATTGACAGTTATTAGGTGCTCAATAAATGATTGTTAAAAAAATGAAAATTATTTCTACTCTCATAGTTGTTGAAACTCAGAAATCTCAGTGTCATTTAAATTTTCCTCTAATCTCAATATTGTGTCAATTGCCAGATCCTAAATGTTTTTGCTTCTGAGCCGCCTTTGTCACTGTTTGTGCTCTAATTTTGACTTTTTTTTTTTTTTTTACTTGATCCTAAACCATTTCAGTAGCCTAATTTCTCACTATCCAGTCCCATTTTACAAATTGCTCCCGGAGAGGTCTTTCTGTGCCAAAACAGTCTTGGCACACACTGCTCGAGGTTCATTACATTGGCGGTGGAATGAAATCTAGTCACCTCCATTGTTCCCAGATTCTTTTTTTCTTTCTTGCTACAACTGTCATTCCCTTAATGTGAATTTATTTACCTTTTTTTTTAAACCTTAATGCCCTTTCTCATGTTATTTTCTCTTCCTGATGTGTCCTTGATGCAGCTCTAGATTTTAAAATTTATCTATTCTTTCAATTTCAGTATCAATTAATTCCCACTTGAAAATATTCCATATACCCTCATTTAGGATTCATATTTTCATTTTCTGTATATCAATAATACCTTGTATCATTTTGTATATATTTCCCACTAGATTTTTAACTACTTCAGACTTGAAATTGGGGAATGTTAAATACAATAACATACATACAAACTTTTTTTTTTTTTTTTTTTTTTTTTTTTGAGACAGAGTCTCACTCTGTTGCCCGGGCTAGAGTGAGTGCCGTGGCGTCAGCCTAGCTCACAGCAACCTCAAACTCCTGGGCTTAAGCGATCCTTCTGCCTCAGCCTCCCGAGTAGCTGGGACTACAGGCATGCGCCACCATGCCCGGCTAATTTTTTTTTTTTCTATATATATTTTTAGTTGGCCAGATAATTTCTTTGTATTTTAAGTAGAGACGGGGTCTCGCTCTTGCTCAGGCTGGTCTCGAACTCCTGAGCTCAAACAATCTGCCCGCCTCGGCCTCCCAAGTGCTAGGATTACAGGCGTGAGCCACCGCGCCCGGCCCAAAATACAATAACATACATACAAACTTAACACAGTTACTAATACAAAGGAGGTGTTGAATAAGTAGAAGCTGTTACGGTATATGCTGCCACTGGACCTGGCACTTTACTTAATGCCTTGTCAGTATTCAATAAATGTTTACTGAAAAAAATGAATTAATTGGTTAAAATTTCCAGGCCTGGCAATATAGTGGCTATCTACTAATGCTTAATGCTATGGTATTCATACTGCGCTAATGCTTTAGGCGTTCAGTGTTCTCATAGCACCTGAATTTCTATTTTCTGGTCGGTATTCCTTTCAGATGTCGAATTACAGGGAAAATGCTACAATTTACTAAGGTGCCAAAGAAACACTGGAGAAAATGCTGGGCCTCATTCTGTTTAAATCTAACCACTCTCTCCACACGGTGCATCTCATTTGCGTAAATGAAATGCTGACAGTAGGTTTCAAACCCTTTCGGAGACATGCTGAAGCATGTGTCTGGCAATTTCTAAGTAGGTTCCATTTTTTTCTTTATTGATTTAAACATACTTTGCATGTAGATAAAACAAGGAGAGAAAGCCTTCTGTAAAAGGGTAAACGGATGTTTTATTAAGTCCTTTCCACTTTATTTGACTGTGAATAAAGTATGTGAGTGCACCAATGGAATCCCCAAACAACAAAATAGTATCCATTGTTCTTTGCCAAGCTATTGTTTGTGTATTTAATTTTCTTCATAAGAGGCTCGTTCTTTCAACCTGTCAAGAGGGTGTTGTGAGGAAAAAAATAAAGTGAAACATCTATCAATGTTGGGAATGAAAGGTAAGTTAAAGGAAAATAGAATGATTTCAAAGGTTTACTGAACATTCCCTTTTTGGTAACTCCCTGGGGAGACAGGAGCAGTCACATTGATACATTGACTGTAGTAAAATAAAATAGGAATACTCTCCTGTTTACAGTGTAAATTGGTATTGCATTCTGGGAAACATTTTAGCAGTACATATCAAGAAGCTTTCACCAGTTCATACCTGTGACCTATTAATATTTCTCCTCCTCAGGAAATAGTTGAAAATTCAGACAAAAATATATGCACAAGGATTTTAATTAAAGCATCATTTGCAAATATGAAAAAATAGAAATGACTAAACATATAGTAATAGGAGAATCATTAAATAACCCATAGAATTTTCTTCAATAATGAAACAAGGTAATTAAAAAATATCTAGTACCATAGATGCATGTTTATAATATAATCTTAACTGAAAAACATAGCATATAACATTATTGGCTTTTTTTTCCTTCCTACCTATAATACATTCTTACTGTAGTAGGTCATATCATACATTGTAGCAAATCACATGGTATTCCTCCCATGAACCTATTGATATGGCCAATATTAATAATTTTGTGAGTTTCTTTAAAACCTTAATTCATAAACATAGACACAAGTAATCACAAATATAAAATATCTTATTTTTGTAGCTCTATTTTTGTCAGTATGCTTTTAAAAGTACTAGATGGAAACTGTTACCTCTGAGAAATGGGAATAGGAAATGTTATTACTTTCCTCTATATTTTTCTGTATTTTCCAAATATTCTGTATAGATCATGTAAAAAAGAAAACTAAAAGTATTGAGTCTACCCAAACCCTGAGTTAAACACAAGTATTTTCAATATGGGAAGGACACATAAATAAATTACTAGACATGGCAGATATCAGTGATTTGTTTGAAAAAATAAGTAACAATAACTATCAGTAGATATAGTGGCTACAAAGGTCAGCTTTCATTTTTGTCAGTATCCCACGTCTCTGATTCTCTGGGGTGCTCATGCCTTTAGTGGTTTGCAGCAGAGGGACCACAGGCAAGCCATGGAATATTGACAGTATCAAATATAAGCAGTTTCAATTCTTCTTGTTCTATTAAAAGAAACAGAACAATTAAATATGAACTGAAGAGGATGGCTTTGGGTCCCATCTCTACCCCCTGAGGATATATCTGTTTATCATCCTAGGTCAGTGGTTCTCAATGTTGGCTATGCACTATACTCATCTGGGATCTCTTAAAAATACAATTCCCTGGATCCCATCTGCAGTTTTTGTGACTTAATTGGACTGGGGTGGGGCCTGGGAACATAGCGAAAGTTCCCTAGGTAAGTCTATTGTGTAGCCAGGGTTGAGAACTGCTGTTCTAGGCCAAGAGAGTTAAGCATTCTAGAAAAGATTAACGATAATAACACATTATGAAAATTTATAATCTAGAGGTTTTATAAGATTCTCATTTAAGATTTCATTTATTTACTCAAGCAATCAGCCATATATTCAGAAAATAAGTAGGCCTATATTTATAATAGTAAATTTTTTTTCAAAGAAAAAGTATGTTTTCTAGAATGTTCTTACTAAGGCAATAAAGTAAACAGGCACCTTTTAGAAAGATGTACACTAAAGAGTTCATATTGCCTGATTTCTTCCTTAACATTGTTAACCAGGATAATTTAGTTATACCTGTGAATGCCCATTTTATCTGTACTTTCGTTGGTACTATCACTGTCTCCAGCTGGCTCTCTCTTGTACATATTGAAGATAACTAATTTCTTTGTGCCTCTCTGCGACTAGTATAGATCTTAATAAAAGTATGTAGCATAAAAACTACACAAAGGCTCCCACACTTTCTTAGTTCACAGTTCCCTTAGTGTCTCAGTAATTTTTTAATGGCCAAAACAACTTCTAACAACTCAGTAGTCATTTGAAAAAATAATATATATTTGCTAATTGATATGTGTGCGTGTTAGGCACAGTACAGCTTCACCAAACTTGGAAGAAGATTGAACATTGCCACCCCTATTTCTTGCTCACAGTTCATTTTCATGCGGCATTTACTTTCTGTCAGAGCACTCACTGAATACCCAGCTTCACAAAGATGTGATGTTGTTGAATTGAGTGTGGCATAATCTAATGTCAAAATAATGAACTCAAATTTGTGCGGTGTCCAACAGAGGCTAGTATCAGTGTGCTTGCATGGAAAATTTAAAATATCTTCTGGAACCTCTGTTAGTTTGTTGTGTTGCCCTTAGTGGCTTCAAGCATAGTTTGGGAACTGTGGTCCCAAATCTCAGGCTCTTGATGTTTTTCTCTTTTAGATACTACACAGGATTTGTTTATAAATTTTTGTCAATTATGCTGGTCACATTATTTCTTTTTAGCATTAAGATGTGGAACCAGTCAAAATAGTACTCTTTTTTTTTTTTTTTAAAAAAAAGCATTAACCACAATCAAGGCAGTGTGCTAATGTTTACTTTGTAGTACCATATTCCTTGATTCTGTGATCAACATTTTTTTTTTTTACATTTTAATATTTTTGAAACTGAATGCATCTTACAGAAATGATAAAGAAAACATCTCTCTGCAGGATAGAGAGGACTGGGTTGTCTCGTTGCATGAGACGTAGAGATGATGGCCTTTGGGCAGTGCTGGACAGTTCCCTTGGCAGGAGGTGGAGGCCACTGGCCATCCCAGTTGGAACAGATGGTTAACCCTACCTTAAAGCCCATTTTGTTGAAATGTGTTGACATGGACTCCGATAATGAGTTCTCTCTTACTCCCGGTCCCCTGGCTCAGAGTTGTAATCACACTTAAAATAGTAATCACACTTTACAATTATTTGCTGTCTGGGGATATTGCGTCCTTTTTAGAAATGTTGGGGGAAATTTTTGGAAGGAATAATTTTGGGGGGACATTTTCAGTTTTAGATGATAAATCCTTTTCAGGATATTAATTATATAAGTAGCAATAGCTTGATTCTCCTTTTAGCATGGAGATGATGTAGTCCTCTCCAGATTTCATCCATCAATTATACTAAATTTGGAATACTTAAAGACACTGAGTCATTAAGTTGCAAAGGAGGCTAGAGTACTCTGTATCCAATTCAAGTAATTCACGTTTAATTCATCCCCAAGGGGGTATTGTAGCCTAGCTAACAAGTCTAACCTGATTTCCATTGTTACATTCATGAGAGGGAACATTCAGAAATTGTTAATTCCCTAGAGGTCTTTTTGTCTCTCCCATGAAGTCAATATATTTGAAACACCTGGGGTACAAACATGTACTAGTCAAAGACTCCTAGTGGATGACTCCTTTTAAATAGTAATTTATTAAGAAACTTAAGTCCGTGAGAAATAGATTTTATAACAACTCTATGTTCAAAAGTTTTTTTGTTTTCCTAATTGGGGCTTTCCCCCTTATCAGAGCCTTTTTGTTTTCACCTATATTACTTGTTCTCATTTTTATTGCCAACTTCAATTTTGGTTCCAGTATTTTCCCAGTTAATTACTTAAAGTTGGGTTATAGATAATTGATGAAATTTAATCTTCATATGTTAGTTTTTCTAAAGAAAAGCAACAATGCTTGCCCTAATCTTGTGTTTTGAATCCTTTTTCAACATTACAAGAATTAACAAATCTGTTGAAGAAGTTGCTGAAGAAAGAAGTGGTAGAGCATCAAAGAATTCATACTTTGTTTAAAATACATAACTTACAAATGTTCAGTTGTTGCTTACACATCTCCTTGTCCCACCCTCTGCTTTAAGACTTACCTACCTAGTGTCACAAGAGTAAGGAATTCATTAACTCAATTATTCATATATTCATTCATAAATAAGTACTGATATTTGAGGATACAGCAGTAAATAAAATGAAAAAGCCCATGAGTTCATAGAGTTAACATTCTAGTTGAGGGGACAGAAAATGAATATAATGAGTATATATGTGTTAAGAAGGTAGTATGGACAAAATGGATCAGGGTGTGAGAAGTATATTAACACAGCAGGTCTGGCTGCTCAGTCCTGTGTGTCATGCAGCCTGAAACCATGGTTGCCCTTGGCCAGCTCCTGGGAACATGGCCCTCAGAATGTTCCTTATGTTACTGATTGCTGATGATGTTTATATGGCTGGAGCAATGGAGCATGCTGTTCCAGCCTGTAAAGATTTCTCAGGATTGTTTAGCAAGTTCATTTTATACACCTGATATTTATGCTAGGGTCCTGCGTTTCTGGTGCCATGACTGATTATGTAACAGGAATGTGTTACATATGACTATTGCTCCTATGACAACCTTGGACCCTAATACTCAGTTGGCCTTCCCTATACAGATACACTTTCCATGAGTCCCCACAGCTCGCAGCTACAGACGGTGCATGGTTTGTGCAATCCCAGAAGGGGAAGGAGTCAAGAGTTCTGTGCTAACCTCTATAGACTTGCCATAAATATATTTTACCTGTTGGTTTACTCTTCATCCTTTGCTGTAATAAACCATATCCTGTCAAAGGACCTGTGAGTCCTTTTGGTGAATCAAGGTGGTCTTGGGGCCCCTGAAACACAGGGTAAGGGGGATTGGGAGGATAGGAGTCAGGAGATGTGTCATTTTGACAAAGACTTTAAGGAGGTGAGGGAGTAAGCCATTTGGGTATGTGGGAGAAGAGAATTCTAGGAAGAAGGAACAGCCTGTGCAAAGACCTGGAGGTGGGAGAATGCCTGGCATGTTCAAGGTAGTATCAGGAGGTGGTTGTGGATTAAAATGAGTGAGGATAAAGGAGGGGAAATGAGTTTAGAGATGCAGACAAGGACATTCTTGAGCACAGAGGATGATGTCAGCATGTGCTTGCTAAACAAATTCCTAAATTCCCATCTTTCCTCTAAGGAGGAATATCTGCTTCTTATGTTTTCTCTGCTCACCTATATTTCTGTTTTTGGCAGGTTCTTTATATATTCTTCTTAACCTCATTGTCCTTTCCTCAGTCTTTTAGAATTTCACTTCTTTCTCTCAGCCTTCTTTTCATCTGTGATGCCAAATCAGTTCAAAGGAAAAGGAAAATCCGTCTCCCCCAGCCCCTCAGCATCCCCTCCTGCCCTGGAGAATGCCCCAGTTCAGAGCAGGCGTCTGAAGGAGCCATTCACCCCTCCCCCACACTCCATCTTCAAAACTCAATTCTGGTTTTGTCTCCACAAAGGAGCCTTCTTCACCTTAGTCTGAGTTAGGTGCCCAGTACTTACTTACATAGCAGCTGTGACCAGTGCTTTTTCAAACACTTAAATTAAAAATGATCTGCAACTATTCTTACTGGGCTATAGGTTCTTTTGTCGCTCCATACCTACCTAGTGCTTTCACATACAGTGTACTTAATAAATGTATGTTGAATGAATTTGTGAGTGAATGAGTGAATGAATGGTTGCAGGTGATTCTAAGGCAGGATGAGAAATTGGGAAGAAAAAACAAGTCAGGATGATAAATGTCTGTGGAGTGAGCTTAGACAATATGTTTTAGGAGCTTGAGTCAGATTGATTTATTTCCATTGAGGAAAAGGGTCCTTTGGGTAGGCAAGAAGGATTTGAGTCCAAATAGTAATGGCTCAGCTCTCTCATTTGTTCCCTGTTGAGTCATCTGTTATGTGCTAGTCTTAAGTTGTGAAGACTCTTTTTATGTTATCCATTTCATTAGTTTTGGTGAATCACACTTACTTAAGCTTTCAGTCCTAATGGAGAAAAAGTGTATTTTATTTTGCTCTGTAACATTTTATACCTTTGGAGATCATGTCCTTATTCTGTCTCTCTAATTTCTTCTTAGATTTGACATTTTCTCTTATGAATATTAGTTTACTGCAAAGAAATTTGTTTTTGCTTCATATATACACAGTTTTTTTTTCTTTTAAGCCCCAAAGCCAATAAGAGTTTTGGATCTAATCTGAGGCTTAAGCAATGAAAAGGAGGCTTTTCTATTTTACTGAGAGTTTTTAAATTTTTTTAGATTCAGGACCCTTTGTTCCTTTAAAAGAAGGAGGCTTGTGTGTTCATATTTGAAATGTCCTAAAGATCAAACTGTTTAAACCCTTTCCACCCAGCTGCTTTACAGAGTGCATAATAATACGGTCCTTTCTCTTTGTAAGCTCCTTTGTTGTTCTCAACTCTTTTCTAAACTTTCAGCCCTCGTTCCAATTAAAGAGGGAAATTGTGCTAGTACCCTGGGAGAACAACTTGCAAAACTACTTTGTTGGTATTGTTTTATAATACTAAAAGTAAGATTTTTAATTTAATTTCTGTTTTGATACGTTTGTCTTATATGTATTCAGGAAGTTTTGCTACTTCCTAGTGGCATCCTGTAGTCAAAATTGTATTTTCTAGTCAAAATTTCCAGGTTAAACATTCTTATGAAAAAGAAGGAAAAGTTGTATTAATTTCCAAAAGGAAAAGAAATCTTAAGATTTATTTATTGTAATCGTTACAGTAATGTAAATTATTTTTCACTGGCAACCAAGGGATTAAACTTAAAATTCTACACCCAATACTGGGGCTAGAGAGCTGGCCATAATTTCTGGCACCCCCTGTCAAAATTTGACAAGTACCATTACTTCTGATCATCTTGGTCCTCCTTTCTCTACGTCTCTCCCTCCTATGCATCCTCTCTCTTCTTCCCTCTCTTCCTCCCCAGCCTTCTTCCATTCTGTGAGTATCCACATGCTAACCCTTACTAAGCTCTGGTAAGACTCAAAGCTGAGTTTGAAACAATATTGACTGTCAAGAAGCCTACTCTTACAAAGAGAGAGAGACAAATACACAGAAAAGGAAAATACACACCAGAATATATCATGTGCCATTAGACCAGTCAGTACAGAAGAAATTCCATCTGGTTGGGATAAGGGTAAATTTATTTGAAAAGGGGGCATTTGACTTAAATTTTGAAGGGTGGATTAGGATTTTGACAGGTAGAGATTTGAAAAAAGGGCATTTCAGAAGGAAGAAAGAAATAAATAATGATGTTGTAGCAGGAAATTGTGTTGGTCTTGGATAGTGACCAATGACCCATTTATGTGACAATATAGAACAGAGTTCAGCAAACTTTTCTGTTAAGTGCCAGATAGTAACTATTTTTGTCTTTGCTGGCCATATAGCCTCTGACACCTTATCAGCTTTGTCATTGTAGCAAAAGTAGCCATAGGTAATACATAAATGAATCAGGCAGTGGCCGAAGTTGGCCTGCAGGCTATAATTTGCCAGTCCCTGATATAAGAGTCTGATTAGTGGGGAACAAGGATGGAAAGGGAGGTAGTAGTCAGATCTTAGAGGACTGTTAACACCAACCTAAAGAGTTAGGAATTAATTGATACACTCTTTAGTGAAAGCATGATGGTTATGTCTCTACTAAAGGTTTTAAATACTTAGACATATAAATTTGGAAGCAGATCTTTTCTCTTTATATCTTAAGATATTTGTATACCTGGCTCTAAATTAATATTTCTTTGTGTGAAAATGGTGGTAGAGAGCAAACTGGGCCTATGAATGCCCTCAGTAAAGCCTGATTTGGGTCATAAGGAGAAGACTGGTATTTTTTGGGTTCTTACCATAAGGGTTCCACAGAAATGGATCAAAAAGTCATAGCATGGAAAATAGGTGAGAATGCATGAGCAGACCCTTAGATAATCTGAACTCAGGATGTTGACATTCTCCTTGTTCAAAGAATGATAGGGTGAACTGATTCCAAAGTAGATATTAGATTCATATTTTTGGATACTTACAGGAATTTTTATACATATTAATTCTAAATTAATTTCTAGAAGACTTAGATACTATAGAAAGTTCTTTTGTCTGTTTCAATATTGCTTTTTTACCTCCTTTATCGTAGTATCAGAGATTCTGCAGTACTTTTTTTCACATGTTGTTTCCCCTCAGAAGATATTTCAAGACTATGTTCTATTAATG
Source organism: Varecia variegata (assembly GCA_028533085.1). Taxonomy (NCBI): domain Eukaryota; kingdom Metazoa; phylum Chordata; class Mammalia; order Primates; family Lemuridae; genus Varecia; species Varecia variegata. The sequence continues at coordinate 37,988,006 of CM052439.1, read as the reverse complement.
TTTGTATTCCCAATATGTATCTAGTGCAGATCTGACCAAAAGTAGGTAATCAACAGTAAGCCTTCATGTAAGTGCACATTTCTCATTGTTCCCAACCATTTTACTTCACTGTATTTTTGGGCTCTTCATTTTTTTCTAGTTCTTATTAGAATACAGAAAGCTTGATAAAGTTTTTTGAATTTATTTCATTTAAATATTATATTTAAAAAATTTAACAGACCAAAAATTTAACAGAACAAAATAAACAGACCAGTGATCTGTTTATAAAAGCTTCTATTTTAGCATTGTAGTTCTATAAAGGAAAAAAGCTGTAGGATGGGCGTGGTGGCTCATGCCTGTAATCCTAGCATTTAGGGAGGTCCAGGTGGAAGGATCGCTTGAGGCTAGGAGTTTGAGACCAGCCTGGACAACATAGTGAGACCCTGTCTCTACAAAGAAATAAATAAAAATTAGCCAGGCATGGTGGCATGTACCTGTAGTCCCAGATACTCGAGAGGTTGAGGCAGGCAGATCTGTTGAGCTTAGGAGTTGGAGGTTACAGTGAACTATGATTGATTGTGCCACTGTACTCCAGCCAGGGTGAAAGAGCAAGACCCCATCTCTTAAAAAAAAAAAATTGTAATACATTAAATGAAATTCCTGTAGACACTTGAAACATAATGGAAAAGAAGTAGCCGAGTTTTTGTATGGGAGAAATCTGAATATGAGGCGGCTTCTCCATGTGCGCAGTTGTAACCTACATAATGGTAACAGCATAATAGGATGATGTCAGATTGTCTTGAAAAGAAGTGGGATTGTAATTTTATCAGCCCACCCACATCAAGATGTAGATGTCACCCAAATATATAGTTAGCAGTATTTTTTTTTAACATTTTCTGGACTTTGAGTTACCTATCTGTATTCTATAGCAGAACCATAATATAGTGTTGGTTCTTATATGCTTTTTCTAGAACATTTCTTTATACCCATTTATTATTCTTTGAATTTAGATGACTCTCACTACTTTAACAATGCTTCTAATCATGTGTTAAATAGTTAAATCTTTTCCAGCAACCTCAGGACCTAGCTCATTGGTATGTATTTTATTTTTACTTGTTTCTCTCAACATTTAGATTATATGTTTTCTAAAGGTCTGTAGTTGAAATCATTTGCTGTTGAACCGTTTTTAAACCAGTGGTGACATATTGAAAAGAAGCTTATGTGGGCAAGACATAATGATTATCATTAAGTGACAGAGAAATAATATGTTCATGGAAAGCTGAAAAATACACCAGAAAAGAGTAGATAGATTATGGAGACAAAAGCACCTCTGGTGGAAAATTATATATTTAATCATGGAATCTGCCCCGTCTAAATGCCAGAGTATTTTTGTTGGAGGAGAGAACTGGTAAGGGGCATTGTTATGCGTGTGGATTGTGTCTGACTGCCAGTGCTGCTTGTGTGATCACCTGTTGACACCACAAAAGTCAGGAGCATCCTGTGTAAGTCACAAGCAGGTAATTCTTTATAACTTTTCCTTTTATTTGAAGGAAAAAAGAGTTGTTCATGCTTTTTAAATTGCTTTGACCAGCCTTTTAGCCAGGTTTTTTTTTTTTTTTTTTGTTTGTTTGTTTCTTTCAAAGGCTGCTTTTGCTGTAGCTTGTGCTGGGGTGAGAGACAAACCAGGCTTGAGAATGGGGAAAAGAGGCTCAGAGAGTCAGCAAATGAGCATTTCCTTCTCGGTATTGGTTGGGAGAAAATAAATTAGTAAATATGATGAAAACCAAATCCCTAAAGCTTTTCAAAGATGATGTGGAGTAAAGAGCGTGGCACTTGGAGTCAGAGGAACTTGTCTGTGAATCCTGGCTATACCCTTATTAGCTGTGCAATTTTAACCTCGATTTCCTTGCCTTAAAATTGGAATGTCTTGCAGGTCGTATTAAGATGAAATTGGAAAACACATATAAATTTCCAGCAGTGGGCTGGATATGTGTGTGTGTATCACACAAATAAACACGTATACATATATAAAACCTGTGATTTATGATGTCAGCTTTCACTTAAAAGGGATTAGGGAAGAGACAGTGGCAACATAATTTGTTAGGTTTTTCCAAGTTGAGCTAGAGAGGACCCTGAAGGTCATACCCACATTATGCACTGAGTTACTAAGTGATCTAAGGTACAGATACAGGGGATCTCAGCAGAAAGGGGAATTGTGATTTTGATAGCCAAGATTTGATCCTTACAAATATTTTTTTCTAAATAGATTTATTTCCTCATCAAATCTATATTAACATTATTATTGCTTGTGAAAAAATAAAATCATCCATTCTGGATCAGAAAATGTTTTAGAAAACATTTTATATACCCAACTCAGTTTCCGAATGTCAGGAGGTTTTAGTGTGTCTTATCTTGGCAACTTTACTTTTACAAGGATGAGACAGATGGAATATGCGGAGCTTTTTTTGTGAATTTAACTTAAGATCTTACCACACATTGGGATTTGTCTGTAAATCCAAAGACTCTGAGAATTTCTGAAACTGATCTTTGAAGCACATGAATTAATAAAAATTCCCCAAGTCTCATTTCTGAATATGCTGTTGAAGGAGCTATTGTAGGTACATTTGGTTTGAATAAAACCCATTATCCAATTTTAATAGAGAATCCTAATTCTCTTATCTGTTAGTTACGTACAGTCTCTCTCTCATATGGCTTATCATATTTTTGGTACTTAATATTATACTTCCTTCACTTTCTATAAAAGATGTGGCCTATGAAATAAAATAGGCTATATTTACATTTGTACCCTATATTATCTAATGTGCTTACTTAAGGAGCAAGCAACAGAAACTGACTCTGGCTACAAGAAATGAAGGGAAGGGTTATGATGTAGGTCACAGATCTGCTGGAGGGGCTGCACAGCCCAGCTTCTGGAAGGAGAAGGACCAGGGAAGTGCTGGAAAGCACAATGGTAGGGTCTCCTAGACTTTCTCTCTAAGGTAATTCAGCTCCAGCAAACATTAGCCTCTGTGTATCTTTATTCACATTTTGAGGTCCTGATAGAATCTGTCTGGCCTGTATTAGTAAGTGCTTTATGCCAATGGCTCAATAAATGTTGACTGGGGGATTAGAGACTGGGTGGGGCTGGGGGAATTATTTTGAATTGAATAGCATCTACTTATTCTCTACACTTATAATAGTTTTTCATACTAGATGGACCTATTCAAGTACATTTGGTTTAGAAGCCCATCATGTCATATATAATGTATTTCAACCTTTCATTTTTTTACCCAAGAGTTATATTTCCCCTTTGAGTTTGAGGCCATGGTTTGGCATGAACGTATTTGTGTGTGGCCGGGAGACACTTTTATTTTTTCTTTTTAATTGATGTTAAGTGAGAATTTAAGTTCTCAGTGATGATTGCTCAATCATATATTACTTGAGTTAATTTTAGAGGTGTGACCCCAAGACCCACTGGTGCATGGTACAGAGATGGTTTTGGAGTCATTCATGGGTACACTTGAAGGCTGACACGGCCTCTTACCATCTGTGAGACTGAGCAGTTTGCATGACCTGTCTGAATCCTCATTTCTTCATCAGTAAAATGGACTTGATGTTATATATTTTACAAAGGTATATTGAGATTTTTGTGATAATATACATAACAAGGCTTGGCACCAGGCACATATATTTATTCCCAACCTTTCATTATCTTTCAATTTTAAATTGTTAACAAACATTTTACTTATTTTAAAGTAATAATAATGGGCTGAATTAATGATATGAAGGGAAAAAGAGTTAAATAGTTTAAGGAACAGTTGGAGTTAAGGCCCAAGACTTAATTGACCTTTTACTACCTGATGTTCCTCAATTTGTCTCTTAAGAGTAATGATAGTAATGACTGCTCACAAATAATTTGACCTCCTACAAGGCTGTCTATTATCATTAAAAATGCTGAAGAAGCAGAGGTGTGGATAAACTTCAGTTATCTCTATTTCACCTTGGAATCTCTTCTCCATATTTACATTTGCACATATATGATATTGTTCAGGAAACTAACAGTATTTCAGACTGGCTAATGAAACCGCATCTTAAGGTATGATTGGATATAATCCTCTCTTTTCTTTCCTTTTCCCAATCAATTCTTGCATCTCCACGCTCTAAACTGGGACTATAGTTGCTTTTAAGAGTATGTTCAGGCAGATGTGTTGCAATGGTTTACGAGCAGAATCTTTGAGGAGAGATGGTCCTGAGTTTATGTCCTGTTTTTTTTTTTCCATTTGCTGTGGGTTAGCCATGATGCTTTCAAACCACTGTAACTCTCAGTTACCAATATGTGGGAAATGAAGAAAACAATAGTATCTCTCCCATAAGGGTTTTTGAAGAGTAAATGGAGTAATGCATGTAAAAATGAACACAATGCCTGGCTCATTAACCCTCCACACATTTTATTTTATATTATGGTTAAACATTTTTGTCATATATAAGAAGAAATATACTGAAAATGTGTCTGAATCTGTAGAGACAGAAGTGTTTGGTTAACATTTAACCCCATTTTTGGACTCTTAAAAGGATCAGAGCTATTTTCTTTTCTAGCTTGGTGGATTGTATCTTCCCTAGAATTGGGCAATTATTACAGTGGTTCTATTTGTATTTAAAATGTCTGTGTTATGATCCCAAAAGCAACTTAAGGTCCAGTTTATTTGAACAAAGTTAGAGCAGACAGGTATAACGACAGTTTGGTAGCAATAATGAGGCTCGATCAACTTTGACTAGGATTTTTTATCTGACATGCTATTTTGATAAAAATTACCTTGAGTAAAAATGGGTTTGTTTATGCAGATACATAGCAGCGTAATCAATCCTTATGAAGTATTTCTAATCAATATGCTCTAATGTTTGTGGTCTCCAATTGTGGAGTAATAGGTTTTACTACTAATAATCATTTGATAGCCAAGTACTGTACTGAGCACATTACTTGTATTATTTCATTTTATTACCTAAGAGTAGTTGCTAGTCTCCTGATTTTACAGATGAGCAAGTGGCCTTTGAAAGGTAACTCACTGAAGGTCACACATCTAGGGACTGGCAAAGGTGGACCTTGACTGACTGCAGAGCCCATTTGCAGGGGAAGAAAAAGCATCTTTTGCAAAGACATGATTCGTGCTTGCAATGGCATTTTCCTGGTGGTACAGGTTCTTTTTTAAGTGGACATGATCATGTATAAATCCATGAACACATTGTCAAGATCTAACCTTGAGGAGTAAGGCCAGAAGTTTAGGTATAAACTGGCGTTAATTCTTGTTTTTTTCTTGATTTATGTTAGTTTTGTTTTTCTTACATAATTAATGGATAATGTTCTTCAATATTTTAGAGAAATATTTTTGATATTTGGCACTGAAAAACATCTGCTTTCCAGACAATGGAATAAAATAGCGAGTCATGCACAAATGGCATTTTATTCTAAGAACTTTGACTGCATTTGGAATTAATATTAGATCTACATAACTTTAATTAGTGAGATAAAGTTAAAAAGTATTTTTCTTAAGAGAGAACCTGTGTCTTTTTGTTATTCACGGCTCTTTTCTTCTCTTTTTAATTGATAGAAAAAGATGGAGTAATAATATTGTGCCTTATTAATAATAAATACAGACATGTGTTGCTTAATGACGGAGATACATTCCGAGAAATCCATCATTAGGCGATTTCTTTGTTGTGCAAACGTCACAGAGTGGACTTACACAAACCTAGATACTATAGCCCACTGCACACCTAGGATATATGGCGTAGCCTATTGCTCCTAGGCTACAAACCTGCACAGCATGTTACTGCATTGAATACTGTAGGCAATTGCCGCACAATGGTAAGTATTTGTGTATCTAAACATATCTAAATATAGAAAAGGTACAGCAAAAATATGATATAAAAGTGGTAGATGGTGAGTGAGTGGTGAGTGAGTGTGAAGGCCTGGGACATTACTGTGCACTACTGTAGACTTTATAAACACTGTTCATACACTTAGGCTATACTAAAATTATATAAAAAAAATCTTTCTTAATAAATTAACCTTAGCTTACTGTAACTTTTTTACTTTATAAGCTTTTTATGTTCAAACTTTTTGATTCTTTTGTAATGACAGTTTAAAACATACATTGTACAGCTATACAAAATATTTGTTTTCTTTATATCCTTATCCTATAAGCTTTTTTCTATTTTTAAAATTTTTAATTTTTTTACTTTGTAAACTTTTTTGTTAAAAACTAAGACATAACCACATACATTAGCTGAGGTCCACACAGGGTCAGAATCATAAATATCCCTCTTTTCTACCTCCACATCTTGTCCCACTGGGAGGTCTTCAGGGGCAATGACACATGGAGCTGTCTCCCATTGTAACACTGCCTTTTCCTGGAACACCTCCTGAAGGCCCTGCCTGAGGCTGTTTTACAGTTAGGTTTGTTTTTATAAGTAGAAGGACTACACTCGAAAATGATGATAGAAAATATAGTACAGTAAATACATAAACCGGTAACATAGTCATTTATTGTCATCAAGTATTTTGTATTGTACATAATTGTATGTACTGTGTTTTTATACAATTGGCAGAACAGTCGGTTTGTTTATACCAGCATCACCATAAACATGTGAGTAATGCATTGCTCTACTACATTATGATAGCTATGACATCACTAGGCAATTGGAATTTTTTTTTAGAGACAGGGTCTTGCTCTTTGCTCAGGCTGAAGTGCAATGGCATTATCACAGCTCACTGTAATCTTGAACTCCTAGGCTTAAGCAATCCTCCTGCCTTAGCCTCTGGAGTAGCTAAGACTACAAGTGTGCACCACTATGCCCAGCTATTTTAAAAATTTTTTGTAGAGACAGGATTTCACTATATTGCCCAGGCTGGTCTCAAACTCCTGGCCTCAAGTAATCCTCCTGCCTTGGCCTCCCAAAGTGCTGGGCTTAGCAGCATGAGCCACTGCGCCTGGCCTCCATTACAGTGTTATGGAACCACTGTCATATATGCGGTCCATCATTGCCCAAAACATCATTATGCAGGGCTTGACTATATGCAAATTTATTTAGTTCTAGGAAGAATGAATTAGAATGTTTTTACCTTTCTTTAGCCATCCATAAATATGTATTTCCTAAATTTAACAATAGTTTTGTACAGTTATTCAGACATGTTGAATGGCATTTAAAGTATAGTGACATACACAGTCTAGGATATAACACGCTGCACTTTCTGCCTTTTTCAGTGTCCGTATTTATGCTGAAAGTCCAGGTGAATGACATCATCAGTCGTCAATACCTGAGTCAAGCAGTTGTAGAAGTGTTTGTAAACTACACGAAGACGAATTCCACAGTAACTAAAAACAATGGTGCAGTGTTGATAAAAGTACCCTATAAATTAGGACTCAGCTTAACTATTATTGCTTACAAAGATGGCTACGTGTTGACCCCTCTGCCTTGGAAGACCGGAAGGATGCCAAGTAAGCCCTTAAAGAGTGTTTTGTATCCAGTAAATATAAAGGATGTTTTTCCCCTCTGTTTTGGGAATATCTTGTTCTGCTAAGCTGAAAATGAGAGTGCCTAAGTGAAGGCAATGTAGGGACATAAGAAAGGAGTGCCAGTTTAGAGAAAACTTTGTCTTAGTATGTTTGGATTGCTACAGCAAAATAACCATAAACAGGGTGTCTTATAAACAACAGAAATTTATTTCTTACAGTTGTGGAGGCTGTGAAGTCCAAGGTCAAGGTGCCAGCAGATTTGGTGTCTGGTGTGGGCCTACTTTCTGGTTTATAGATGGTGCCTTCTTATTGTGTGCTCATGGGGTAGAATGGACAAACGAGTTCCCTTGGGCCTATTTTATAAAGGGCACCATATTTACAGGGCCTATGCCTTGTATGTTAAAAACATAAAAAGCAATTGAGGTTGGAAAAATATTTGAAACAATGAGGGGTGATATATTTATTATAATATGCAAAGAATTAATACAAATTATTGAGAAAATGTCAAGTTCCTACCTAAATAAGGTAAATGGACAAAATCATGGCCTAGCAATTTTCAAAACAGGACATACAAATGGTTAGTAAACATGACAATGTGCTTTATCTCCCTAATAATCTAAGATCTGTACACCAAAGAAATACACACTTTTTAGATTTTTCACCTTAGAAAAGTTTTTTAAGAAGTTTATAAAAAGTTTAAAGTATCATTAAAATATTATGAAAAGTTTTTATTGAGAGATAGAAATGCTTATTAAATGAAAAAAGCAGAGTAAAAATATTGTGTATGCAATATCATACTTGCTATTTAAAAAAAAATTCACAGGAAAAATCAACAAAGAGCTGTACTAAAATATCATTAGTGGTTGTCCCTGTGGTGGTATTGCAATGTCCATCATTTTCTTCTTCTTCTTTTCAGTATTCCTCAACTTTTTCATAGTGGGCATTACATCTCTTTTATAATAAGAAAAATTTTTAAATGAAAAGAAATCTGAATGTTAAGTTTTACTGAGGTTCAGAAAGATTCTCCTCAGGTTTAATAGCCTTAAAAAACTGTCAGGGTTTTCCCCTTTTAAGCTACCTGTGACTAAGAAAGTATCCAAATATGGGATAATGCTCTACTTATCATCATCTTGAGGTCCAAGCTACGACCCCACCACCTCTTCTCCAATTTAATAAATCTGTTAATCAGTCTAAATGTTAATGTATTCTGAAATTGAAATTATACTTCCATTTGGTAATTCACTTTTTCCTGTGGAAGGAAAAAAAGTATATTTCATTTTACTTCCCATCATTGTATACTTTTTGTACTTTACCCGTTTTCCATATTTCTTTTAAAGTTCTTTGCAGTATCTCAAAATATTAAAAACATTTCCATGCAAGTGTGTTTTCTTTTAAGAGGCTTGAGGATACTGTGTTATTTCTATTAATTTTAAATACTTCTATAGCATAGAGGAGAGATACCAAAGCTTGTGCTTTGCATAACTCCTCAAAACTTATTCTTCTTTTGCAAGATTGGTAAGTTTATCTGATTTGTTCGTGCTTATAGAATGCTCTTTTGTCCCAGCTTGTTGCTCCAGATCTTGAAGTAATTTGTCTTTCAGGTGATCTGCACTTACTCATCCCACCATATCTCAGCTGTCTACTCTTGCAGGCAGGTTCAGCTCCATGCTGTGTTAGTACCAAAGCTTGCCTGTGAATCATTTTCTGCATTAAACTGTTTCCTTCTCTGCCGACTCAGAGCCCTTTTGGCAAACCATACCATGTGCAGAAGAGTATTGTGCTCATGTGGGAAGTTAAAAATGAAGAGTGGATGTAGTCTCTATCTAGAGAACTTTGAATCATGGAGCCAAGAAAAAAATTTTTTTTAAATTGTTAGAAGTAAATAACAAATAACTTATGTAGAGAGAATAGCAGAGGGTTATGCAGGCATTTAACCTGATCATTTACATCTGGAGTTAGTTATAGAACATCATCAGTTACCTTGGTACAGACTACTATAGGAAATAGAAAAGATTAGTGAAATAACGATAGTGATGCCCAGTGTTTTCTTCTCATTTTATTGTGATCCTTTTTCTTCCATCGTATTTTATATTCCTTCCTCCTTTGTTTTGAATCGTTCTTCCCATCAGTTCTTTTTCTTTTTTCCCCACTTTTTAGGACTTGCTGTCACAGAGCTATATTTGTCCCAGTTTTATTTTATTTCCCACTTTAAATAAAATATTCTAATTGTGCTATATTTCACAGTATATTCATCAGTTACACTTTCACTGTTCCCACAAAGCCAAGCCAATATATGGCTATTTGAAGACACTGTTTTAATTACTGGAAAATTAGCTGGTAAGTACAATACTTCTTAGTAAATAAGTAAACACTTAAAGTTATTATTAACTGTACTTCTTGACTAATGAATCAATGTTAATTATAACTTGGGAAAAATCTAAATTGATCAGCAATTAGTACTGACTGTGAACCAATCCTTATTTTACTATCAAACTAATAGTATGATTTTTTTGTGCAGTGGTAATCAATTTTTCCTTTACTATTTTAGCCTCCCAAATAGGAAGGTTTGACTTTTGGAAGTATTGGAAAAAGCTTCTGTCCTTCTTTCCAAATCACATTTCTTACTGGGGTTTCAGTAGGGGGGTGAAATTGGGAAAAGAGAGAACACATGTTGCTCGGACCTTTGCAGCTCTCCGATGTGCGGGTGCCTCCAGTCCTGCGTTAATCTTGCTGCCTGTGTGGGAGAGGCCTAGCACTGGGCAGACATGATTTGCCTCACATGCATATCCCAAGGGGAAGAGTGCAGAAGGCCTGATTTTGGGTACTGATTCAAGCCGTGTCCTCCAATTCTGCTTCACCAACCATGGAGACGGTAGTTTCATCCTTACCTCACCTCCCCAAACCCTTCAATTGGTGCTTAGGAGAAGCCTCCGAATTCTGTGACTTTTACTGCATATCATATGACACCCCTGTAAATAACAACAATTTGCTTTTTTGCTTTGTATTGGTAAATTAATATTTAGGTCTAAAGCATAATAGGAATGACTGGTAAAGTGAGAAAATCCTCAAGGTGTAGAGTCCAATCAGAGAGTCATGATGAAGAGAATTGCTTGTGAAAGTTCTTTTCATTTTTAGATGCTATTTTATTAATACTTATCCCTAACATGTTAAACCAGAAAACCTAATACTATTGTTGGAAAAAAACTTAAACTAGGACTTGATTAACTTTGGAGTCATTTGCTGAGTGAGGCTGTGGAATCTTTTGCTCCTGAAATGCCAAGGCGTCTGGCAGAATTTTGAGCCACTGATTTTGCTGGTGTATGGCAGATATGAGAACGAGCTCTGTCATCCTTTCCAAATCACATCTCTCACTGGGGCATCAGTGGATGTGGAGCTGTGTGTGAAAGGATGGAAAGTTAATAGGAACTACGTCTGCAGAGAGAGGCTGTATTTTATGCAATCAGGTTCTCCACAGTATGTCTTCAGTCTTTTGACACATTCCTAGTCCTTACTGGCCTCTTCAAACCATTAGCAATTGCAGTTTCTGTTGGCATACATGACATGGATCAGTGTGAGACCAAGCAACGGTGAGTGCTTGTTTGTATGGACAGTACTGGTCGTGCCTTGGCAGGTCTCCATGAGAACACCATGAAACCTCTTGAATTCTCAGATCACTTCCTTTTACCACCTCATTTCCCTAAGAGGTCACCCATTTGTAAGGCCAAGCAGGAAAGATGGATGTTTCTGATGTTAAATCTTTTTGTAGAAGATATATCTCCTCACTTCTTGGCTGGGCCCGGTGCCTCATGCATGTAATTCTTGCACTTTGGGAGGCAGAGGTGGGAGGATCCCTTGAGGCCAGGAATTCGAGGCCAGCCTGAGCTACATAGCAAGACCTTGTTTCTACAAAAAACAGAAAAATTATCTGGGCATGGTGGCGTAGCCTGTAGTCCCAGCTACTCGGGAGGCTGAGGCAGGCAGATTGAGCCCAGGAGTTTGAGGTTGCAGTGAGCTATGATGACACCACTCCACTCCAGCCTGGGCAACAGAGAGAGATCCTGTCTCAAAAAAAAAAAAAAAAAATCCTCACTGCTTAACCTCCATGAGATATTTCATCAGGAAGGTGTTCAATTTGTACCATGAAAGTATGTTAGCCCTGTGTGTGAATATATTTGTTGTAAAAGGAGGAAAAATAGGAAACTTTAGGAATACATAAAACCTTACATAAGCTCAGCTAGATATTTCACTTAGTGTACATGTTTTCAGTTGTAAGAAATTTGGATCTTCAACATAATTAAGCCACATATTTTAAAAGAATGAGTTGTAGATAGTACCTACAAGTGATCAGAAGGCATCATGCTCTTAAACAACTTAACCAAACAACAATGTATATTGTAATTGTGTTGTTTTATTTAACTATTTTCCAGGTGGTATTTTAGCTTTACACATCAAAAATAAAGTGATTGAGGCCGGGCGCGGTGGCTCACGCCTGTAATCCTAGCACTCTGGGAGGCCGAGGCGGGTGGATCGCTCAAGGTCAGGAGTTCGAGACCAGCCTGAGCAAGAGCGAGACCCCCGTCTCTACTAAAAATAGAAAGAAATGATCTGGCCAACTAAAATATGTATATAGAAAAAATTAGCCGGGCATGGTGGCGCATGCCTGTAGTCCCAGCTACCCGGGAGACTGAGGCAGTAGGATCGCTTAAGCCCAGGCGTTTGAGGTTGCTGTGAGCTAGGCTGATGCCACGGCACTCACTCTAGTCCGGGCAACAAAGCGAGACTCTGTCTCAAAAAAAAAAAATAAATAAAAAAAAAATAAAGTGATTGAGGATTCTCTTATTTTTTTTCATTTATTGTCCTGCAACTCTTTAAAAACTGATAACTCTTTTCATTCTAATAATTTAACTGATTACATTTGTCTTTATTAGTGATCTTATCAAAGTCCAAAGCAAAAGCTGATGTTCTTGATAATTTTTAGTTGTAATGATTTAAGTTGATCTTTGAATTGTTAAATAAAATGTGTTGATTACAGAAATATCAATATTATCACTGAGCTCACTTGATAATTTTAGAAGATAATCAATTTGAAGTTATTGAGATAATATTTATAAGTTGAATGCCTTGTATTTGGAAGACTTTTAATGCATGATTAATTGTCTGATAGAGAAACCTAGTCACTTAAATATGTGGCTGAATGTCAGATACTTTCTGTTGTAAGTTGCTGAAAAACCGAGTTCTAAACTACCTTACGCCCAAAGGAAGCCTTTATTTATTTATCAAATAATTGATAAGTCTAGAGTAGGACCAACTAGATATGGCTTGATCAGGACTTAGTAGAAATAATTGATAATTGGTTTTACTCTCTCCATTTTTCAACTCTCTACTCTTTGAATATTGCCTTGATTTTCAAATGAGCTTCCATTTTTGGTCACAAGGTGGCTTTTGCAACTCCCGGATATATACTTGTTAATATAAGATCCACTGGGGGAAAAGTTAGCCTCCCCCCTGCCCACCTGCAACATCCAAGCAAAACTCACAGTGCATCTCATTACCTGTGCTTGGAACAGGGCCCATCACTGAACAAATCACTGTGGCTAAGACAATAATGAGATGCTTTAAATTGGTTTAGGCCATTCTGGTATGCACCATCAACTCTATTCCTATTAGAGAAATGAGACCCCAACTGAACCACATGGGCAAAAAATGGTCATTGTAGTGTTTCCTAGAGTGAAACCCAAAAATGGGCGAGGAAATTCTGGGCAGCAGAATCAAGTAACGCAAGGGTGCCTTGTGTAATCTAAAGAAAAGGAAATTTCTTATTTAGTTGGTCCTGAATTTAAAATAATTATGATAAGATGTTAGTGATGTTTAGAAATGATTATAACTGCTTCTTGTAAAGTAAAATGTTGTGACCAATGATGCTATACTTGACATGCATTTTTCTATTTGTTAATGAGGTTTCCTTTTTTCAGATGCCAAATCTCAACCAAGTGTTCAGTTTTCAAAAGCCTTAATTAAACTTCCTGACAACCATCACATTAGCAATGTTACTGGGTATCTTACAGTTCTACAACAATTTTTGAAAGTGGACAATTTCCTGTATACAACTGGAATTACTCTCAATAAACCAGGTATTATCTCACTTTTGAATAATGTAATATTTATGAAAATCACATAAGTCTTTCAAATATTTGTTTAGATACTTAGATAGCTATTAGATATTTGATATTCATTTAAGCTTCAGAGAAAACATGAAACTTTTGAAACAAATCTAGTTATTAAAATGTTTATAAGAAATCTTTTATGTAATGAAAGAAAGATTATAACAGTCTTCAGCATACATTATTTCAAATTAATGGAAATTTCCTTTGATTTCATTTAAATTCATTAAATTTTATTTGATACCTGCTTTGGATCTTAAGCAAGGTATAGTAAATAATTATTGTGTAACTTTACAAATTAAAACTACTTTTAAAAATCAAAATTTGATTTGAAGTTTATACATATCTTTGCATATTTTGACCTTACACTCATTAATTTGTGAAATGTCAATGATTGATATAAAAAATTTAAGTTTATAGATTGGAATAAGCTTTTTTCTTTTGATATGTATTTACTATTCTGAGTAAAATATAAATATTGAAAATATATGTATTCCAGAGTCAACAGCTCTAACATAAGGCTGTCATAATATAAAAGTTAAGACAATGATAGAAATATACATTTAAAAATACATTCGTGAATAACTGCCTTAAAAATACTCTACATTCCCTGTGTGCATCACTTTTCCATCATTTCTACCACTTGTTATAACAAACTCCACTGTTTTAAAATCACCTCAATTTTGATGGTTTCAGTTGTGTCATATTTTTGATTTATTTCATATTAGCAACAGCCAGAAATGACAATAATAAGGGCAAATAAGTGTTTTGTTTAGATAGGGTTTTGTGTGCATTTTTTTTAAATCTTCTGCGGCTGATGTCATCAGTGCCTCAGCCAGATGACTTTCACTCTTCCATAACAAACCTGTGTTTTTTCTACTCACATCTGTGACTGCCGGCGGGCATTCCCTAGTCCAGGAAGCAGGCTTGGCCCTCACTTGGGGCAAGCTCTCAACCAATGACAGACAACAGCTGGTTTGGCTAGGACAACTCTGAGCCAGCTTCTGTCCCCAGTGGGCCTGAGCTGGAGTTGCCACCGTGATAACCTGCTTGTTAACACAGCCTGTGTGTTGTCTTCCTTCCTGCTGTGTTTTGCTTTCTTGGATTACCTCCCAAATAAACTATTTGCACTCAAATGATCTCAGGGTCTGCTTCTTAAGGAAGCTAAGCTAAGACACCTACCAAAATTTTCCAGATGTAAGTTGTAGGATACGCAAAATAAAAACATTTACAAGAATGCTATAGTGCATGCTATCACAGATGAAGCTCATGTTGTGCTGGAGGGTGTTTATGGACAAGACTCATGAGATTTAGCCGGAAGGAGTGATAGTGAGCTCCGCCCTCCAACATTCCTCACTCACTGCTTGAGATTATTTATTAAATGTTTTGATTATCCTGAGAATGCTGCATCATTAAGAAGGTTGTATAGCAGTGCTGGCAAATGGGAATATTATTCTGCTCTGTCCAATGTGGTAGCTACTAGCTACATGTGGTGATCTAGCTCTTGAAATATGACACTGAGGAACTTAAAATAGCCACATGCAGCTGGTGACCACTCTAGTGGACTGCACAGTTGTGGAGTTCTGTGAGTATAAAAGTGTTCTTTTATGGAAGTTTTTTCTCCTTCTCATTGTCTTTCAGTCTCTTTTTCCCCTTGCACCATTCTTCTTTTTCCCTTCTTCGAGTTGGCTGTATCTCAAATGATATGGTGTCAGTCGCAGTGTGGGGTTGAAGCAGGCACTTCAGAAAGCCAACCAACTGGATTTACTAAGCAGTTTGATATATTATAGTTACTTAAAATTATATAACACTTAATTTGTGCTTACTTTGTGCTTAGATTACTTACCGTATACTAGTCTATAAAATATGTATGGCATTACTTTGCTCATCTGATATTATTTTAGGCAATTTATTACAGCTAATTATTTAAATACTGAAATTTTTCAATAAGCCAGTAGTTGCCCTGATAACTGAAGACATGCCAGATGACAGTAGTCGTGATGACAAGGACTCCTTTCCATGGCCAAAGCCCTCCACTGTGGCCCCTCCCCGCTACAGCCCTCCAGTCCCACGGCCTTCGTTCTTACACCTGCTAAAAATCACTGCTGATCTGGGGGCTTTGTACTTGTATATTCTTCCTGGAAAGCTTTTTTCAGAGGACTTTGCATGGATGGCTCCTTACCATTTGGCCGTAGCTTGGATGCCACCTCCTCAGACAGGAGGCCTTTCTTGAACACCTAATTATGTTGCCTTTGTAGCCTATCATGAGCTTACATTCAGGTGGGAAAAAAACTGACAATAAATGAAAAAGGATTTTTGATAGCATGGAGGATTGTGAAAACATGTTGCAGACAGTATAAGAAATGATGTACTCACTGTATCTTTGGAGCCCATTTGAGTGCATGGTGCCAGTAGGGGCTTTATAAATACTTGTTAAATGAATGAACAAAACTCTAGCTTTGAAGCCAAAGATTCAAAAGTTTAGACCAAAAGCAAATAATATATAAAAAGTATACTTTCTTCAGCTGTGTCCAATGTGTTAATAAATTAACTTATAAAATCCAAAATTATCAAATTATTTGTAAAAATACTGTAATTTTAAGACTGCCTATAATCCTGTTTTTAATTATTATAAATATTCTGGGAAAACTATAACTTTTGGGCATTAATATTTCAAAAAGGCACTTTGTTTTTTCTTCCAGAATAACAAATCTGTAATTCCTGATATTTAAGAAGGCATACTATAAAATTTATAATCAAATCTTTAAACCCTTTGGCAAAACAATATATGCAATTCTTCTTTTAATCTCCCTTTTTCTTTTCAAGCTTTGAAGTCTAATATTAATATTTGAAGTCCAAGTTTATATTCTTTCATTTGTAGTATTAATCAAGTATATTAGGATATTTTTATCAAATAACAATATTGCATAATGATTTTGTTTCATGTTTAATTGCCAAACCTACCCATTAAAAATTGCATTTTGGATCTGAATGTTTTTTACATAAGGAGTACAGGTGGGTCTGTTTGTTCTAGCATGCCTTGAAGCAGATGGTCTTGGAGGAAGGAGGGCCAGATGTTTCAAATCCATATCTGCATGATGATGTGGTATGGTAGAGTATTTGGGTATACTAGTGAGATATGGTTTTCTGGTTGTTGGTTTTTAAAAACATCGAATTGGATTCCAGTGCCCTTAAATCAGATGGCTCTGAGAGAATTAGATAACTTAGGTTCATATTAATTTGTTAATGTTACATTGTGTAGCCTATGTTTATAAAACATTTTAAGACTGCATTTAAAATATCCTTAATGTGGATCCAGTAACTATTTGATTTTTTAAAATAATTTTTAAAAATTAATAGATTTAGGGGGTACAAGTTGAATTCTGTTACATGTATACATCATACAATGGTGGAGTCTGGGCTTTTGGTGTGCCCATCATCCAAGTAGTGTACATTATACCATATAGGTAATTTTTCATCCTTCACCGCCTCCCACCCTCCCTTTTTAGCTTCCAATGTCCATTATACAACTCTTTGTGCCCTTGTGCAGCCATAGTTTAGCCCCCACTTATAAGCGAGAACGTGTTTATTTTTCCATTCCTGAGTTACTTCACTCAGGACAGTGGCCTCTGGTTCCATCCAAGTTGCTGCAGAAGCCATTATTCCATTCTTTCTCATTGCTGAGTAGCACTCCATGGTACGTACATACACCACATTTTCTTAATCCACTCATTGGTTGATGGGCACTTAGGTTCCATATCTGTGCAGTTGTGAATTGTGCTGCAATAAACATACAAATACAGGTATCTTTTTGATATAATGATTTCTTTTCCTCTGGAGATACCCAGAAGTGGGATTGCAGGATCAAATGGTAGATCTACTTTTTGTTCATTAAGAAATCTCCATGGAGGTTATACTAATTTACATTTCCACCAACAGTGTATAAGTGTTCTCTTTTCACCACATCCACACCAACAGCTGTTGTTTTTTGACTTTTTAATAATGGCCATTCTGACAGGGGTAAGGTGATATCTCATTGTGGTTTTAATTTGCATTTCCCTGATGATCAGTGATGTTGAACATTTTTTCATATGTTTATTGGCCATTTGTATATCTTCTTTTGAAAAATGTCTGTTCATTTTGTTCATATCATTTGTCCACTTTAAGTGTTGTTGTTTTTTTTTTTCTTGCCGAGTTGTTTGAGTTCCTTGTAGATTTTGGATATTAGTCCTTTGTCAGACACATAGTTTGTGAATATTTTTTCCCATTCTGTAGGTTGTCTATTTACTTTTTTGTTTATTTCTTTTGCTGTGTAGAAGCTTTTTAGTTCAATTAAGTTCCATTTAACTATTTTTGTTTTTATTGCATTTGGTTTTAGGGTCTTAGTCATAAATTCTTTGCCTAAGCCAAGGTCCAAAAGAGTTATTAAGTTTTCTTCTAGGATTTTTATTGTTTCAGGTCTTATATTTAAGTTTTTAATCCATCTTGAGTTAATTTTTGCATATGATGAGAGACAGGGATCCAGTTTCATTCTTCTACATATGGCTATCCAATTTTCCTAGCACCATTTATTAAAAAAGGTATCCTTTCCCCAATGTTTGTTCTTGTCGACTTTGTCAAAGATCAGTTGGCTGTAAGTATGTGACTTTATTTCTGGATTCTCTATTCTGTTCCATTGATCTGCCTTTGTACCAGTATCATGCTGTTTTGGTTACTACAGTCTTGTATAGTTTGAAGTCAGGCAATGTAATGCCTCTAGCTTTGTTCTTTTTCGCTTAGGATTGCTTTGGCTATTTGGGCTCTTAAAAGAGAGTATCATATGATTTTAGAATTTCTGTTTTGAATTCTGTGAAAATGGTATTTTTTTGCCATTTAAAAATTACCTCAATTTTTAAAACTAACCTTTAAAAAGGAAAAAGACAAGATGAAAAAGACAACAACTTTTAAATCATTTAAAATTACCTCAATCAAACTTTCAAGATTCAATATAAAAGATAATGGAACACTAGATCCAGAAAGGATATTATAGCAC
Source organism: Varecia variegata (assembly GCA_028533085.1). Lineage (NCBI taxonomy): Eukaryota > Metazoa > Chordata > Mammalia > Primates > Lemuridae > Varecia > Varecia variegata. The sequence continues at coordinate 37,969,320 of CM052439.1, read as the reverse complement.
ATTTAGAGAAAACAACATGCATTGCATTTGACTCCAGGACCAGTGCTCTTTCTACTCTGAGTTGCTGCTTACCAGGAAGTACCATCTTTTTAAAAATCAATGCATGATATTGATGATGGTATTTTTTATAGGAATTGTATTGAATCTGTATATTGCCGTATATAGTGCAGTATGGTCATTTTAACAATATTGATTCTTCCCATCCATAAGCATGGGATATTTTTCCATTTGTTTTGTCTACAATTTCTTTCATCAGTGATTTGTAGTCCTTGTAGAGATCTTTTACCTCCATGGTTAAATCTATTCCATAGTTTTTTTTTTCCCCTGCATCTATTATAAATGGGATTGAGTTCTAGATTTGGTTCTCAGCTTGGTCAGTGTTGGTATACAGAAATGCTGTTAATTTTTATACATTGATTTTATAACCCGAGACTCTGCTGAATTCATTTATCAAATCTAGGAGTCTTTTGGAGGAGTCCTTAGGGTTCTCTAGGTATAAGATCATATCATCAGCAAACAAAAATAATTTGACTTCCTATTTTTCAGTTTGGATGCCCTTTCTTTCTCTTGACTGATTGCTCTGACTAGGATTTCCAGTACTATTAATATGTTGAATAGAAGTGGTGACAATGGGCATCCTTGTCTTGTTCCAGTTGTCAGGGGGAATGCTTCCAACTTTTCCCCATTCAGTATGTTGTTGACTGTGGGTTTATCATTTATGGCTTTTATTACTCTAAGGTATGTTTCTTCTATGCCAAGTTTTTTGAGACTTTTTATCATGAAGAGGTGCTAGATTTTATCAAATGCTTTTTCTGCATCTACTGAGATGATCATATGGTTTTTGTTTTTAATTCTATTTATGTGGTGAATCACTTTTATTGACTTGCATATGCTGAACCATCCTTGCATCCCTGGGATAAAACCCCCTTGATTGTGGTGAATTATCCTTTTGATGTGTTGTTGGATTCCATTTGCTAGTATTTTGTTAAGGATTTTTGCATCTATGTTCCTCAGAGGTACTGGTCTGTAGTTTTGTTATTGTATCCTGGTTTTGGTATCTGGGTGACACTGGCTTTGTAGAATGAGTTAGGGAGGATTCCTTCTCTCTTGATCTTCTGGAACAATTTTGGTAGGATTAGCACCAATTCTTCTTTGTACATCTGGTAGAATTCAGCTGTGACTCCATCTGGTCCTGAGCTTTTCTTTGTTGCAAGATTTTTTATTATTGATTTAATCTTATTATTCGTTATTGGTCTATTCAGAAGTTTTGTTTCTTCTTGGCTCAATCTTGGGAGGTTGTATGTTTTTAGGAATTCATCTATTTCCTTTAGGTTTTCTAGTTTGCGAGCATATGGTTGTTCATGATAGTCTCTGATGATCTTTAGTATTTCTGTGGTATCAGTTGTAATGCCTCCTTTTTCATTTTTGATTGTGTTTATTTGTATCTTCTCTGTTTTCTTGGTTAGTCTAGCTAGTAGTTTATCAATTTTATCTTTTCCAAGAACCAGTTTTTTTGTTTCGTTGATCCTTTGTATTGTTTTCTTGGCCTCTATTTCATTTAGTTCTCTGCTCTGCTCTTTGTTATTTTTTTTCTTCTACTAACTCCGAGTTTGGTTTGTTGTTGTTTTTCTAATTCCATCAGGTGTGAAGTTAGGTTGTGTAACTATTTGATATTAAGATGAATAACCCTGGGTGAAATAGAGGAACTAGATATTTTAGATTCATAATAATTTGTTAGGTAACTAACTACAACCTCTGTTTATGTATGATTTTAATAAACTCCTTTTTTAGGTTTTGAAAACATTGAATTGACTCCTCTTGCTGCAATATGTGTGAAAATATATTCAGGAGGAAAAGAATTAAAGGTGGATGGCTCTATACAAGTTTCTCTTCCCCTTCTACATACAAATGATGTAAGTGCAGGGGATCGAATACCTGCTTGGACATTAGATATGAACACAGGTATGTGAGCTAGGTGAAGATATTCTGAATATTTTGAACATTTTCTTTTAAATATTTGAACCTTTTGTCTTACGAATTTGATACAGCTGTAGTTCTTCAGTAGCATTATTGTTTTATTTACTTTGTTAGTGACCAAAATTGGCCTCACTTTGATTAATACAGCTATGGAGGGAAATTACATAAAAAAATAGCATTATATCATTATATAAAAAATAGCAACATTTATTCACATCCCTTGCGCCTTTTTAATACCTAACATTTATAGGCAGAAATAAATTTTTAAAAAATTATTTTTCCTTGTAGGATTTTTTCTTTTGATAGGCAATATGAGCTTATCTAAAAGCTTGGTTAAGGGAATTGAGAAATGTATGCTAATTTCATAAAAATAAACAACATTAAGAGATAGAATGATCATTACCCTCCTCCCAGAAAAAAAAAAAATCCTTACATACCAATTTTCATCCCTGGGTTTTGCCTTCTAAATAACATCTACAATTATATGTACATATTCCTTCTTGGCTTCCCTTGGTTTTGTTCTTGTGTTCCTATGTAAATAAGCTGGGAGTCTAAGTTACCGGAAAGAAAAAGAAAAAGACATGATGAGCCCATAATTGAAAAGTCCAGAGGTAGGACTGCCTTAGGTGAGGCATGCTACAAAACCTAGGCAGTTTTACAGGGCTTGGTTTCTTTCATCTGTTCTCTCAGAGTTAGCTTCTTTCTAGGATAGGGTTTCCCTTCAGAGTGACAAGAAGGCTGTAGGTGTTATAACTTTATACTTAGGTTGAAGGCCAGTGGAAAAGAGATTCTTTTCCTAGTAGCTCTTAAATTCACTGCAGCTGCAGAGTGGAGTTTGCATGCCCATCTTGGAACCTGTCTTTATGGCCAGCAAGTACAATGCACAGATTTATTTAGGCTTAGGTCACATGTTGGAGCTGGGGATGGAATCCCAAACTAGTCACGTGGACTGAGAATAGGGAGTGGTAGCTTCTCAAAGGAGAGACTAGGAATGGGATTTCACTGTAACTGGAAGTATGGGTAGTGAGGCCAAAAAACCACACAAATTTTCACTATAGAAGATAAACAGTAATATGTTTTTAAGAAAGAGTGGAAACTATACAAGCATGATAATATTCTATTGTAAATCATTGGATTAAGAACCCTGAAACTTGGAGTCTAGTCCATTTATCAGCAGTACCATTTGGAACAAGTCATTTAACTTATTTAGGCCTCAGTTTCCCAATTTGTCGAATGAGAAAGTTGTTTTAAAGCACTTTAACAAAGAATATCTGTTGTTTGAGTCCTGGTTCCTGATTATCCCTCTTAGCAAATGCCTTTGTTTTTAAGGTACCTTTCAGTTACAAAATTTTTGAATTGATTTATGCCTATGCAACACTTTGTGCTATTTAAACACAATAAATAAATAATTCCTATCATTTTAAGTTTTTCTACCTTTAAAAAGGCTGTTTTACATGATATAGGTAATTCACTACAACAAATCAATAAATCAAAATACAAATATATAGCAAACTTATAAATAGCTTTGCTATGCCATTTATAAATAAAACTTTATAAAAGGTATAGGTTTTACTGAATTCTTTTTTCTATGGATGGCAAAATTTTATTGGCTCAGATAGCATCTTTTGAAAGTTTAAGAAAGTAAGTTCTAAGAACAATGCCAACAGTACTAGAACAAAAAATACTTAATAAGGCCATAAAACATATACTATAAGTGTTTAATCAAAATCCCAGAACAGGTGATAAATAACTACATGATGATGAATTGGGATTCCACTATTTACATCCTTAAGAGATATCTTAATATGCACATTTTAAATATTTGGAGAGTCATGATTTTTCTGAATATGTCTGCATTGTATCCTTTATTTATAATGATTTGTTTTGATCATAACAATCATCCAAATTATTCTATTTTATATATTATAGTATGTTCTATATTATATGATATATATTATCCCAGGATAATATATTGCCACAGTTTTCATAATCTTTGACAAAGTCCTGTGAAGTATTCTACCCATGACTATCAGCAAAATCCTATCAGCTCTAAAGATATATAACTATAACTAACTGGTATTTTTTTACTTACCTTCCTTTTTAGGTGCTTGGGTAAATCATGGCCGGGGAATAGTAAAGGAATATAACAGTCATTTAATTTGGACATATGACGCACCACATTTGGGCTACTGGATAGCAGCTCCGCTTCCAGGAACTAGAGGTATTGTAAAAATGAAACAAAGTAATATTTAAAAGTAATCCAGTTAGTCTTGCTGGAATTGATGTCAGCAGACCTCAATTTCATTCTAAGCATCGCCACTTAACCAGCTATATGACACTGGGAAAGGCACTTGATCTCTTGATCTCAGCTTTTTTTCCATGTATATAAGAAAAAATTAAGCTCCATGGACTCTAAGGCCCCTTATATGAATATATGGTAGATCAATCTGTGAAGACTGAAGTTGGTTCAGATCAAGTATTTTCTTGGTTTACTTTGTCATAAGTAAATTCTACCCAGATCAGTTAAAGCTTTTGGTTTCAAGCAACAGAAAAAGACTTTGGATAATTCAAAGAAATTTACTGTATTAGAAGTATGTGGAGAGTTCACAGGATCCTAGGGAAGGCTGAAGAACCAGATGCTAAAAGCCGGGAATCCCTGCAGCGCCAGGGGGCCCAGTTAGCAGGCCCGCTTGCCTGTCTTTGCCAGGTCGCTGCTGCATGATGGCTGGCTCCCAGCTTTTCCAGTCTTTTCCTCTTAGTGTCCCTGATCATTATAGGGATCAAGAATGATTATCCCATTGGGTCATGAGTACATCCCTTGGTGGGGGTTAAGGGAGAAGAGCTCTGGAATAATAGTGCCCTCTTGAATAATAGTGGCTGTTTCCAAGAGAAGACAAGTGATAAATGACGATTGGACTTACATTTTGAACAGAAGGTAGATGGAGGCTGGTGGTAAAAAACAATGAATTGTCCAGTAGGGACATTCATATTCCAGGAGAAATGAGCATGTCCTTAGATTTAACATGGTATAAAATGATCTAAATAATTTGTACCTAAGGAAACCCTACATTCATCTCAAGTTTTGTAGATTTCTCAAAATACTCAAACATTGCCTATTTTATCCATTAAATCTTAAAAAAAGAAAAATCTTCTCACCTGCTTTTGTGTAGCCTGGTTGCACTGTCAGCCTGCTACCACTTTCAGGATCCTTGAGTGTTTGCTGCCATAAATTGGGTTGTTTTTTGGCTTTCTCTACCACCAGCTTTGCTAAATCAACTTTCTGGTCTTCAGCATTTTGTTGCTGCCATCTGTTGTCTCATTTTCCTTTATCCTTGTAGGTTTGTGTATTTACAGAATCAAAACAAAGCAAAATTTAGTGAAGATCTTGGAGTGAAAGTTGAATGCATATATTCTCATTCTACCATCTTCACTCATGTGCCAGGGATGATTCTTTGGGTTTGTCAAGTGTTTTTGCTCCCAGCCGAGAGACAGCTACTGCTGACTGGGCAGCTGATTAGGAATAGTCCCAGTACATACCTTGATCTGGGACATGAATGACCTTTTACATACGTTTCTCTGCAGCATTCTAACTTTATAACAACTATTATTTTGAAGGCTCTCAGGGTTTTCTAAAAGATTTTTATTTTCATTTTATATTGGCAATATTTGAATTTTAAACTATCTGTGATAACAAGACTTTTCAGTGAAGCCAAAATTTAGTATTCCAATAAAAGAAATATGAATCATTAGCCATAGCTGATCAACAGGGATGTTCTTTTTGTTTCTATTTGAATTTAGTGCTTACAATAGTATTTGAGGAACCAGAGAGTGGTTATTTTTGCTCTTCATGATGTAAAACGTCATGCAGTCTTGCCAGCTGTCTGGCCTTATCCCATTCTAGATTTGCAACTATAATGAAATATTGATGAAAAAGAACAATTAATATTTAATACTTCAACTCAACTAAATCTAAGTTATTTAATTTTTAACAAAAATAACCCTAAGAAGCATTTGAATTTTATAGAGGAGTATACCCCCACTAAGAATGTATCTGAAACAATCAATTTATATAAGATGGCTTTGTGAATTATAAAGGCCAAAATTGTTTTCTAAAACAGGTAGAAGTTCTGTCCCAGCTTATCTGTTGGAAAAGATTTTGTGTGGATCAGAGTACTAAAATAAAAGGATGGGATTCTCATTTAGTTTGAATGAGAAACTTTCTAGTGATTCTTTTGAAAAATTTATTCTGCAAGCATATCATAGACAACGGAATCCCATACTAGAAGTATAGATAACTTGATGATAGCTCTGGCTTTGCCTGTAATTAACTGAGTGAGCTTGAAATAGGTACTTACCCATCTGAGTGTATTAGTTTTCTTGTTTCCGAAGTGGGAAGTTGGATATTGTCTTAGTCTGCTCAGGCTGCCATAACAAAATACCACAGACTGGATGGCTTAAGCCATAGAAATATACTTTCTCACAGTCTGGAGGATAGAAGTCCAAGATCATGGTGCTGTAAGGTTTGTAGATGGTTACCTTCTCACAGGGTCCTCACGTGGCCTTTTCACATACCAACCAATTCTCCAATTCTCAGCGGACATTGACTGGTTGTCCTATAATTCACTTCAATTCTGATACTATCTGCTTATGGAGTTAGCATCAGGTCCCACAGGATAAAGGCTCAATCCCACAAGACTGCCCCAACTTCAGATGCCAATTGCAAGCAGCATGTCCCCAAGGTTACCCACACTGTCCGACATGGCTTCAAGTTGGGAGTTTCCGCAACCCTCTCCCCTCAGGTTCAATAATTTGCTATGAGGGTTCAGAAAACTCAGGGAAACACATTACCAGTTCATTATACAGGATATAATAAAGGATATAGATGAGAAGCCAGATAAAGCAGTACATAGGGCAAGGTCTGGAAGGGTCCTGAGTGCAGGAGATTTTGTCCTCATAGAGTTGGAGTGCACACTACCCTTCTGGCCCATGGCTGTATTCATCAGTGTTCTGAACCCCATACTTTTGGGATTTTTACAGAGGCTTCATCCTATAGGGCATGATTGGTTATTAACTCAATCTCCAGCCCCTCTCCCTTCCCCAGAGGCTGGGAGTAGGGATGAAAGTTTCAAGCTTCTGACCATGGCCTGGTCTTTCAGGTAACTAGTCCCCATCAAGGAGCCCACCAACAGTTGCCTCATTAGAACAAAAGACTCTCCTATCATCCAGGAAATTCCAAGGATTTAGATGCTGTGTGTCAGGAACTGGGGTCAAAGACCAAATAATAGAACAAAAGATTCTTCTAGCACCCTTATTGCTCAGGAAATTCCAAGGGTTTTAGAAGCTGTGTCAGGAGCTAGGAGCACACACACACACACACACACACACACACATATATATATATATTTTATTATGTCACACCCCCTACCTAATATTCCTAAACATTTTAAGATGTGATTATTACTATAAAATCAAAATTGGTCCTATGATGGGCTAATTAGTGTCTGGTGTGCTGGAGCTACTTTAGTTATAATGTGGTTATTATAATATACTAAATTTTGGTTTTTAAATAGAATTCTAGAATTCCTCGGTAAAAATGCAAAGTGCAAGAGATTAAAATAATTTTTCAGATTGTTGTTGGAAAGTAGTTGGCAGAGCATAGAGTTTAATAAACAAGTGTTTATTAATGTTTTAAATATGCATTTCCAAATATATTTGAATGGAAATACATTGTGATTTTCTACTTTTCTAACCCCCTAGGCATGCACACAAGCACACGAGCAGATGCATACTCTTTTGCTACTGTCATATGTATAGGATTTGGAGCAAGCCCAATAGTTACCAACCTATTTCCAAATGTGAGTTCTGGTGGATTCCTGTGGAGTGAAAATTGTTAGCATTACTCCACTATGGAAACATGTATTAATATATACCCAGTTGTGATCAAACTGTGCTGTCCTGCAGCACTTGATCCTCCTTAAGAATCTGCAGATAGGATTAAGTTACTCTTATTTCCTTTTCATTTCTTTTTTGTTTGAAGAAATTTCATATTGTACATTGCTCTACTTGTTTGCCTATTAGAAAAGATAAAGGCTTTATTATCAGTCACGATCTGTGAAACTGTGGCCAATACTAGAGTGCCTCTTATATCACCTTGAAGCTTCATTCAACAACAAAGTTGTGGTAGAGCTAACACTCACTGAGTGTTCATCATGAACCAAGCACTGTTCTAAGCGTCTCACAAGTATTAACTCATTTAATCCTCAACAACTCACATGGGTTAGATATGACTGTTATTACTGCTCTACAAATGAGGGAACTGAGTTACAAAGAAATGAAACTTGCCCAAGACCACATAAAAATAAATGAGGCAGCCAGGATCCCAATTCAGACACTCTGGCTCCCAAGTCTATGTGGATATCTACAATGCTGCTTCTCCAAACTTTTAATATTATTATTACTACTACTTTGTCTTTATCAAATGAGATGATGAAGAATTTAAAAAATAGACTTAAAAGACCTGGTGGTCCTTCCGTTTCTTCCCGTGTCCTTGGTGCAGTTGGAAGCCTCACTATGGATGTTTCCTCATGGTAGAGATTACTAGAAAACCAGTTGTCCCACCACTCACTCTTCTCACCCCATCACCCTGAACCCATATTAGAATCTAGTTGATCCTGACAGGTAGTACTATTGAAGCCTTAGTGATACTGAAGCAGATTACTTCAAGATTAATTTTCTAGTAGCATTTTTTGCAGATTCTTAATAGCCTATGCTGATCCTCCTAGTGAACTAGCCAGCTTTTACTGCAGTAAAGCTTATCGCAACAGCATTTGTATACATGTGCTCTGTCAGAACAGGAGGACGGTGTGTCAACTGTGCCTCTGCTGGGCTTGGCTTACCTGGGGTGTCGTCTTGTTCTAGAGTCTAGACGGAAGGAGTTATAACTCAGAGTCCTTCAAGTCCCAGAATTTTTGGATTCTCTCTATTCCTTATATCCCTGCTTGCTTTGGCAAATTCTTTTTTGAATTTAACTTCAGAATTTTTTTAATCAAATGCAGCTAATAATCAACAGTCACTACCAACATTCTGTCTCAGAACCTCTTAGCACAAAGCTTAAATTAGTTAGAAATATTTTTTGCATCCATTAAAGTACAGAGTATAATAAACAACAAAAAAAGTTAGAAATATTTTCTCCCAGTTTATTTTACCAAATATTTTGCTACTTGGGTTACCACTTTACTGCCTCTTAAAACCATTTCCTCACTGCTCATTGTCTAATCTGGAAGCCAGGGTAACATATTTTAGGTTTTTGTGATAGCAACATCTAGATACCAATTCTGCAGGCATTGCAGAAACAAACAACCCTGCTGTCTCAGTGGCTAATAATATCGAACATTTATTTGCTACTTACAAGCATTTTGGGTTGACTTCTATACTGTTGGGCGTGGCTTGGTTCAGTTCAACAGCTTTTCTCATTCTAGACCCCAGGTTGAAGAATCTTCACATATTAGAAGGCCCGAACAAAAGGGCAGAGGCACACCGTGCAGCCTCACTTAAGGTGCTCACAGTTCATCGGTCAACCGGTTAAGCTCAAAGGATAGGGAAGGTTTACTTTACCCACAGGGAAGTCTGCCATGGGAGGGAAGCAAACAAAAGTGTTATACACATATTCAATTTGCCTCACCCAGGATGTGACATAGTTGAACATTTGATCTAAAATAACGTTTTCTTTGTTTATATTGAACCCTGTAGGTTCAGGTGTAAATGAAGATTCCAAGGATATAACTGCCTACCACACAGTGTTTCTTACAGCCATATTAGGAGGAACTATCGTCATTGTCATTGGATTTTTTGCTATACTGCTTTGCTATTGCAGGTAAGAACAATATTAATGTGTATGAATATACAATATTAATGTGTATGATATGAACTATCAAATTATAGTACTTCAGTATGTTCTGTGCATTACAAAGTTTATTTTAGAAATAGTTTAGTCTTTGAAATATGTAGATTAAAAATAAAAATGGATATATTCTAACAGTAGCATTGCACCTGTGATGTGCATATTGGGTGATTTTGAAAAAATGAACCTTTCAGATCATAACTTTTAAATATTTTTTGCCTTCTCTTCTATTTTAGGGATAAGTGTGGTACTCCACAGAAAAGGGAAAGAAATATCACTAAGCTTGAGGTTCTCAAGAGAGACCAGACAACTTCAACAACACACATAAATCACATCAGTTCAGTCAAGGTTGCATTAAAAGCTGAGGACAAGTCACAGTTACTCAATGCCAAAAACTCCTCATATAGCCCTCAGAAAAAGGAACCATCAAAGACAGAAGCAGAAGAAAGAGTTTCCATGGTAAAAACTCGGGACAATTTTAAAATCTACAATGAGGATGTTTCATTTCTGTCAGTCAATCAAAATAATTATTCGAGAAACCCAACACAGTCTTTGGAGCCCAATGTAGGATCCAAACAACCTAAACATATTAACAACAACCTATCTTCATCTTTAGGTGATGCTCAAGAGGAAAAGAGGTATCTCCCAGGTACTGAGGAGGTATATGGGCGTTCCCACATTCCTGAGCAGCTTATGCATATCTACAGCCAGCCCATTGCCATCCTTCAAACGTCTGACCTCTTCTCCACTCCAGAGCAGTTACATGCTACTAAGTCAGCTACTTTGCCAAGAAAGGGACAGTTAGTCTACGGCCAATTGATGGAACCAGTAAACAGAGAGAACTTTACACAGACATTGCCCAAAATGCCAATGCATTCTCATGCACAGCCCCCAGATGCCAGGGAAGAGGATATCATACTTGAAGGTCAACAGAGTTTGCCATCCCAGACTTCAGATTGGAGCCGATATTCGAACAGCTTACTGGAATCTGTCTCTGTTCCTGGAACACTAAATGAGGCTGTTGTAATGACTCCGTTCTCATCGGAGCTTCAAGGAATTTCAGAACAGACCCTCCTGGAGCTGTCCAAAGGAAAGCCCTCCCCCCATCCCAGAGCCTGGTTTGTTTCTCTTGATGGAAAGCCAGTCGCGCAAGTGAGGCACTCCTTTATAGACCTGAAAAAGGGCAAGAGAACCCAGAGCAATGACACGAGTCTGGACTCTGGGGTAGACATGAATGAGCATCACTCTAGTAGAAAGCTTGAGAGGGAGAAAACATTCATCAAAAGCATGCATCAACCCAAGATCCTTTACTTAGAAGATTTAGACCTCAGCAGCAGTGAGAGTGGAACCACTGTCTGCTCCCCTGAGGACCCAGCTTTAAGGCACATCCTAGATGGAGGGAGTGGCGTTATTATGGAGCACCCTGGGGAAGAGTCCCCAGGAAGAAAAAGCACTACTGAAGATTTTGAAGCCAATACATCCCCCACTAAAAAAAGGGGCAGACCACCACTAGCCAAAAGAGATAGCAAGACTAATATCTGGAAGAAGCGAGAGGAACGCCCACTGATCCCCATAAATTAACTGCTAGGGTGGTTGTGTGTCTGCTGTCTCGTGCTGTCTATTCCTGCTTCTTGTTGTAAATTGCAGTATGAACTTAAGAAGCTGAGACTGAGCAATCTCATGGTCCTTGGACATGTCTCAAGCAGAGTAAATAGTGAAATGGTAATGCAATAATCAGAGAGAAAGATATCAAGAGACCTATTCTTTTCGTTTGTTTTTGGGTGATGAATTTGAAGTATCCAAGTTTTCAAAATGTAAAATGGCATCAGGATGTTATTTGACAATGTTGCTCAGTCAACCAATTTGGCCCTGCCTCTGTTAAGAATACCACAGTGAAACATGTACTATTAAAGTTGCTTACAAAAAGGTCGCCTCTGCCTTGGTGACTACCCTATGGAACATTTAGAAATGAAACTGTCTTCTTCAGGTATCATATTCTTGTGAAATACTATTATTTCCTCCTCTGCCTGTACTTGAGAATTACTTGATAAATGTTCTGGACTGATGTTATTCTGGAGTTTAAAACCAAACATTTTCTGAGATAAACAGCATGTGTTTATATCATCCCAAAAGTAAATCCTACATTTGCATAAGATGAGCAAGAGGCTGCTAGGTCATTAGAGATGGAGACACCAGCTCTTTGGTTGTTTTTAGATATAATTTCATAGAATAAATAAGATTGTAATTTGTTATTTAGAAATTTGAGAAATGAATGCTCTGATACTGAATTTTTATTTTAAATTTACTTTTTTTCTACCCCTCAACAATCTGAAAAAAAGTCTGTGACTTTAGTCTACATGTATCAGTGAGCCTTAAACTAAAGTCAGTTTTAGTATATTTCCTCTATTCCAAAAACCCAATCTCAGTCACTTAACGGTTATCAAGTTAAAAATCAATGATCTGAAAATGTTTTATGAACACCAAAAATTTAACAAAATATGTGGAGATAAACATTGATTATTTTTTTTCCCTGGAATGTTGGGCAGAAAAAGAAATGCCATTTTCCTGAGGCTCAAAAATATCTTCAGAATATTAGTTCTACACCAGATGTTGACATTCATAAAAGGTGTATGAGGAAAACAGTTTAATTTCAGAGGAAAAGTAAAAGTTTTTCCTTAAGTCAGTGATAATAACCTTTGCAACATTTTTTTCAGTTTTGTACATAATATATCCACATTCTTTTCATTATAGCAAAGAATTCAGTATGTATACATTTAACAGCTGTTTTTAATTGTGTCTTCAACTCTGAATTATTGGTATGTCCTAAAAATGAAAGTTTATTGTTAAGTAAAATCAACTCATCCCATTTTTCTTAAAATTTCCATAAAGACAAATATCTGAAGCACTTTTCCCTTTCCTTTGGGGGAAAAAGTGAAACTAAATTGATTTTTCATCCCCTACTATTCAACATGGGAGCAACATAGAGACCCAAACCACATAAACAAGTTGAAAGAACCAAAATAGCCACATTAGCTTTAGTAAAATTGTAGATAAATGTACAATGAAAGACAACAGCTTTCTTCCCTAAGATAGTAGACTTCAGCAATTTTTTCTTGTAACCACTTCTGAAACATGTCCTGTCAGGTAACTCTCCTACCTTTCTTTATTAACCCAAAGAACATAAAGACCTAGGCAAATGTTTGCTATGTATTACCCCAATCCATAGAAGAAATAAACAGTTTGTGTAATACCTAGGCTGCTGCTTTTTATTATTATTAGAGTAGTGATAAGGCTCACCATTAGAGGAGGCTTCTTACTGGTCTTATACAGAAAGATACATCAAAAGCAGCATGAATGAAAATGATTTGGAAAAGGTTAAAAAGTTAGTACTCTGCTGAAGTGCCTTTGATACAGATCTGCATTATTAGAAGGATATAATATCTTAAGTGTGCATTTTCTGTTAGCCAGATTACACAGATGTGCAGTTTTATTAAGAAATAGACTTAGTGTTTCATGTTGGAACAATGAATTTTGCATGTAAGTAACATTTCTCTTTTGTGTGTTTAATCCTTTTTTGAATCCAGTATAGATAATTGTTTATGTTGGATTGAGTTAGAAACTATATAGCAAAATGTTGTACCTCCTCAATATTTTAAGTGTATATATTTTCCTACCTTTAAATAAAAATGTTTCATCTCAGCTTGGTAATGAAATACACAGATTGGTATAAGGGTATATACCATTTTACCATTCAGGTATGGCATTTATTTTATTCATTCTTGTGTAAGGGAAATGAGACTATGTATCCCAAGGGCTTTTCTAGAACTACTTGTTTGGTTTCAGAATAAAACTTTTTTCTTTACACTGCACATGCTGTTCTCAATTGGGAATTTTAGGCAGTTTATCTTTTCTAATGATCAAAAGAACATGACTTCTCATTTGTGTGTAGTTCACAGATTTCCTGTTAAAAAGCTGAAGCCATCTACTTTTTCTTAACCCAAGTGATAAATCAATACTCACAACTTTCTTAAATTTTTAAATTGAAAACCAATACAATTTTTCTGCAAATGTAAACCTAGATAATTTTAGTCACAAATTGTTAACATTTGTGGATCCTTTGTATATACTTTGGATATACCTTAAAGGCAAAACTGTCTCAACTGATGGATTCATTTACTAAAGCACAGCTATATGTATTTTTGAATACATAATATGATCTTGAGAGTTTGTAAAATCAATTTTTATGACTTTATGCAGTTATATAGGGATTATACCCTTTTATAATACATAGTATGCCATGAAGATCACAAATGTTGATGAATAAAAGCACTTCCTTTGCTTTGGCAATCATTTTCAGATCACTTTCTGTGTGTTTGAATCCTCTGGTATCAATATATATATATTATAGGGTTTTAGAGATCTGTGGGTCAAATTATGTCCCTCAAAACTTCCCAGAAAGGTAAAGTTCAAAGTTACATATTCACTTACAAGGTATGAGTTACTCATTTCCCCATGTGCCAGCATTGTAAAGGAATTCAACTGTATTAATTTCTATTTCAGATCTAGAGTTGACATTTTGCCCCTTGTTTCCAAGTGTTTCTATCTTTTGTATTCTTTCAGAGAACTCTCATATTTCAGTGTATTTATTGCTGTTACTACTATATTTACTGCTGAAAACTGTAACAATCTGAAGATTTGTAAAATGTTAAACATAGTTCATTAAAAATAATAAAGTAAATCTAAAATGTACTTGATGCATTGTTTAATTTTGGGTAAACTATAAAACATTCCTCCCTTAAATTGTCATTTAATCTAGTACATATTCAATTATTACTTTTTATTCATTATATTCCCTGCAGTAAAATAAACCCTTTGTTTATATAATGAACTTGATATATCTTTGATGCGTCATGTCTCTGAAGTTCACATTTTTACTGTTAAAGCTGAACGTAGACAAATTGTTTTCCATCCAGGGAGACTTATTAAGATAATCTGATAGAATGTAAAATGAATTATAATTCCCAAAACACCTTAGAGAGAAAATGATACAATATTCCCTTCACTCCCTTTTAAAATACTCTTTGGACTTTAAACCAAAGTTGAAATGATAACACAGAGGCTAAATAGCCTCTTAAAATGGGAGTGAGTCCTCTTTAAATAGGACTTAAAATGTTAGACCTCCAAGAGCAGAGATGCTAAGTCAATTGAACAATATTTAAATTCAGGCAGTTTGTATTTGGGAGCTTTAGAGTGCTTTTTAGAATCATCATAGCTGCCATGTTTTTAGACATTTCCTATAACTTTTATAAATTAATGTACTAGAAATAGCTTTGATCACTTCTGATGAAAATTGGGCTCTGAATCCACTCACAAATACAGTAGAGATTATGACCCCCAATACTGGCATTGTGATAGATAATTCCACTTGGAGCCCTGAAAGTGCCAGCCAGAGCCCTTTGTTCCAGGGCCTGGTCTGCATCTAAGAGTCTTACAGTCTTGTCAGGAATGATACAACCCCCGGAGAAGTTGCAGGAGACCCAAATTCACAAGGAACTGGTTTGTGACAAAACATACCATAAATCAGATACATAACCGCCAAATGTATGATGTTCATGAGCTGGTTATCACATTCTCATTTCAGAAGGGAAACTAATACGGGAAAACTGAGACGTAAGAACTATAGGAAAGGTAGTTGGATGGTGGTAAGAGATGTTTTAATCGATTTATCAAAAGTGATTCACCTATTGGTACTTAATTGTGTCAAATGATCAGTGACCCTTCCCTTGAACTACAGGTTAGAAAAATTTAAACTGCACCACAGTGTTGTTTTATCTGGACCCCCAAAAAATCACCTTTTGGTCCTTTTATAGGTGGATTTCTTGATAGCTGGATACAGTAAGACCATTTAATTCCATCAGTAAACTCTTTCTAAATCAATTGGAGGGCTAATTTCTTCTGAGAAAACTGCCCTATTGTCTTAGATTTGAATTTGTTTGCTCAGTCAAGATAAATATTCTTCCCTTGACTTGGTTTTTCCCTTTTCTTTTTATTTTGAGCTTCAGTTTATTTTGAAACTATAGACTTCTGTTTATTAAGATTTTTTTTTTTGTAAAAACATCTTTAGAGTTTGACTAGACAAAATTAGTCTAGAAATCAATAACAATTTATAATTTTTTAAATACCCCAAATTTAATAAAATCAAGTACAAATGACAGAAAAACATTTTCAAACATATATGGCAAATTTCTTAAGTAAAAAAATCACAATAACTATTTTCCTTTCAAAATAACTAGGCATAAAGATGACTTTTTTACTATCTGTGATGTTTGTCAAAACATTACTATAACATTTTTCTCTACCTTGTTACCTATAGTAGATGAATACCTTCCTATTTCTCTTGGGAAAGTTCCCATGTTGAGAAGTATATGCCATTTGTTTTGTTTTGTTTTTAGGTGGCAAAGCCTTTTTTAGTTGAACCCTATATTTCCTGGTTTTCAAGCCTACACCTGCTATGATTGTGAATAATATTCCACAGTCCTGTAGGGATACCACAATTTCCCTTATGAGTTGATCTTTTTCTTCTGTTCTTCAGGTTTACTAGAGGTTTCATAATTCATATGTTGACTGGTTCTAATCCTTGTAGACCTTATTAAAACACTAGACTAACTGCAGACAGTCTGATTCAAAACAAACTAGATAATTACATTCCCAGGAGTGTTTGTGCTTATTACACTTGAATAGCTTAGTTAAAAACCTTTGCTAAATACTATACTGAAAAGCATAATTGTTGCTATTAAGCAACATGGAGTAAATACCTTAGAATTATTTTATATATTTCCAGAGTTCAGTCCAGAGAACATAGATTTTTGTTTTATATAGAAATTACTTCATAAAATAAAAAATTATTCAGCTTAAATTTATCTCTAATATCCAGCAGTTTGTATAAATACTATTTTGAAACCCTGATTTCTAATTTAGATAACTTCTGAAAGGTGTGTCCATTAAATACAGAAAAGTTTAATTATTAACATGTATTTTTACAGATATTTTCTTGTTACTTTAAGTTTAGTGTTTATTTCTGATTTTTTAAAAATGAGTTGCTTGTCATTATTCCATGGATTATTTAACAAAACATTTGAATACTGACCATTTAAGAGGATATAAATGACAAGTAGATGAGGTTTATAATTCAAGAGTTTATCATTCATTTCTAGGAAGTGCTTACATTTATAAAATAAAAAGAATTAGTGTCCTGGCCAGGTACTATTTTTTTCTTAACATAGATAAAATGGTGAGAAAAGAAACTTAAAAGTGAATTTTATGCTAATGATCTTTAAAACATATCTGTTTTCGGAAACCCTGGTTTCTCGAAAAGTAATCCTTACTATTGATACATCGTTTTCTTTTTCCATGATAAGACATAAGAACAAGGTGTAATGAAGTAGTTACAAGTATCCTTGTTCTTTTTGCTATTGGTATCTATTGCTTCCTGCTTTCTTTTAAGTAGTCAAGGTAAGATTTGATACCATTAAAATTAGCCTTAGTAAAGCAATTCTAATCTGAATTAGAGCAGTTCTAAAATTCCATCCAGCACAAGATGGGCTCCTCAATGCACTTCTAAAGAAAATAATGTCTGTTAATTATGTATGTTCTGCCTTATGGCATGTACTAAATTGTTATATTGAATTGATACTTATCATGTTTGTCTCCTTAGATCTTAAGATCCTTATGGACAGAAACATAATTTATGATCCCTCTGATTTTCAATAATGCCTTTGTTATATAGTGTGTACTCAGTAACTACTATTTAATGGAGTTATGAACTGAGTGAATGATAATGGATTTTGTTCAATGGAAAATATCCAAAGTGCTTTGAGAAGTAGGAAAAGTGACACTGGCAAGATGGCAGACTAGGAGCTCCCCTGCTTGTATATCCCCACAGCAACAGTAATTTATCAGCCAGCCACAGACAAAAGTGCCTTTGTGAGAACTTTGGGATTCAGATGGGAGGCTGTGAAGCCCTCATGAAGCTCAAGACATAGGAAGTCCATTTAGAGAAGAAAGAATGGTACCCAGGTGCAGGTTTGCAGACTGTAGTCCTGATTCTAGCCACAGAAGTGCCCATGTTCCCTTGTGGACTCAGCTGCCCATGTTTGGCCTTGATCCTGTTACCAGAACTACCCTCCAAGAAACCTAGCAGGAGTCATGTCCACTTGTGTTTTGGATGATAGCCTGCTGTCCTTGTTCCTGGCTTTGGACCCTGAAATGGCCACATGACTCAGGTCTAGCCCATTTCAGCTGTGGACTGAGAGTAGTCTGTTCCCAATGAAAGACCCAGTTGAAAACATGCTTGTTTGAATCCTCAGAAGCAGGCCTGCAGACCTTGGTCTTGGTGGAACCTGAAGCAGCTGTATGACTCAGTTTCAGCCCCTCTCATACATGGACAGGGGCCAATACTGCCTGCCCAGGGATCTACCCCATGACCAACTGGGAGCCCTTCAAGGGACCCAAAGGAAGCCACACTAGTCTGCACACCTGGTGACAAGGCTGTTATCTGAGGACCCTCAAGCAGACCCTCATTCTAATGCCAGCCATACTAACCAGACTTGTGGCAGCCTAGTCCACTCAGGGACCAGAGAGGATCCATAACCAACAAGCCCCTGGTAACAGGCCCACCAACTGTGGACCCAGCAGTAGCCATGTGACTCAGTTCCAATCCCACTTGACCACAATCCTGGAGGCAATCCCATCATCATTGGGACTCAACAGGAGGACTTTTCCTGCCAAAACCAGTCAGTAATGCCTGGAGGAGGTGTTTGCTCCTTCAAATGCACAGACACCAATGCAAAGCCACACAGATAATGAAGAATAAAGCAAACATGACATTGCCAAAAGTAACTCATAAAGCTGAATGAAATAACCAGTCTCAAAGAAAGGGAGGTATACAAATTGCTTGAAAAAGGATTAGAATGATTGTCTTAAAGCTCAATGAGAAGAAAATAGAGACAAATGAAATTAGGAAAACAATGTATGAACAAAGTGAGAAGTTTAATAAAGAAATAGAAACTTAAAAAAAAAAAAACCAAATTCTAGAGCTAAAGACAATTACAGAACTGAAAAATTCACAGGGAACTTCACTCAGACTCAATGATGTAAAAGATATAATAAATGCAAAGAAAGGTCATTGGAAATTATCCAATTAGAGGAACAAAAACAAAAGAGAATGAAGAAGAGCAAAGAAAACATAAGGAACTTCTGGAGGAAGTTATAATGGAAATCAAAAGGATTCTTTGAACTAAATGATAAAGGAGACACAAGTTATCAAAATCCGTGAGACACAGCTAAAGCAGTCCTGAGAGGAAAATTTATATTCATAAATGCCTACATCCAGAAGACAGAAAGGTCACAAATCAACAATCTAATGAATCATCTCAAAGAACCGGAAAAGGATGAGCAAAGCAACCCCAAACCCAGCAGAAGAAAGAAATAACAAAGATCATTAATAAAGATTAATAAGGATTAATAAAACAAAAAGTTCTTTGAAAAAAAAATTGACACACGTCTTGCTAGATTAATGAGAAGCAGAAAAGAAAGGACTCTCATAAGCTCCATCAGGAATGAAAAAGGAGAAATTACAACTGATGCCATGGAAATACAAAATATCATCTATGAATACTCTAAAAACCACTATGCACATAAACTTGAAAATGTGGAGGAAATGGACAAAATTTTAGAAACACACAGCCTTCCTAGGCTTAATCAGGAAGAAATAGAATTCCTGCACAGAACAACATCAAGTACCGAAATTGAAGCAGCAATAAAAAAATCTTCCTAAAAAGAAAAGTCCTGGACTGGATGGTTCCACACCAGAATTTTACCAGACCTACAAAGAAGAACTGGTGCCTATCCTACAGAAATTATTCCACAACATGGAGAAGCAAGGAATACTCCCCAAGTTTTATGAAGCCAAAATCACCCTGATAGCAAAACCAGGAAAGGATGCAACAAAAAAAGAAAACTACAGACCAATATCCCTTATGAATATAGATGCAAAAATTCTCAAGAAAATTCTAGCAAACCAAATGCAGGTGCTTATCAAAAAAATAATCCATCATGACCAAGTGGGCTTCATCCCACAGATGCAGGGATGGTTCAACATACACAAATCAATAAATGTAATTCACCACATAAATAGAAGCAAAAACAAAGACCATATACTCCTCTCAATAGATGCACAAAAAGCATTCAACAAAATAACAAAATTCAATCCCCTTTTATGATAACAATGCTTAACAAAATAGGCATAGACAGGACTTACCTAAAAATGATACAAGCCATATATGACAAACCCACAGCCAACATCATCCTGAATGGGGAAAAACTGAAAGCATTCCCACGTAGAACTGGAACCAGACAAGGTTGCCATCTATCACTGCTTCTATTCAACCTAGTCCTGGAAGTCCTAGGCAGAGCAATCAGACAAGAGAAGGAAATCAAGGGCATCCAAATGGTGGCAGAAGAGGTCAAACTATTGCTCTTTGCTGATGATATGATCTTTTTTTTTTTTTTTTTTTTTTTTTTTGAGACAGAGTCTTGCTTTGTTGCCCAGGCTAGAGTGAGTGCCGTGGCGTCAGCCTAGCTCACAGCAACCTCAAACTCCTGGGCTTAAGCGATCCTACTGCCTCAGCCTCCCGATTAGCTGGAATTACAGGCATGCGCCACCATGCCCGGCTAATTTTTTTCTATATATATTTTTAGTTGGCCAGATAATTTCTTTCTATTTTTAGTAGAGACGGGGTCTCGCTCTTGCTCAGGCTGGTCTCGAACTCCTGACCTTGAGCGATCCACCCGCCTTGGCCTCCCAGAGTGCTAGGATTACAGGCGTGAGCCACCACACCTGGCTGATATGATCTTATATCTAGAAAAATCCCAAAGATTCTGCCATGAGACTACTGAAATTGAGAAACAAATTCAGTAAAGTCTCAGGTTACAAAATCAATGTACAGAAATCAGTAGCATTCCTATACGTCAACAGTCAAACTGAGAACCATATCAAAGACTCAATACCCTTCACAATAGCAACAAAGAAAATAAAATACCTAGGAATATGTTTAAGGAAGTGAAAGACCTCTACAGGGAGAACTACTAAACACTGAGGAAGGAAGTAGCAGAGGACATAAACAGGTGGAAAACCACACCATACTAATGGGTTGGTAGAATCAACATAGTTAAAATGCCTGTACTACCCAAAGTGATCTACAGATTCAATGCAATCCCTATTATAATACCAAAATCATTTTCACAGATCTAGGAAGAATAATCCTACGCTTTGTATGGAACCAGAGAAGACCCCATATAGCAAAAGAAATCTTAAGCAAAAAGAACAAATTGGAAGGCATCAATTTACCAGATTTCAAGCTTATACTACAAGGCTATAGTAACTAAAACAGCATGGTACTGGCACAATAACAGGGACATAGACTCATGGAACAGAACTGAGAACCCAGATAGAAAACCATCCTCATATAGCCATCTCATCTTTGACAAAGCAGAGAAAAACATACACTGGTGAAAAGAATCCCTATTTATTGAACCATTTATTGAAATGGTGCTGGGAAAACTGGATAGCCACATGTAGAATAATGAAACAGGATCCACACCTTTCACCTCTCACAAAAATCAACTCACGGTGGACAACAGACTTAAACCTAAGGCATGAAAGTATAACAATCCTAGAAGAAAATCTTGGAAAAACCCTTATAGACATTGGCCTAGGCAAAGAATTTATGAAGACAACCCCAAAGGCAACCACGGCAACAATAAAAATAAATAAATGAGACCTGATCAAATTAAAAAGCCTCTGCACAGCCAAGGAAACTATCACTAGAGAAAACCTACAGAATGGGAGAAAATATTTGCATGTTACACATCCGATAAAGGAATGATAACTAGAATCTATATAGAACTCAGGAAAATCAGCAAGAAAAAAAATCAAACAACCCTATCAATAAATGGGCAAAGGACATGAACAGAAACTTTTCAAAAGAAGATAGACTAATGGCCAACAAACATATGAAAAAATGCTCAATATCTCTAATCATCAGGGAAATTCAAATCAAAACCACAGTGAGATATCACTTATCTCCAATGAGAATGGCCTTTATCAAAAAAGTCCCAAAACAATAAATGGTAGCATGGATGCGGAGAGATAGGAACACTCGTACACTGCTGGTGGGACTGCAAACTAGTACAACCTCTGTGGAAAGTAATATTGAGATACCTCAAAGAGCTACAACTACCATTTGAACCAGCAATCCCATTACTGGGCATCTACCCAAAGGAATAAAAGACATTCTATAAAATAGACATCTGCACTAGAATGTTTATAGCAGCACAATTCATAATTGCAAAGAAGTAGAAACAATCTAAGTGCCCATCAATACATGAGTGGATTAATAAAATGTGGTATATGTATACCATGGAGTTCTACTCAGCCACAAAATCAATGATGATCTAGCACTTCTAGTATTATCCTGGACAGAGCTGGAACCCATTCTACTAAGTGAAGTATCACAAGAATGGAAAAACAAGCACCACATATACTCACCATCAAATTGGTATTAACTGCTCAACACTTAAATGAACATATGGTAATAACATTCATCGGGTGTCAGGCAGATGGGAGGGGGAGGGGGGAATATACACACGTAATGGGTGCTGTGCGCACTGTCTGGGGAATGGACATGCTTGAAGCTCTGACTTGGGTGGGGCAAAGGCAATATACATACACTAAACATTTGTACCCCCATAATATGCTGAAATAAAAAAAATAAAATAAATTTTAAAAAAAGATCCAACAACATTCTACCTATAAGAGACTCACTTTAGGCTTAAGGACACATGTAGAGTGAGAATCAATGGATGGAAAAAAATATTCCATGCAAGTAGTAACCAAAAGAGAGCAGGGGTACCTATACTTATAACAGACAAAATAGGCTTTAAGTCAAAAACTGTAAGATTAGACAAAGACGGTCATTATATGACAAAGTTGTAAATTTATCAAGAAGATATAGCAATTGTAAATATATATGTACCCAAAGAACAGAGCATCTAAATATATAAAGCAAATATTAACAGAACTGAAGAGAGAATAGATAGCAATATAATAGTAGGGGGACTTCAATATTCCACCTTCAACAATGGATATATCATTGTTGAACAAGAACAAGAACAACAACAAGAAATCAATAAGGAAACAGCAGAATTGAATAATATTAGAGACCAAATGGACCTAACAGATATTTATATGCACAGAGCATTCCATGCAACAGCAGAATATATATCCTTCTCAAGTACACATGAAACATTCTCCAGGACTTATCATATGTTGAGTCACAAAACAAGTCTTAACAAATTTAAGATTGAAATCATCTCAAATGTCTTTTCTGACCACAATGATATGAAATAATCAATAGGAGGAATATTGGAAAATTCAGAAATATGTTGAAATTACACAGCATGCTCCTGAACAAGTTAATGGGTCAAGGAAGAAATTTAAAAGGAAATTTAAAAAATATATTAATACAAATGAAAACAAAACATAAAAACTTATGGAATACAGAAAAATAAGTTCTAAGAATAATGTTTACAGTAATAAATGCCTACATTAAAAAAGAAAAAATATAGAAACATTACACCACAAGGAACTTAAAAAAGTGGAATAAAGCAAGCCCAAAGTTTGTAGAAGGAAGGAAATAAGATCAGATCAGAAAAAATGAAGTACAGACTAGGAAAACAATGGAAAAGATAAAAACCTACAAGTTTTGCTTTGAAAAGATAAACAAAATTGACAAACCTTTAGACCGAAAAAAAAGACAAATAAAATTGGAAATGAAGAAGGAGACATTACCACTGAAGCCACAGAAATTAAAAGGTTAGTAAGAGACTTATGACCAATTATAGGCCAATAAATTGGAAAACCTAGAAGGAATGGATAGACTCCTGGACACATACAAGCTACCAAAAGTGAGTCACAAAGAGAAAATATGAACAGACCAGTAATAAGCAAGGAGATTGAATCAATAATAAAAAATAAATCTACCATCAAAGAAAACCCCAGGGTCTGATGATTTCACTGCTAAATTCTACCAAACATTTAAAGCAGAACTAATACCAATCCTTCTGAAACTTTTCCAAAAAATTGAAAAGTAAGTACTTCCAAATGCATTTTATGAAGCCAGCATTACCCTGATACCAAAGCCAAAGACTCTACAAGAAAATTATAAGCCAATATTCCTGATGAACATAGATGTAAAAATCCTCATCAAAACACTAGCAAACCAAATTCAACAGCACATTAAAAGAATCAGTTGCCATAATCAAGTGGGATTTATCCCTGGGATGTAAGGATGGCTCGACATATGTGAATCAATAAATGTGATACACCACATTAACAGAATGTAGGACAGAAATCACATGATCATCTCAGAAGCAGAAAAAGCATTTGACAAAAAACAACATTCTTTCATGATAACAACTCTCAATAAATTAGGTATAGGAGGAACATATCTCAACACAATAAAGGTGGTCTATGATAAACCCATAGCTAACCTCATACTAAAAGGTAAAAACAAAAGGCTTTCCCTCCAAGATAAATGCATATTATTAAAATAGTACTACAAAATTTACTGAAATAATCTGGATCAAAGTATCTAATTGTGTAATGTTCTTCTCTCTAAACATGTCCTTCTTATATGAGGCACATAAGAATAGATTTATATCACGTCATGAACTCTGGATATGAACTTTCATGTCACAAACCTTAGTGAGTCAGCAGTAGGGTGGCTGGCAATACAACTCAACCTCCTTTTACCTGGATCATCAAAGTGCCTTGGGCCATGTCCGTGCCTTCTGACAGGTAAGGTATCATGGAGTAGAAATAAGAGTGGAGATAGAAGTCTTAACTGATTGTACGCAAAATATCTTACTTCTGCAAATTTTACTAAAACCTGTTACTGTGTGAACAGACTGAGCAGTGGGTTTCTGCAAGTGAAGGGTCCTTTATCTAAACATCATTAGCTTCAGAGCAAATAATCCTAAGGTCGGAAGTTATCAGGGAGGCAAGTTAAGACCGCTTAGGAATCTGTTGAAATAATTTAAGAAGTGATGCTGGGTTTCTAAAGGAATAGCAGTGAATGAGAGAAGTAGATAGATTAAAATTTCCTTGGGGAACTCTAACCTTCATGACCCAATAGATTGTATGAAGTTAGAAGAGAGAGCAGTCCCAGATGACTTCCATTTTGTCTTTAGGGTAACTAGGTGAATGGGGAAGAAGTCAATTGACTGTAGGGGAGATCTTTCATTTTCTTTTGGATATTTAGATTTATAAGGATTCATGGAGATTCTAGGAAATTTCTGTGCACCTTTGAATCAATCTTTGGTTTAGATGTTAGAATAACATCAGATGTTAGGTGTGTTGCAGGCAATAGAGATTTGGGAAATTCCAGGCAGTAGTTGAATGTATAGGGGAAGATGGGGTGGCCCGGAAAGGGTAGGTAAGAAAAGATTTCCATTGATATCATTAAATTATGTTAATAAATAACTTAGTGTAAGTAAAACAACAATTCAAGAGTATTGAGTTTACAAGTAAACTGATATGTAAGTTAAAAAAAGATAGTGACTTCAATGTCTCTTTTTAAATTTCATAAATATGACTTTATCTCACTTTACATCTCTAGTTTGGTATAGATTCAACTTTTATAAGTAGAATCTTATTTAAAAATAAGTGGTAAATAATTATATTTATGTTAATTTCTCCCCTCATTACTCACTACTATAAAATTTGATTTTTTTTCTATATCGCATTTTCACAGCTTTGGCACAGTGTAGCGCTTCAATAAATATTTGACAAGCAGGGGAGTAAGGAGATCTGGGTCTAAAGTGTGGTACTTCACCTTTATAGTAAAGGTCAGTTTCCTCATCTGTTATATGGGTTTGACATTGATCATGATAGTACTACTAGTACTACCTGCCTTATGTGGCAGATGTGATACTTAAGATGGCATAGAGGAAAAACACAAGCTATATAAACATTATTGTTCTATAATACTAAACTTAATTAAATTACAAGGGGTCACTCACTCATGTGATTCAACATTATTAACCAATCTTATAATCTCCAATTAAGATCTGATTATTGTGATTGCTACCAAACATCTGTATCACTGCTAGTGTAGCTTCCAAATACCAGATCTCCTCATAGCCTCTTTCATTGTGCCTTTTCAGAGAAGAGAATCATCAAAAATATTTAGGGGATTTAACAGGACTGGGGTAGTGCTGCTCAGCTGCTCATGCAGTTTGCCTCCCATCATCACATTCACTGTCGTGTAACAGTAACTGCACGGTTATCTAAAATGACTTAGCAGCAACTGTGTAAAAGGCATAAAGAAGGTTTTTACAGGCTTGTTATCCAGTGATTCATTAATCAAAGGAACCTGGGTTATCTTTAAACATGCCCCACTCTAGCAGTTTTGTACTAAAACTTGTAAGAGAATGGGCCAAAACATTGAGTAGGAGCTTTCCCACTATCCCGAAGACTCACATCCACGGAAGAGAACAGAAGCAGGTGTTTCAAGTGTAGAGAACCTTCAGATACCGGGCCAGCCATCTCAAAGGGTTTGCAGAGAGGTGCCCTTTCAGCAGAATTGGTGCTAACCATCCACAGCCTCCCCTACCTGACCAATTAAGGTAACAGTGGGCCTGGGAAGCAGACAGATGTGCCTTTCCTGGAGAGGGAGTGTTTACCAAGGGAAGCCACGCCTCACTTCACCTCCCATGGTAGTGGTGAAGGAAGCACTTTATTGGTACTTTATTGGCATCACCTGGGAACTTGTTACAACTGCAGACTCTTAACTGCTGCTTCAGACATATTTAATCCACATTTGCATTTCAACAAGATCCCCCAGGTGATTTGTAAGCACAATACAGTTTGAGAAGTACAACTCTAACAGTCTGTCTCTGCCAACCAGTATCTTTTAGGATCTGAACTCCATGCTGAGGGAACTTGATTAACCATCTGGAAAAGGCACTGCCTTTCTACCTGAATTGTCCTTTCTTTCCTTGGCCCATATGAAAATCTTCCATTCTAACACTGTTCCCTTCACTGGAACACTATTCTAGGCTTTTTTCTGCTTCTTGAAACTTCCAAGGCTTTTCCAGCCTTGAGATGTTACCTTTGCCCCTTCCCTGTCTTGCAATGCTCCTGCCTATTTCTGGTCTTTGCTGGGTTCCTGAGACTGTCTCTCACCCCATCTGAATTGGTGTCTGACCCTCCAATCCCCAGGAACTTCTTAACTTATTATCTGTCCTTATTCTCTTTCACTGTCTGAAATTATCTAGGTTGCATACGTTTCCCTTCCTCAGTAGATGGTAAGGTACAGAGAGGATAAGGACCCTGCAATAGACGTTTGATAGTATGGTGAATAGCTAACTTGTTTTTGAACAGTTATATCTTATTTTTCCTGTAGATACTCATTTACTTCTTTAACAGTTTCCTGAAAGCCCAGAAATTTTTAAAATAGCTGTGTACACGCACAGTGTCTTGGGTTCTAAGTCAGAAGCATGGAACCTTAGTGTAATATACTGAATTAAACTTATCTTATAAAAGAAATAGTTATTATCTGAGATACCTTTCCCACAAAAAAAGAAAACATGTCTTCAATGGAATAACATTCATAGAAATGAACTACTATTTAAACTTTCTGGAAATTTATAATAGAGTTCTAATCACAACAAAAATTTTGTAAAATTAAAACTAACCTAATACAATCCATTTGGTAATGAAAATAAACCTTTGAAAGATCTCCTTCTATAAAAATAAAGTTAATTTTTAGTGTGTTGTGTGGAAAACTGCTTGGAATTGTACAGTTAAATTCCCATACAGTACATTAAAGATGTATTTTTTCATATTCCTTTGGTCACTTTTTTCTCTACTCAACACATTTTCAAATTAAGTTATATTCAATTTTCATTGAATTGTAGGATTCTCTGGCTCCTAGTTAATCAAGTATTGTCATTTTTATATCATCCTATAAAATAATGATGGCATTTGGATAGCTAAACACATGTAGATATGGATTTCAGATTTAATTTTAAAACATGTTAAAAATCAGATAAAACATTACCCAGAGGAAATTTGGGTTAGTTTTATAGACTTTATGATCTAAAGTCATGTAATTTAAAACTCCCTATTGTCAAAATTATCAATTGAAGGTTAAAAATATTACAGGTGAGAATTATCACTATCATATTCTTATTTTCTGCTCACAATTCCTTAGCACCCTATAGACCATAGTAAAACCAGGAACTGAGATTTTTTTAAATGATATTTTTGAAAGAATCCTCTTATAAATGAAAGATTACAAATCAGTGCTGGTGCCATATTTTCTTTTCAAAATTTATGCCAGTTATAATTGTTTTACAACATAAATTGAAACTACATAGATACTTTGATCCAGATTATTTCAATAAATTTTGTAACACTATTTTAATATGCATTTTCCTTCAAAATACCTTATTTTATGGAACCATGCATTTGACAACCATGACCATTAGATTCTTATTCTATTTCTTCTGTAATGGATCCTTAGAATTTTAGCATCTTCTAAATCATTAATTATCCATAATCAGAAAAAACTTATAAGAATCAAATAGTTATTTTCAAGAATCTGTGAAAGGGGTATGTAAAACTTTGGGAAATTATAGTTTAATGACTTTATAATATGTAAAAGGAAATTATTTTATTATTTATAGCTTGTACATGTTTCTACTAAAGTTATAACTCATAACTCAAAGTCATACCTCATTGGAAGGAAGGAATTTTTATCACTGTATCTTGATTATCTTGTTCACATATTGTTGAATTATCACTAAGATCTATCTCTAGTCTATTATTGATGTTTTTTAAATAAAGGCAGCTACTTAAAATATTTAAATTTTCTTTGTTCTTTTGCTCCTTTGTACTGTAAGAATATACTAGCGTATAGCTACTAATAATTTCCATGTGAGGTTCAATTTGATTTTTAGTGTTGTATCTTCCAATCCTTACTCTCAGTGTTTTAAATGTTTGAACAAGCATACATCTTGGAAGTGTGTTTCAATTATGAAACAGATGGCCATGGAACAGTAAAGTTTATTTACAAACTGAAATTAAACTTTCAAACAGCGAGCCTGTCTAGTGATTTATACCTCTGTTATATGCCAAATTGTCTTTTATGTGAATTAATGTTTTCTATTCATGGCTTGAAAAGTGCTCCCTCCACCCCACCTCACTCACCCATTAATAATGACTTTTTATTTTATAGAAATTAGTCATCCTCTTCAAAGAACACGTTAAAAGAACTTGTTTCATAGTAGTCATCACTTTAAAAAAAAGTAGTTCCATCAGTATTAAATCCTCTAATTGCTTTTGGAAATGTTCCTGCAAACGTGTACCTCTGAATATTTCATTATAATGGCTTCTTTGAATAAAATATTTATTACCATATGTACAAGCAACACACATTACATATGTAGTAATTAATCATGATAATAGCCATGAAAATATTTGCTAAGGATAATACTGACTATAAATATAAGTTAACTGCACCCCATGTTAAGATCAATGTTTTGCCTTTATAAGCTTCATTCTCTAGTAAAATTCTCCACAAAACATTAGTTTAGAATGGGATAGTATAATACTCCACCGATTTAAAAGCTGAGAGTCAGGCTAGGAGCAAGGAAATGTGAATTTTTTTCTGTAGTTTTGGCTCCTCACTTGCTGTGTGGCCATGGGTGAGACGTTACAACACTTTAAAAGTCATTTTCCTCATAAAGATAACAGAATTATCTCCAAAATTTCTTTCAGCTCTTAAACTCTGTGAGTCTGACAAAGGACTAAGGGAAATTAAGAGAACAACAAAAACATATCCTACCACTTGTGCTCTAGATCCTTCCCCTCCTAGGAATGTTATCCTATAAATTACCTCACACATCAGCTGTCTTCAATGACATTTAAAAATGTTCAAGTCATGGCCTTAAAAAAAAAATCTCTGAAACAAACACCCCTCCTTCCAGCTACTATTTCATCCCTATCATTCACAATCTCCCTTCTTGAGTTATGCACGTGTCCTGCTCCCATGTCCTCACCTGCCAGTCTCTCTTCAACCCAATCCATCTGGCCTTTGCCCTTATTACTCTATTTAAACTGTCCTACAATGACTAATGCCTTCCTATTGCTAAAGCAAAACTGCATTGTCTAGTCCCAAGTTAGAACATTTCTTACTCTTTCTCAGCCTCTTTCGATAGTATCCTCTCCTAAGTTTTAAATGTTGGCGTTCTTCAGAGCTCTGAAGCCCTCAATTTACGCAGTATTCACTCTTTGGCTGATGCCACCTATTCACATAGCTTTCATCTACATGCCTATGGCCCCTACCTTTATATTTGCACCCTAAACCTCTTTTCTGAGCTCCAAACTTACATTTCACTGCTTACCTCAAGGATGCAGGCTGATGGAGACTCCATTATTTTGTTGATATACCATGTGGAATACGTGGCACCCCAGTCACTGTGGTGGGGGAAGAAAGCCTGGATTGTACAACCGCTTTTCACTGTCTCTGGCTGGAGGTAACATTTTTCACCTTCTCCTACGTTTCCATTGGTCAAAGCTAGTCACAGGTCTCTGTTTAACTCCAATGGTGCTGGGAAGTGTAGCATTTAACTGCCAAAATCTAAGTGGATATAATTAAGTGGCAGGGTGAAAATATCAGAATCCCAGCATTCGGCACCAAAGATGTCAGGGTTGGAGTCTGCCCTCCGTTCTTGGTGTGCTCTTGACCGAAGAATGACCAAAGTGTCAAGCCCATACTATTATCCCGGTCCTCTGACTCCTTTCTTGGAAAAATCACCATCAAGGCCAATACGACGGAGTAAACTCAGGCAGGGAGCAGTTTCACAAGAGCAGCTCTTTATCGTGGAATATAACGGGTCTGACTCTGCGAGTCGTGAGAGAGAGAAACCAACTCACTCCTCCCTGACATCTCAGATTGTTTCCTTTTATTAGCCCAGTCTGGAGGCGGGCTTCTGGGAGGTGTAGCATGTTATCAAATGATCAACAGGTGTCCTCAAAATTCCATCTGCATATAGGTGCTCCCTCTAAGAAAGCCCACCTGGTGGAGGTGTGAACTGCAATGCAAATTCAAGCTAATGGCATATTAATTACCCTTAGGTTACTCTAGGTCACTTTCTAAACCTTATTCTCCCTGGGTTGGGGAATTCCTAGATTGATAAAGCATTTTCTCTTTCCCAGGTGTAGCAGTTGCTCAGGATAGGATTAAGGGTGGAGCAACGCCAAAATGGATTGTCCACCCTTACCCTTCTTCCCAGGTGAAGCAATTGCTTGAAACAGCACCAAAATTGGGAACCCATGTCCCGAGAAGAGCCGGAGATCCTAACTACTTACCTAACAACAAGAGACCTGACCCACAGAGATGGAAATAGTTTATCAAACAGGGTGTCACTAGGGCCAAAATAGATGTGAATACAAGAAGGGTATTCTATTTATCTTGCACCATCATAAGAAATCAGGGATAAATAACCGGGAGACCAAGGGCAATTGCTCAAGTTAAAACTCACAATCAACTGCCAAGTTGCTGGACATAAGGTAGTTTTCAGACTCAGAATCCACCACTGACTGAAGAGGCAGCCAATCCTCAGTAGGAAGGAAATTGCAATACCATAGCAAATATACTTAGAAATAATTTTCCCACTGCTTCCCCAAAAGTCATTTACTTAGGTAACCAGCTGTTAGAGTAACCAACTATCCTGGTTTGCCCAGAATTGAGGGGCTTCATGGATCATGGGACTTTTGTTCAAATTAGAAAAGTCCTGAGCATACTAGGATGAGTTAGTCACCCTAGTTCTGTGCATTTGGAAAAGGGGTATAGCCAAACATTTTGAGGACTGTTGGATGTAGTCTAAATTCACAGTCATACCTTTCAGTCAAAACTTGAAGCATCATTATGGCTCCTCTATTAGAGTAGAGGCATACGGAGACCAGGTAATAAATAGAGTCCTGAGAAACATCTGACTTGTCATGGGCCCACTGTTTTTTCAGATCTCTTGAGTGGTTATTTCCCCAGTTCCTGAATGCATAATCAAGAATAACATGCTGAATAATTGGTACAAGCCCCACATTGGGTTCTTGGCCTGTGGGATAAAGGTAATCATAGTGTAGAGGGGGGCAAGTTGAAGTCTCTAGAACTGTCCCCCAAACTCAGCCAAGATATAAATCGAAAACAATATTATATCCCTAAGCAGATGGTGGAGATTAGAGCTACCCCCTGAAGAATTTAGCAGATGAGGGGGTCTTGGTCCCCATCAAATATCCATATAATTCATCAGTATGGCCCTTACAAAAATTGGAAGGATCTTGGAAGATAAGAGCAGACTACTGCAAATTCAGTGAAGTAGTAACCCCAATTGCAGTCATGCCCAATGTTGTATTTTTGCTGGAGGAGATCAACATGTCCTCAGGTACATGATAAAATGCCATTAATATGGTCAGATAAGAGTTGTAGTTCACATGGAATAAGCAATATTATACTGTACAGTTTTGCTCTAGGACTATGTTAACTCTCCTGTTCTCTGGATCATTTGAATGTCCTGCAGATCAACACATTGATTCACTACATCAATACTGTTATGTCAGTTGAGCCAGACAAGCAAGCAGTTACGATCATCCTCCTTGGTAAGAAACATGTGCTCAAGAGAATGGAAGATAAATCCCACAAAGATTCAGAAATCTTTGCCTTATTAAAATTTGGGGATTCTTGTGAATGGGGCATGCCAAGATATTCACTCCAAAATAAAAGACAAATTATTACATCTTATGTTTCTCACCACAAAGAAGGAAGTTCAACACCTGGTAGGTATCTTTGTGTTATGGAGGCAGCATATTCCACTACTATGCTATAGTTGAGAATACTGCTGTGGTCCATATGCTGGACGATACCAATGGCTGCCAGCTTTGGGAGGAGCCAGAAGAGGAAAAAGCTTTGCTATAGGTCCAGAGAGTGATAGAAGCAGCTCTGCTGTTTGAGCCATATAACCTGGTAGACTCTATGGTATTAGAGGTATTGGTAGTGGGGAAAGATGATCTGTGGAGCTTCTGGCAAGCCCAAGTCGGGGAAGCACATATATGTTCCTTGAGGTTTTGGAACAAAGCCATGCAATATGCCTTTGAAAAACAACTCATGCCCTGGTAGAGATGGAGCACCTGACCATGGGATACCAATTGACTGATCATGTACCCGTAAACGCCCATGATGGGCTGGGGTCTGTCAGATCCACTGCATCATAAAGTTGGTTGGGCCCAGCAGCAATCCATCATAATACAGAACTGGTAAATCCAGACTTGACCATGAACACTATCAGAAGTTAAGCTGCTTGGGCAGAGAGTCCAGACCACCGTGTTATCCACCAATGTTGGGCAGTGCCTCTCCTTTGGCTCCATACCTACGACCAGCTGATAGAGAAGGAAAAAACCTGGGCTTGGTTTCTGAATGGGTCAGCTGAGTATGTGGGTATAAACTGAAAATGGATGGCAACTGTTCTCCATGACTAGGAGTGGCCTTAAAAGACAATGGGGAGAAAAAATTTTCCTAAGAAAGCTTTTGGCAGTGCCCTCATCCATATGTCCATCGACATGCCTTTACCCTGAGTAGCCTGTCAGGTCATTTATCAATGACCATGAGCCGGTTTTATGCTAAACTCAGGCTATTTCTTCAGCCTTACAAATAAGATGACCTTTAATCTTAGAAATCAGACACCTTTTGTGAAATTTATTTTGCCTAATAACAAACTAAAAAATTAACTTCCCGTCTTTGAGTCACCTAATTCATGTACCCAACTCTGGGCAAAGCTTGCTTATACAGTCAAGGAATTGTTACTGTAATAGCTAATTTCTATTCTCCTTTTGTAATCATGGGTATTTGGTACATAGTATATTACTGCAATATTAAAACCACAATAATAATTGCAGAATGATCATTGACAAGTTTGACTAGTATAAGAATAGTGTCAATATTATCTTTCTTATAACTAAAAAATGAATTTTACAGCATCATTGTTTTTTTTGACTAGCACCCCAATTTCTTATTGTTTTTTTATAGCTCTTTCATATATTTTGTTTTCTTGTTTTCTAAAATATTTTGTATCCTTCTTTTTTTTTTTTTTTTGTTGAGACAGAGTCTTGCTCTGTTGCCCAGGCTAGAGTGCTGTGGCGTCAGCCTAGCTCACAGCAACCTCAAACTCCTGGGCTCAAGTGATCCTTCTGCCTCAGCCTCCCGAGTAGCTGGGACTACAGGCATGCGCCACCATGCCCAGTTAATTTTTTGTATATATTTTAGTTGTTTGGCTAATTTCTTTCTATTTTTAGTAGAGACGGGGTCTCGCTCTTGCTCAGGCTGGCCTCGAACTCCTGAGCTCAAACGATCCTCCCACCTCGGCCTCCCAGAGTGCTAGGATTACAGGTGTGAGCTACCGCGCCCGGCCTATCCTGCTTTTTTGAAGGATTATTTTTAAAAGGAAAGTACAATGTCTATGAGAACATAAATAATTTGATTAATTGGAAAATTATCTTGCAGTTTCCTTAACCCTATCTTTCAAGACAAATAGGCTGATAAAATTCTGGATTGTTGACAAATACACTTGGCCATCCATTTATATATCAGAAACATGCCAAACATTCATTCAATTTAAAAATGCAGCTCATGTTTTAATTAATTCCAGTTACTGTTTCTGAACTACATTTTGGTAATTACTTTGTTTATGATTAACCTCTAATTAATCATTTCTTTAAATTCAAATGTAATTTCAAAGAACTTTGCTTTATATCTTTAAGACTTCATAGAACTGTGTATGCCATTACCACCATGACAAAAAAAAAATCATGTGAAGTTTTTACCTTCTTACAAATAATGAAAATCAGTGATATTATCAATGTTTTAAAAAATAATGTGAAAGGCTACTGAACCATAGCATTTAAAAATAAACCAAATAATGCTGGAAGTGGTGGCTCACATCTACAAGCCCAGCACTTTGGGAGACCAAGGTGGGAGGAACCCCTGAGGTTAGGAGTTCAAGACCAGCTTGGGCAACATAGTGAGACCTTATCTCTACAAAAATAAATAAACAAATAAATAAATAATTAGCCATGCGTGGTGGTGCACGTCTATAGTCCTAGCTACTTCAGAGGCTGAGGCAGGAGGATTGCTTGAGTCCAGGAGTTGGAGGTTACAGCAAGCTGTGATCACACCACTGCACTCCAGCCTGGGCAACAGAACGAAACCTTGTCTCTAAAAAAATAAATAAGAATCTAAGGGTTATATTTTTTCAAATGAACATTTTGGAAACAATGGTTAATTATTTTGAAAATAGATCAGGCTTTAAAAAACAGATCCTTTAATAATGATTGTATCAAGGAATTTTGTAGTACTTATAAAATATAAGTTTCTTAAAAATAAAATAGGAAAACCATTATAAATGTGGCATAGCTTATAGCATTACATTTTATTTTCATTTCATGTATAAAAACTTTAAGAGAATAAAGGAAAAGAAAACTACCATCTGGATTTTCTTAAAGATTTGTGACCATTACTAGCGCCAGGAAAATGCAAAAAGTATACAAGTGCCTGGAAATAATTGCTGCATGTTATATGCTATCAAGCAACATATTTGAAAACAATGACTTGAAGCAGGGAAAATCTATTTCATTAAGTAAAAACATTTTTAAAAATCACTGTAAAATAAGATACAAAGGCTCTAAAAGTTATTCATAATTTATAACATCCTGGATATACTCATTAAGACACTTAATGCTTTAAATTTTATAAGTAAAGGGGACATTTCCTTTAAGTATAGTAAATTAGTCATAGACAAGCAGGCAAAATGACAACAGAGAATTTTATATACATTTGTTAAGAATGTATATATGCTTTTATATTCTATATATAAAACATTTTTCATATTGAATATTCAAATATTTTCTGATAGTATGCAAAAACACTTTTTCATAATTGAACTCCTTCCAATATTAAAGATAGCTCAGTACTTTTTGTATTTAAAGGGTGAGACATAGGCTGTCTTGATAGATGAGTACATTTTTGTCTAATTTTCCCCATATAATTATTATGCCTTTTAGACATACTAAGTTTAGTCATACCCCAATTGGCAATAAGATTTAAATCCTCTGGAAGTAAAGTATTTGATCTCCTGTTGTCCTCTCTTATTTTCATACCAAGAGTCTTCTTTGGATTGTGGTTAATACGTTTATAGCCTTTGGTCATCTTCTGGCTTTGACCAGTGTGGTATGTTTCACTGATACATGGGCTTTCCATTCCAGTATGACATATAATATTCTTCTGATCAATAGAAGGAAGAAATGTTTGAGACGATATTTTCCCAAATGATTCAGTGCGTAAATCTTGAAAATACCTTGGGAAATGTTGGCTAATTTTATATTCATAGATTAATTTTCTTGAATTTGAATCATCTAATTTGATAGAGTACAGATGATCTGTTGTTATATTCTGATGGGTATCTGTTGGACTTTGAGGTGTATTCATTTTATCAGAATTACGTTGAGATATGCTAGGTAAAATTCCAGGTCTATTTTGCTTTAAGATTAATCTAGTACCAGGAATAAAAAGTTCCGATTCTTCCTGCTTTGATGGATGAATGATGTCTGTGTTTGAAATAGACTGTTGTGTTTGTCCATTCATCGTTGTATTTTTCCAGATTAAAGGATTATATATAACTTGCCCATCAACAGGGCATGAATTGCACTTGTGGAATAACCAATTGTCAATACATTTCCTATGAAACTTAAAAAAAAAGATTATACATTAATCAGAACTATAATTATCTTGTTTATAATATATATTATTATATAAATTATATAAATTATATACAGTTTCATAATTGTGTGATTATTAAAGCTAGCAAAAATGGAAGGTAATTATAATTTGTCAAGTTTTATAAAAATATTTTGAAGAAGTCTACTTACAAATATAATAGATTTATGGACTGATCTCCATTTTAACATTAAAATGCAAAGCCTTTCATGGTTATCACTCTTGTAATTTTGTTAACTCACTACTTATTCAAGCTATTAATTTCATTGCTGTCTAATTATTTCTGAGTAAAAAATATTAAAAATAAAAGTCATAACCAACTAGAGTTGAAAATGGATCTGATGACAGTAAGACATAAAATAATAAAATTAATATAAAATTAATAAAACATTCAGCCATTTTAAGTAAGGGAGACTCTAAAGCTATAAATGTTTATTTAATGAAACAATTTTATTTCAGAAAAAACTTGGTTATAGATCAAGCATTATTAGACTGATTCTTGTGAGTTCATATGACATAATAAACTATTTAATAAATAATATATCAATTTAGGGATTTCTGTTTCATCTAAAGAATCATAAAAATACATAGCAAAATGTTAGTATTTTATAAGCCTTTTCTTTCCACAGATAACTAAAGTATGTAAAGGAATCTAACTTAAAGTGCTATTTTATCTTTTGTAGGTAGTATATGCAGAAATGAGTCCTAATCAATAGGAATACATATTCAGGGGGCAGAAACTGCCTTCTCAATAGTCTCTGCAGTAGTTCTTTTACATATATTGTGCAATTTGAACATCTCTGAATGTAGTACAACTAAAAAGTAAAAAGAGAGACTTAAATTATCACTTCATTGGTAAAAAGTGACCCTACAGGGAAAATCAAACTAAAATGATGTAACTTTTACCTTGTGAGCACATGGCAGCAATCTTGCATGTTGACCAAGACAAAATGCCTTCAAACACAGTCGACACTGATAGCCTGGAGCAAGCAGCTTGCTATTCTTTGTAATCAGTAGGAGAGGCAGTAACTTTACAATGTGTTTTGGTGTGTAAACCTGGCTGAATGAGAATAAGCAGAGAGACATGAATATTCATATGTTATCAGGTTGTAATCAATAGCATAGGCAAATAATCTTTATATAAATCAGGTAACCGAGCCCAAGTTTTTCTTGAAGCAAAGATAATAAATCTCATACATTATAAAGTTAAAAAATCTATTATATTGATCCTGAACAAGGTGGATCCAACCTCATAAAGAACAAAGTTTTAGTCATAGCAAACAAAAATATAAACTTGAAATTTTTGATTTGCACTTTAATGTCAATCAGAACAAAATTTTGATGAGAACCATATACTCAACTTATTTCAGTCTAAGCCAACACTGAGGCATGTATTTAGAAAAACACCACCCAATTTACTCTGTCATCTGGTAGGAAGTGAAGTGTAGAGTAAGTCACCTTAAATATCCCAGGCTGCTATGGTAAATTCGCAGATCATAATCTAAGAGGAAATTCGTTTTCCCCTGGGGCATATGCTTACCACTTCAATATTGTCAGACTATACTAACGTAACTCTAAAAGTACCAACCCCATTTTTGTACCAAGAGTACTGACTAACATAATAACTAAGATGATAGAACATGAATTAACTGCTATTTGATGCCATTAGCAACTGGTAAAACAGATAAAATAAAAACAAAAGCTTGGGTAAAAGGTCAGATGTATTCCTACTATACAAAAGTCATTTAGAACAAAGTACAAATATATTTTTCAGATAAGTTCATACTCCTTTTTATTCTCCAGATACATCTCCGTCATACTACCAAAATTGCCTTTACGAAGGTCATCTAATTTAAATTAAAAATGCGTATCTTTAGGATTCATTTAAGGTTGTTATCCACTCTTTTTTTTAATCTTGAAACTCTCTTATTTATTCTATTTTCTTTGCCTAGAATTTCCTTCTTCCCCCAATGTCCTCCTTCCCAACTCCCTATTCCCCAATATCTCCTAAGTCCAACCCTTAGTTATGCAACTTACCATTCCAATAGGATGAAGTGTAATACCTGGCCAGGGAAAATGGAGTTGCAGAGCCTTTTATAGGCTCATTTTATGCCCATAAGAGCTCTCATCTGCAATGTGCGCATAGTACCCACAGGGCATGGGCTAACTATCCAATGGGGTTTGGATAAAAACTTACATATGTGTGTGTGTGGGGTGTGGATGTGGGTATATTATATGTACACATATGTATTTAGTGAGAACAAGCACACTTTTTGTTTGGTTAATTCATTGAAACTATTTTTTTAATTTCAATTTTATCTCATCCTTTTAAAAATGTCTCTTTTGTATATATTTTATAAAGGTCATAATCTGTTAATAATACACAGTATGTTTAATTTTGCTTAATTGAAAAGGAGTACAGCAAGAGGCCCAGAGGCCTGTCCACTAGTAAGCAGCCCAATCAATGTTCTGAAATATGACCAACCTGCTCAGCACTCTTTCTCTATGGGAGTGGGGAGTAGGGGTACAGAGAGAGGGAAAATGAAGCAGAAAAGACTTCCTGCTCCCAGAGATAATTATTTCAAAGCAAATTTCAAGTCCCCCTGTATCTTGTCTTTATATAACTTATGGCAGTTTCAATTTCACATTTATTTAGATGATTATTTGATTACTGAGGAAACTACTATATCCCTTATTACCTAGGATAATCTCTGGTAAAATTAATGGTAATAACAGATAACATTATTTGACTCATTTCATACTCATAAAATTCCTATGAGGTTGATTTTACAGTTATCCCCATTTTAATGATGGAGAAAAAGTGGCAGATGTGGCAGAGAGAAATGAAATAACTAGCTCGAAAGTCACGTAGACAACATGTGGTTGAACTAGGATTGGATTCAGGCAGTCAGACCCTAGAGCCTTGCTCTTCACTTGCATGCTATCATGTCACCTAGTATACAGAAGGTGCTTGATAAATATTTATTAAATAAAGGGATAAATAAAACTTATTCAAACTGAAAAATTACTCAAAGATCCCAAGTCATACAAGAAATATAAATTCTACTAAGAATCTCACCCTTGCTTTTCTTGAAAATGTGGCATCTTTTCTTCCATCTCATTTTTAATATCTATATATTTTACAACTTCATTTGATCTTTTTTCTAGTAATCTCCACCTTTGGTTTCTCTTCTGTAATGTGTAAAAGGTAGATGTATTAATAACTTTGAAAATCATGGAAATTTTTATTTTGTGGATTAAAATTAGTAGGCTGCATAACAAAACATAATATGAATAATACTTATCATTTTAAACATATGTATTATTTTTTACTATATTAAAGCATTTACAAATTATTAGTCTCATATACTGCTGCATACTTACTATAATGGCATTACTACTTTTTAAGGTAAAAACATGAATAACTGTGGATTTTTTATTTTATCTTGTATAGTAAGAAGAAGATAGCATTATTTTCAGCATCAGGAGATACTTTTTAAGTGCACACTTCAAATGATCTCAATGAAATTCCATGTTTCATTATTGTTGATTTTAAGAGGAAACCATAAATGTTTTGATATGTTACATTATGTTACAATAAGCTGATTTGTAATGTTGAGAGCTTTTTAAAAATTGATTTTCAAGTTTAACGGCTACAATTCCTGTTCTTAAGATTTATTTATAATGTCATCAGATGTTTGTTACTGATGATGATTTTATAAATCATCCATATAAGAACTAGTTGTTTTGTATATCCTTATGATAAAGGGTTCTCTTAAAATATGGTTTTAGGTTTTTATTAATAACTAATCAGTTCTATTCCAGAGTGTTATCTATTTTTATTCTTAGATTTACTTAGCTTTACAACAGGACAAATACAAACACCATATTAGATTCAAGATGGATACTGTACCTCACGAAATGTAAACGTATGAGAAAGATGGCAGCCGCTATCAAAACATTGTTGGCATAAGTGATATTCTATACATTCAGTGCACCTAAAATGCAAAACACCAAAACATGAAAGAGAAAAATCCAATTATTGTAACAGTTTTGGGTGATAAATTCTGACCAAAATTACCTGGCAACTATCCAAACATGACAGGCCTCATCTCAAGTCACACTGTGTATTAGTTTCCTATTGCTGCTGTAAAAACTACCACACCAAACAATAAACAACAAAAACTTATTATCTTATAGTTCTGTAGGCTAGAAGTTTGCCATGGGTCTCAATGGGCTAAAACCAAGGGATTGGCAGGGCTGTGTTACTTTTTGGAGGCTCTAGGGGAGAATCCATTTCCTTGCCCTTTCCAAATTTGAGAGGCTGGCAGCATTTCTTAACTTGTGACCCTTTCCTCCATCTTTAAAGCAAGGAACGTAGCATCTCTCTGCCTTTCTTCCACAGCCACACAGCCACATTTTCCCCTGACTCTCTTGCTCCCTTCTTCCACTTTTAAGAACTCTTGTGATTACATTGGACTTATTCAGGCAATCCAAGATAACTTCCATATTTCAAGGTCAGCTGATTAGAAACTTTAATGTCATCTACCACCTTAATTCCCTTATGACATGCAACCCTACACACAGGTTCTGGACCTAAGGATGTGGACATATTTGGCAGGCCATTGTTTTGCCCACCACATGCCCCTTCCATAATGCCTTCCCAGACTAACTTAGCTTGTATTTATCTCCTATAGGATCTACAGCCTATTAGATATTCTGTGATTTGATTATTCAGTGTTGCTTTCCAATTGTTTCATGAGTGTTAGAGTTACACTTAGTGGCATACTTCTTAAAAGCAGAAATTATATTCTCTCTCTTTCCCCACAGAATGGAAAAAGGTAAATATATAAAAGGTCTCAATAAAAACTATTGATAAATTTAAAAAAACACTTTCCACACAAGCACAATCTCAAGCTTACATCTTCTATACAAATTTTGTCACAAGCAGAGAATTTTAATTTACTTGCAGCATAATTTATTAAACAATATTTTTAGCTGTAGTCAAACTTATTTTCCTATTCAAGTTATCAAAGATTTAGAAGATTATTTCCATGAGAAATTTTAGAAACTATGTCCTTCAGATATCTTAGAAGAAGCAATTGTTAATTTATTCATTATTACTATTTATACATACAAAGAAGATTCTTAATAATTAACATCAATGGGTCAGAGTAACGGTGTAATTTATTTAATACATCAAAGTATGGTGGGCTAGAAAAAGTTAAGCATCTCAATATTTTAACATATATCTAATATTTTTGCAATTAACCTCTTAAAAGATGAAGTAGCTAACTTATGAAACTGTAATGAAAAGGAACTGAAGCTGGACATGGTGGCTCACGCCTGTAAGCCCAGTGACTCGGGAGGCTGAGGTGGGAGGATCCCTTAAACCTAGGAGTTTGAGGCTACAGTGAGCTGTGATTGTACCACTGCACTCCAGCCTGGGTGACAGAGCAAGAGAACCTGTCTCTTAAAAAAAAAAAGGAACTAAGAAGTTTCCTACTTTATCTTGTCTCCTATTCAATCTATTCCTAAACTATTGGAAATATTTTTTCAGGCTGATGACTACAATGTGAGGGAATAGAAGGAAAATGGAGTCACAAATGTTGAAAATGCATTCTTTAACTTGTAAAAGAGGATGGAGATAGAGATGAATAATTTGTTAGCCAAATCCATAGAGGAGAAGTTATGAGAAGAGATGATATTTTCAAAGGACAATGTTGAGCAGTGAGTAGGGAGCAGAGCAGCAGAGAATGCATTTATTTAGAGGTAGTTGGAAGAATAATCCACCAAGACAGAAAGAGCAGTCAGAAAACTCAGAGTGATGAAGGAGTATGCTGTCATCAACAAAATACTTAAAAGCTAGATTTGACCATCTTTAAGATAATCTACTGAAGCCATACCTTTACCATTTGAGGAATACATGACTGTAAGGACTGAGAATTTTACACTGTGGCCCTTGTATGTCCTTGTCCCTCACAACTGTTCCTCCTAGTTCCACTTTTAACATGAGACCTTGGCCCCTTACTGTTCCTATCCACCCCTCTTGAGAAAATTTAAATTGCCCAAATGATGGCTGCTAATACCAAAGATCAAGTCCTTCCTTTTTCTAGAACCTTCTTTAACCAACATTCCTGAAACTAGCTGAACCCTTCCTGCTAAACGTGTATAAAAATCCTGCCCTTCTTCCTCAAGTTAGAATGCTCCTTTGGATCCTTCTCAGGCCAGCCATTTTTAAATAAAGACTTTTGCTAACAATTTTAATCTGTGTAACACATACAGAAAACAGGACTACATTAAAAGGAGAAAGGTATGATTTGCTGTTGGGGGTGATAAAAAAGTTTTATGGTTTTATGAGAGAGTTTTAAAAATATATATACATAAGTTGGGCTCATCATAATGTAATTCCAGGAAGATTGAAAAGTAAACTGATGCATACCAGAGAAAATTTTAACAAAGATTGAAGCAAGATATTTTCTTTTTAATGTATCATTAAATTAAAATTTCAACTAAGAAAACACAATTTCCCAAGTATAGCAATTAATTAATGTTTTGTAGAAATTGTGGTAAAGTTTGGAGGTTACTTACAAAAGTAGTGAAAATTGTTGGCTCTAATAATTATCTTGTTTCTGTTGTCATTGTTAAGGTATTAGATATGAAAGAAAACAAAACCCACACTCATTGCAATTTGGAGTAGGAGGACCTTGATTAAATATTCATTTAATCTAGTCAATATTACTCTGCCTCAATCTTAGGAGCTTTTGGCAATGACCTCTGGTGGTTCAAAGAAAGTTACAGGGGGTGAGAGATCAAGCAGGGCTCTAAGCTTGGAAATTCATCTAGGTCAAAGCACAAAGCCTGTGTCCAGAGGTTCTAGGATGGGTGCTACTTCAGACTCAACCTAGACCAAGTGCAAAGCCAATCTCCTTGCACAAGTGAAGAAAATACAATGATGGCAATTCTTAGATACTGAACTGCTATAGATCACCAGGCTGGAAGTCCTATTATAGCATCCATCACATAAGTTGAATACAGTATATGTAGGAAAAGGCAGGCTAGCTAAAGGACAGGTATTCTAATGCTCCAAGTTTCCTAATGTAAAAACAAAATGCTTTTAATTTTACTGGTGACACTTACTTATAACATTTCCCCTCAACTGGAAATTGTTTACAGTTATTACAGGGAATTCCAAGGTGTTTGTCCAGTCGTTCTTTCTCAGCTGCAGTCACAAGTTTGCTTGAGTTTCTGAATTCTTCCAAAATAAGTTTTAATGGTGCAAACTCTTTCCTGCACAGAGGACATTTCAACATGGAAGTGTTTGATGTCATATTCTGATAATTAGCTAAGATCTTCATGCATTTTATATGGAAACTATTGCCACAGCCAAACCTGTCAGAAATAAAATTCAAGTTTACCATTTGTATACAGCAAAGTTTTATAGACATACAGTATATATATTATATTTATATAAATAAAATTTTCTGTGCTACCATCTTTATTCCCCCCAAAATAGACCCTAAATTGATTTTCCAGATATAGCTTAATTACACACACACACATACACACACACACACACAATCTATCCAATCTATCATCTTCAACACATCAGAATTCCAAACATTAATTTTCCCCAATTCCAATGAAATGGTGAAAGATTTTGCATCATTAAAATAGTTTTCACTTGTAAAGAGAATAAATATAATCTTAACACAAAATAAAATTATAATGATAATTATTC
Organism: Varecia variegata; assembly: GCA_028533085.1. NCBI lineage: Eukaryota > Metazoa > Chordata > Mammalia > Primates > Lemuridae > Varecia > Varecia variegata. Next base: position 37,924,754 of record CM052439.1, on the reverse strand, counting down.
ATTGTTCTTTAAATTAAATAAAATGCTTCACTGAGAGTAGGGTGCCACCTTATTTTTCTAGATATCACATAATACATGGTAATACCTAAGAAATATCTGCTAAGACAAATAATATTTTGGGAAGTAGTTAATTTTACAATATGCAATACAAACAGATACATGAAAAACTACAGTGTGGATAAAAATTTTGTCAAATAATCAGGAGAAAGAAAGTATAAAAAATTTTGATAGCAAATGGTTGCCTAAATTTTCGAAGTTCAATTTTGTGGTGCTGTGAAGAATAATGTGAATATGAGACTGTTAATAAACATTGTGCATAAGCGAAATTTTGAATTATTTAGGTTTAAAAATAGAATTTTGAAAAACCAAAAATAATTCTTATAATTTCAAAGAAAAATAATCTTTACTTTCAGGAAACTCTTTGTAACTATAATACAATAAGCCATGGCATTTATTCATTTGTATAAAATAAAAACATGAAAATTATCCTACATTAATTAATTAAAGTGGGGGAAGGAATAATTGTGGAGTTCTGTTTTTTTTTTATTTTTATTTTTTTGAGACAGGATCTTGCTCTGTTGCCCTGGCTAGAGTACAATGGAACGATCATAGCTCACTGCAACCTCAAACTTCTGGGCTCAAGTGATAATCCTGCCTTCGCCTCCTGTGTAGCTATGACTACAGGTGCGCACCACCATGCCCAGCTAATTTTTCTATTTTTAGTAGAGACAAGGTCTCGCTCTTGCTCAGACCAGTCCCCAATTCCTGACCTCAAGCAATCCTACCCCCTTGGCCTCCCAGAGTGCTAGGATTATAGGCGTGAGCTACCATACCCGCTGGAGTTCTGTTTTTTTTTTTTTTTTTGAGACAGAGTCTCGCTTTGTTGCCCGGGCTAGAGTGAGTGCCGTGGCATCAGCCTAGCTCACAGCAACCTCAAACGCCTGGGCTTAAGCGATCCTACTGCCTCAGCCTCCCGGGTAGCTGGGACTACAGGCATGTGCCACCATGCCTGGCTAATTTTTTCTATATATATTTTAGTTGGCCAAATAATTTCTTTCTATTTTTAGTAGAGACGGGGTCTCGCTCTTGCTCAGGCTGGTCTCGAACTCCTGAGCTCAAACAATCCGCCCGCCTCGGCCTCCCAAGTGCTAGGATTACAGGCGTGAGCCACCGCGCCCGGCCTTGGAGTTCTGTTTTAATCTTCACTGTTAAAATGTAGCTCAGAAATGTTTAGAGTAAGAACAGGACCTCTAACAACATATATGTCAGGAAATAAAAGAATGCTAATTAAATATAAATTGGCTATAGGTAAAGCTTTCTTTTTTTTCTATCAATATGTCTCACAAAGTAATCAATTACAAACATGTTAACTTAGAATTTTTCATAAGTTTATAGAATCCAAAGGAAAAATGCATCACCTGCAAAATGTGACAGGAAGCTTGTTCTTTAAGAGCACCTCTTGACAAATAGAGCAGATATCCTCTGAACCAATTTCCTTCTGTTTAATGTACCCATCTTTTTCAATATGTGCATTTTCGTCCTTGGTTCCTGGTTGGGGAGTTTGAACTCGATGTATCCCCCGCAGCAAGTCATTTATTTCTCCTTCTACGAGACCCAACTGGAAAGCAGCTAGTGAAAAATCCCAAAGTATTAAAATTTGGTGGCAATATCAGAGATACAGAGATGAAATAACTTATGCTGAAAGTTAGAATTTTCTTTCAAAAATCAGAGAGACAGTTTTGGTTGAATTATTACACTGACACTGACCACTTCTTTGTATTCCTTTCAGGGACAAAAAGAGTCATTTTTAAAAAGAATGAAAATTATCTTTTTTTCCCTTATTACTGAAAAGAGTGCAAACAATGCATTGTAAGGGTTTTGGATATGATAGTGTTCATCCTTAGATTGGGGTTATAATCATGTCTTACATTTTGATTTGTTCATTTGTCCATAAACAAATGTTTTATCAACATATGATACAAGAGTATTAATAGAAATATGGCACAAATGCATAAAGAGGAAACAGGGGTAATTAGTATTTGTTAGACAAACAAACGAGTGGATGGGTAATGGAAGAGCAAGACTTAATTAATTGTGCTTATTTTCCTGTTTCAGTTTTGTGTCCTTCCAAAAGAGTGTCTCAGTAGCCATGTCTGTCACAAATTTGGTTAGTGTTCCTCAGGACAATCTATCAGTAACTATATTGCCTGTACCGTTGGGATACGCATTCCGTGAATTCTAAATTTTCTTCATCTTCCTGTCCTTATAAGGAATTGTGTTCTAAGTGCCTATAGTTTTGATCAAGGGATCCTAGATTCTTTATTCTCTGGCCCGTTCCTATGCTCCTTCCCTTCCCTCTCCCTCTCCTTAACATGCCATAATTTAAATGCTGGCTGTTATTTGTCCCCAGTTCTATTCATTTTATACATTCTTTAATACATATAGATTAAAAATTACTAGGAGGATAATGAAAAGATCCATTTTCCTGGAAAGACCCCCACTTAAATACTAAAAATCCTGAAAACACCATAGTTATATTTAAATACAGAAACCTCTGTTCCTTGTCTGAGGTGGTGTGGCAGGTGGACTGTGGGAGGGTATCATACTTTAATTAACCATTACTTTGGTTAGGGCTATTTGTCACAGAGACATAGCAACATCTGCTCTCTTAAAAAAGGAGAGGAAAATAAAAAAAAAGATTGTGCATTTGGGAAAGAAGATTCTCTGGGGCAGCAGAAATACAGAAGAATAAAATTTCATAAAAGGAGCTGGCCATAAACTGTTCTGTGTGGTATAATATGAATTTGAAAATAAAAGGGCAAAACAAACTCTTCTGAAATTAGTTTGGAAGAATTAATGTATAAGATTGTACAAGAATATTCTGAAAGAAAAAAGCAAGGCAGCTAACCTTATCTGACATCACAATGTGTCATACAAACAATAAATATAATATATAAGAATGCTCTTATATAACAAACATTATGAAACAAGGATAAAAAGGACCATTCAATACCATTACTAAAATAATAGGGTAGCAATATGGAGAAAATTAATTCAAAGCAAATACCACCCTCCAACTTATACCAACACAACTATACATGGATGCTGTAATGAAGAACAAAAATAATAATAAAAAAGTAGAAAAAAAACCACCCCAAGGCTATCAATACTATGGAAGAAAGACAATCTTAAAGGACTAAAATAATATAAAATGGTCATATTTAACAACACAAAAAATTGTATATGTATAACAAAATTTAATCAAGCTATAGAGAATAAAGATTTATAACAGATTAGAAAAACATTTGCAAAAAGGAGTAATCCCTATAATATTGAAGAAGAGTTTGTAGTTTTATCCCAATAAATAGCCAAAATACAATTCACATGAAGAAGTGCGAACAGTAAACAAGGCAATGGAAGATGTTCAATTTCATTGGCATCAAAGAAAAGTGAGTTAAAAATAAGAATGAAACACAATGAATAAAACCTACTGAAAAAACAACAATAAATAAAATTTTATGCTTTGTTTTTCTTGTGTTATTTCCTTTGTATTTAGAAAAGTTATTTGAAGGCATTTTAGATCTTCTATAAAGAAATGTTAGATGTGCTGGAGAATTTGGAAACTATTTTCTTATTTAATTTACTAGGAATGAATAGATTACTACGATCCTTGCATCTGACATTTTTCCTGCTTTGTGTGACTATCTTTTTTTCTAAAATTATAGGAATATTACTAACATGGCAGAATATTTCTATATGTCTTTATTTTTGTTGGGGTCTTAAATATGCTATTAATGCCTTTCTTTGTATGCTTAAGTATTAATACTATGGTTAAAATGTGCCTAAAACATGAATCCAAAAACCAAAACTTGAAGAAATTAATAAATTGCTAAAATCATTGTAAATCAGCAAAAGTTTTGTTTTTGTTTTTTTTTTTTGAGACAGAGTCTTGCTCTGTTGCCCGGGCTAGAGTGAGTGCCGTGGCATCAGCCTAGCTCATAGCAACCTCAAACTCCTGGGCTTAAGCGATCCTACTGCCTCAGCCTCCCTAGTAGCTGGGACTACAGGCATGTGCCACCATGCCTGGCTAATTTTTTCTATATATATATTTTTAGTTGGCCAGATAATTTCTTTCTATTTTTAGTAGAGACAAGGTCTCGAACTCCTGACCTCGAGCGATCCACCCGCCTCGGCCTCCCAGAGTGCTAGGATTACAGGTGTGAGCCACCGTGCCCGGCCAGCAAAAGTATTTTAAAATCAAATTTGGCAATACATATGGGAGGCAGACGTTAAAATATTAACACTTCTACTCCAAAATCCAATTAATGAGACTTTAGACTAAAGAAATAATTGAAAAGAAGAAAAAGCTTCATACAAAGAATATAACAAGTAGTTAGAAATAAACTGACAATGGAATGCCTAATAATGGGAGAATGTTAAATTACCTATGATATACCATATTCAGTGGAATATTAGCTTTTGATGACTTTAAATATACAGATTACATAGCACTGAAAATATAAAAGTAACAGTGTGTGATAAAAGCAGAATACAGAATTCCAATAGACTATTACACATACATACACATAAAATCATAAAAGAAAAGTAGAAAATAGAAAGTTTATTGTATCTTTGTGGTGGGAATTTAGAAAAATTTTCTTTAATGTATTTTTTATCTTATTCATAAATATTTAATTGACAAAAGGAACAGATGGCATTTATTAGTCATTGTATTTAAAAGAAACCATTAGTTGATAAATCTAGGTTTTGTTGGGAAAATATTTATGGGAAAAAGAATGTTTAGTATTGAAAAACTATATTTCTTAAAATAAAATTCTCATAAAATCATCTTTGTCGGTCTTCAAAAAGAAAAGAGAGTCTCAGGTTTCTTATATGCACCACTAGAATGTAGATAATTGTTTTTTTATTACTTTTAGAAGAGAATCTATGAATGATGTTCAAAACACTCCTCCTCCATTACAAGTAACCATTCCGTCCACACTTATTTACATACTTTACATAATCCTAATGAATAATTATTTATAGCTTTCTTTAAATTACTTTAATTTTCATGTATGCTTGTTCTAGCTTTCATATAAATGATAAATTTCAAAGTCATTAAGACTTCTACTTTCTTTGAATATTTCTACACTGTCTAGTATTTTATTGTGCGCACAGGATTTTCTCAGTGTGAACTAAAACTTCTTTTAAATACAAAAGATATGAAAAATATTTGTTTCAGTAGGAAGTATAAATTTTCAAAATATATAGGATTAATATTAAACATTAAAAAATTCCCTACTGTAGATTAAATGAATGGTTTCAAGATGTGCAAAGAATAATACAACATAAAATATTAGATTCATCCATATGAAATTGCTATTTTTGTAAATAAAAAAAATCCAAATAATTAGCAACTTATATGATTCAATTTATAAAAAGCACCTAGCAGAGCTCCTGGCTAATATGCAGTACAATAAATATTTGCTGAATTAAATAGGGTAGAGCTGCACTCTCTAATATGGTAGCCATTACCCACATATAGCTATTAAGGACTTGGAATTTGGCTAGTATGACTGAAAAACTGAATTTTTAATTTTTTTAAATTAAAAATTTTGTTTTTAACTTTAAATTTAAAGCTAATAATCTAAAGTTGCTAAAAAAGTTATAATTATCTTTGTAACAATTTGGGTATTATGCGAATCTATTTTTCACCTGAAAAATTTTCTGAAGGCTACATTCAGATAAAGTATTTCCAATACAGTGCTGGAGTTGGGAGGCGCTGTAAGTAGAACATACACACTAGATTTTGAAGACTTACTATGAACAAAAGTAAAATAGCTTTTATATTGGTTACAATATAACTTTTTATAACCAATATAAAATATAACTTTTATATTGGTTATATGTTGACAGGATAATATTTTGATGTGTTGGGTTAAGTTAAAATATATTATTAAAATTATTTCCCCCTGTTTCTTTTTACTTCTTATAATATGACTACTAGAAAAGTACTTATGTAGCTCAATATTTCTATTGGGCAGCCTTACTACAGAAGTTTGTGAAAATGATATAGAAAAACAAGGTAGAGAATAACAGACTTCAGAGGAGGTCAACATTTAATTTCAGGTGGGTAAAATGGAGAAGCAGAAAAGAAAACAGTATGTATGAAATCATACAACCTAGTCATCACACATGAAGGGATACGGAGAAAGGATTAAGAAGAGGATGACATTTTAGAATGAACCTTTTGTTTTGTCTAGAGTGTGAATGAGGAAGTACAAAGTGCAGGCACTGGAGACAAAGATGCTACACAGAATGGTACTAAGGGCTGAGGAAGGTTGAACAAAGGTGAGAATGAGGATGTTGAAAAGGAAACACTTGAGAGATAGGTAGGATGTAAAATACACAGAATTTATAGGATGAGTAGATGTATGGGAGAAGAGGTTGAGAGAGAAAAAAAATCCAGGAGAATCCCAGGGTTTTTAGCTTTGGAGAGGAAATAAAAAGGAAAGCCAATATATGAGGGAGGGAATACAAGAAAGAAGCACAGATGGGGGAAATTTGGTATTTAAAATGCCTGTGGGACCTCCAAATTGAGCTGCCCAGAAGGCAATGGGAAATACTGGTCTATTGATAAGTTGTGGGAATCACTGATAAAGAGTTAACAGAGACATTGAAAATGAGAGACAATTCCAAAAGCATATGTAGAGTGAAAGAAGAGAACAGAAGAAAAATCCCTGTGAAACACTAATATAAATTTATTATCTGGTATAACTTTTAAATGCCTACTGTGATTGTAAGTATAAAATATTTGGGGGGAAATGAACTTGCCTAAATAAAACCAATACTCTTTGAATTGAAAAAAAGTTGAAAACTGATTATCACTTTAATTCTTTATGAATATTACAAACATTTATTAATATATTTAAAAATGCAGTTCTTAGATAGATCTAGTAAAGGTCAAACAACTTCTCAACTGCAGGTATAATAACACTTTCATATTGACAGTATCTTTATTATAAAATGTACAAATTTAAATGACCAGTATTAAAATTATTTTTCTTTCTCTTTTATTTTTGAGGACTCTTGAATTATTAACTTATATGACTATATGTCTGACTCTAAACTCAATTTAAGTACTGAATTAAAAATTATTTTTATTCTAAAAATATATATTTTTTGCAAATAATTTGACAGTAAACATTTTTGAATGAAATTATGTGCCATGCCTACTGTTTCTGGGATCTAAAAAATGACATTTGCTATTTTTCTCACAGTTAAACACAATTTAGATACAAAAACCACTGTAATCTTTTCTTAGAATACATAAAGGAAATTTTTTCTACTTAATAGCTGGCCATTGTTTCAGTCCTGATTTTAAGTGCCTTTGAGTTTGAAAATGACATATAAAGTTACATTTTTTATTAAAAAAGAAGAACGTTCCAAGTGTCTTAAGTGTAACAATCTGGGCTACGGATAGTTACTAGATCTTTAGGAAACCATCTAATTTTAGAATATACTTAAATAAAACATTTTTGTATTTGTTAACCTTAAATTAGTGTAAAGAAAACCTCAAAACTTACATTCATGATTCCTTGGAAGCTTGAACTTTTTCAACAAGACCCTAATATTCACAGTAGAAAAAAAATTAAAGGATTTATTTTTGACATAACCTTAAAAGACATTATTTTCTTTAAACTTTTAGAAAAGGAATAGAATTATAAGATTTTCATTGCTGAAAGTATTATGAATAAACTTAAAACTTACCAATTTTCTGTTACAATATTAAACATATTTTAAAATAAGCATATGTGAAAAAAGGTATGACTAATGAAAACAAAAGACATTTGTGGTAAAGAAAGTCCATGTATTTCTTATGACATACATATAGTGATTTACAGGGAGAAGATAGAGAGGGGATTTAGGTATTCATAGCTCTTCTTTTAAACTTCCCTGGAAATGGAGTAATTTTCTGGATAGAGTACCAAATGACTGTTTTCTTATATACACCACTTTAATGTATAATAGAAAAAATATTTTCAAATTTCATCAATTACAATCAAATGTGACTTCTTTAAAAGTGAGAAATACTTATTAAATTCTTATTTAAATGTACTAAGTATAATTTAGTACATTAAACATTTAGATTATATTCCATTTAGTTTATGATTAAAATACTGTACAAAACAAGTTACATCACATAATAATCAGAACAGAATGTCCTTGCCTTGGTATAAAATAAAAACGGGAAGAACCTATTTTAAGTATAATCATAATACCAAATTGCAAGTTTTAAAAGGACCATATTTTTATCTTTATGTCAACTAGAGCAAATAACTTGTGTTAGTGGATGCTTGATAAAGATTGATCAGAACAGAACAGCAAAACACTTAGTAAGTAAGAGCATTAGAAATAAGTTACATATTGTTTTTTTACCTGTAAAGAAAAGCATTAGAACTATAAGATACACTCTTTTCTTAATTTATTATTTTTTCCCTCAAATATCAATTTCAAATTATTTATAATAATATATTAATGATTTGTTGGTATGATTATAGGTAGGCAAAACAAAATGAGTTGAGTTGGGTTTAAACTAAATGGAGAGAATTTTTTTTTTCATTTCTGGGGATTACTCTACAAATAGATTCTGACACTGGAGGAAAAATTTCAGATTCTATAGACATAATCTTCAATAGAATCCTACTTCCATCTTGAAAGATTCATAGTCAAATGTTCACTGAAAAGGAAAATTTTCTGAAACTTGACCAACATAGGCTAGTATGGAAAGGATGAATACTTTCAATTCCTATGTCAAAATAAAATGAAATACTGAAAAATTTATTGGTAAGCTATGACCATCTTAACTTTATATTTCCCCAATACCAAATTTCTTTAACTTTGCTGTACTCAAATCATGAAAAAGGCAAAATATGTTACACACCAAGATGTTCCTTTGTGGAAGATCTTCATTAAAAAGTGACTTACCAACATATATGCTTACAAAGTTCCCCTCCTTTCAGAAATGTGGAACAGTTACAAACATGAGGATTTCCTAGAAAAACCTTTAAAAGAAAAATGCATACTTTAAAAAAGTCAGTTAATTTTTAGAGTAAAACTAAGTCCATATATAATTGGATTAAAAGAGATTTGAAGAAGTAATTTAATTTAGGTGATTACAAAAGGTTGAATAAAATCTACTAGGAAATCTTAACTCTTGGTATCAGTCTCTAGGCTGATTTTTCACTTCCTTATTCTTTGCCTTGGTTAACAACTTGCATTGTCAATTAGGATGGTTTTTAAGTGACCTGTACTCAGGCAGGTGAAAACATCTATTTTTAAAATCTAAAACAAACAAAAACCCAAAACTATAAATTTCTTACTGTAAGGAAATTCTACCTTGGTATGGAACTAAACGCCTTTTGTAAGGTAGATCATTTTTGACTTTTTTTATATATTTGAATCGAATTTACCTTATTAAATTAACTTTTATGTAAGAGAACAAATTTTATTCACCAAGACTATATTAGCTAAAACAACTTACTAAATACAGTAAGTGTTGTAAGCAACAAAGTAAAAAAAGGATGTTTTAAATAAGCATAGACTGGTAAATTGTATTCAGTTCTTAAAATGCATGGCACTAAATTAAAATTTTCTTTTTTTTCATTTCATATATATTTTATTTATATAATGTTAATATTTCAATTGAGTTTAAAGGTGTAAAAAAACTCCATATTTTATTAATATTTACCACTAGAGGGCTAAATTAAAATTTTCTAAATCAATTCCTGGGCGGTAGTGCGGTGGCTGATTTTTGAGTGGTGAGTATGGGATATGCAAATAGGAAATATCTGTTGTCTTTCAGCAAAATTAAAAAAAGATTTTATTCATTAAGACCTTTCCAAGATACTACCATTTAAACCATCCTATTAAAGGGTCTCATAATAGCTTCAGCGTCAATAAAGAGTAAAGGGGAAACCAATTTTATTTAGTCAGCAAGTATTTACAGTGTGTAAGTAGATTGTATTAATAGTATTTTAATTTCGTTCGATTTACAGGGCTAGTGACCGCTAACAACAGATACAAGAACGCACGTAATGCAAACCAAATATTTATATCAAGCCTCTAACATTTTCAAGCCTAAAGATCAACAGCCATCCTCTTGTAAGAGTTGGATGTAATCTGAGGTCCTAAGCTCCAAAAAGAAACTTTTCGAATAAATACTATTTCCTTCTGCAATTTTCACGTCTTTAGCGTCTGGAACACTCACGGGGAAACGCCTTTGGGGTGGCGCAGCAAGTATTTGCAGGGGCTGTCAGGGTGGCTAAACATACTGGGTGGTCTTGGGGGGACCCTACGGGTAGGCCGGGCCAGGGGCGGAGGCGAATTGGGGGCAGTAGTTACTCGGCAATCCCTGTTTTCCGGCTCCTCCTCCCTCAGCAGGAAGCCGGTGGGGCCCATCTCTCGCAGGAGGTAGATGCTGCTGCTCAGCGCCTGGTCTTGCTGCCAGCTGACGCTGTCGCTCAAGTGTCTTCGCCATCCAGAGGCCTTATGGCCTCGGCGAAGCATCCTAGCTGGGTGCCGGCAGAGGTGGAGGGTCAGCTAGCCTTTCCTAGGCGCCTGCCAGTCTCCATGACAGCGGCGTGCCGGCTGGTTGCCTTGGTGACGGTGTTTGGGCCCCGCAGTGTCCCGGCATGCCTTGCGCCGAGCTAGAGCGGGCCCCAAAGGCGCAGGAGGGTGTGGATTCCGCAGCTCGCACCAGCCTGCACACCCTTCTGAAGTGACGCTCCCGACGGGGGAGTGTTTCTGGTAGTCAGCCGCTGGATTTGAAAGCTGGCGGCCGAAGACCGATAGCTGGCAAATCTCTTGCATTCCTTCTTCTGATTTTTCACAGGCAGGGATGGTGAAATCTGCACGTTAGGACAGTGGCAAACCTGCTTACATTTGGGCTCTGGAATCTAAAGTTATCCTGTGGTGACTCATCGTCTTTATCAGAAGCCCAGAATGATTGCTGACGTTCAACAATAGTCCACAGATATTTCCCGATTGCTCACGATATGCACAGACTGAGCAAGTTCCTGGGGGAAGATGTAGAAGACAGAGGTCTAACCCCTAGGAAGCTAGACGTTAAGTCAGGGGATATGTCTCTCTCTCTCTCTCTCTTTCTCGGGAGGAGGATGGTCTTAAAGCAAGAGAACATCTCTTAATTGCACCTTTGAATAGGGAGTGAGCATTGGGGGTGATGGCACAGAATCCACTGCCTTTGTGTATGTGGGTTCTAAATTTACAAATCTCTGTTCTAAAGGAAAAGATTTTCAAGGTATGAAATGTTCATACCTTCAGTAATTCAAATTATCCCCAAGATTTGTTACCAATTTCTAGGGGAAGAGTTGTAATACAGTATGAATCAACATTTTAAGCCATAAGTATTGAAAAAGAAGCCATATTACTGAAATCTCTCTAAGAAATTGAAAGCAGGAAATAGCACCATTCAGGGGCCCAGTAGCCTTGGCCTCGGTGGCCAAGGACAGAGGTTATTTGTCCTGTTATATCATAGGAGGAAGCTACCACTAGATATGTCAAAATGACAAAGGGCACAATATGAAAGAAGATGATGATGATAATGGCAGTTTTCACATGTGAGGTATCTGGATAAACACCATCCAACCCTAGGTCTAAGGTTTTAAGTTACTAAATTTTATTTCTCTCCTATTATGATTAATAACAACTGACACACATGCTACCATACGTCCAACTTTAGCATCAATTTAATGGTGATAGATGTTAAACTAAAACATAGGTATTAGGAAAAAACCCTTCATATTGAGAACAAAAGAAACTATAAATTGAATTAATTTATGTATTAATACTTATGATTTTAAAAACTCTAATGACAATCCATATTTCCTATGTAACAACTGGGTTTCAGAATGTAGGCACTTTATGCAACCATTATTTTTTTCCTCTCTTTTTCTCCATGTATGTGTGTGTGTGTGTGTATGATATATATGGTTACTAATGAATTTCTAAAAACAAACAGCAAATAACTGTTAAAGCTGCTGTGTTTTACTTATAATTAGATAGTGATACTTGCTTCATGTGTAAGTGATAAATACCATTTTTAAAAAGGTTACATGCTTAAGACATACTAGTCATGTCAGTTGAATATAGGTTCATACATTCCATTTTGGGGGATAGTAAAAGTCACACTATTCATGTTTTCATGGAAGTTAAAAAGAGAAAGCACAGATTGCTAGACAGAACTTTAGTCTAGCTGTAAGACATTTGTTTTGTATCTGTCAGTTAAGACTTTAAAAACATTTTTATAGCCAGGTGACTATCCCATGTTTGCTTCATTTCTTAAGAGTGTGTGACAGGAGTAATATTTTTCAAGTATTAAATTGGAGAATTAAATTTTTCCCTTAAAATCAGTGTTGCCCTGCAAAGTACATTTTGTGGCATATTGCCCCAGGTAAGAGAGGATGGTTACTGCTGGAAACAAAGATATCTAAGTTTCATGGATTGATAAACTTTAGTTTCATGGATTATTTTTTAACCTTTTTAGCAATAGAATTGTCATGAAAGACAAGTATTAATAAATTACAATTGTTCCAGTTTAAGATATAAAAAGCTGAACATAAGAGTATTATACCATGGAATGGTATGGAAGAGATTGCTCTAGGTGGTGGGAAGCAGAGTGACAGAAGTCAGTGGAAGAAGTCAGCTGCCAATCTCAGCATGCGAGCGCATGTGTTGGGGTGAGGATGGAAGTATGTGAAGCAATGGACTGAAACATTGAGATGAGTTTGGGATGACTCAGAATACCTGGGGCAGGTGTGTGTGGGGAATATACTTTTGTAATAGTGTTAGGGAGGTGCAGGGTACTAGGAACCTTCAGCTTTTTGCCATGTCTAACACATGTGGGTGAGCAATATGCAGAGGTGCCAGTCGAAGACAGGTAAATGACCCGGTTCACAAGGATTAAAAGCATTTTAATCCTTAATTTTAATTTTTTGTTTAAACAGTTCTTGTTATTACCATCTGTCCTTTTATATCATAGCTTCTTCATTCGCTTTATTTAGCTGATTCATTTCTTGATTGGTTTGAATGACTTCTTGAATAATTTTTGCTGGGAAAGAATGAGTAGTATATTTTATGTAATCTTGAACAAACTAAATTGCCTTAAAATTGCTTTCACAGGTGAATGACACTTTGCCTAGTTATGAAATACTTGGATTAAAATCTTCCTCTCACAACTTTAAAGATAATGCTACATATTCTGCCAGTGACTTATGATATATAAGGTCTGATACTGGCCAAAATTTTCATTCTTTATATATTGGTGGCATGTTTCTTTCTGGAAGCTTTTAAATTCTTTGTGTTTAAGACTTTAACCAGGATGATTTTATAAGTTGTTTTTCATTACTTTTTCCTGGGACTTGGTCAATTCAGTGTCTTAGTCTATGATGTTATTGATTATTGCTTCTGTTCTATTGCTTCATATTCTTTTTAAGGAAACCAAATTATCTGTATTTTGTACCTGATTTTATTTGCTTGTTTTGGTTATTCATATCTATTATTTTCTCTTTCCTTATTTTTTTCCTCAATCTTTTCTTCTGATTTCTGGAAGTGCCTTTCATATTTTCCCTCTTCACTCTAATGCATTGAAAATTATGTCATTGCATGTTCATTTCACAACACTTTAAAAATTATTGTTTGGTTGCTATTTCTGCCTATTGCTCAGTTCTTTTTTTTTTTTTTTTTTAAATCTCAGCCACTTCTCCTTTTATTGAAGACATTTATTATGTTACCCTTTTTAATAGAGACCATGTTTTAGTGAATTTACTAAGCATATAAAACAGATATGCCATCTAATATTTATAATTTCTTTCTTAAAAGCATGTGTCCTTTACCTCTTGAGGGGTGTGCCTTTTTGTTGTTGTTACAGAATCTCTTCTTATTTGCCTCTTTCTTTTTATTCATCCTTAATGGTGGTAATTTGTTCTAGGCTTGGTATTTGCTCCTGAAAGGGGGCAAATGGATTCTTCTTTTTTTGCCTCAATTTCTACTTGGGATTGTTAGAATCCTCCTGTAACATTTTAGGCCTGTGAGTTGGTTCACAGTTCAGTGATTCAGGAATAGGAAGAAGCGAGGACTACGGTCAGTACCACTGGGGGAACTTTTCTTTTGAGGTTTCTTCTAGTGTTTTGTGAAACAATTTTTTTCAGTGGCTTTACCCAGTTTAGTCCAAGTTCCTTTTCTAAATCTGTTGCCCACAGCATCAAAGAGCCTGAATGTTAAAAGGAGAAACTCCGTACTAATGACACTAGTTTTTATTTTGTGTGGCTTTCTTTATCTCTAGGTCTCCTGAAACAGCTGTTCCTGAAGTCATATTGCTGTCCCTACTGCTGCCGCACTGCACGTAGTCACGGTTAGAGTTGATTTTTGTAGATAAGTTCCTTGATTACTAGCACAATCTACATGGTGTATTTTCCTGGTTCCTCTGGCACAGTTCTTTTCAAATATTGTAGATCAGTGTTCCAAATTTTCTTCTATTGTTTTGCAGGTATTTCATCTTTATGTGATAAAGAAGACAAGTAGAGTCAGATGGCTTTGTTTTAGCTGCCAATTGCTTTGGCAGGGGTTCTTAGAACACTTAAGAAGGAATACTTTTTAAAAAGACACACATATGAAAGGGTGAAATTTTGATCCATGCCATTCTACAAGGTTTAATGTTTTAGGGAGGCAGACTTGGCTCATTATAAAAAGGAATTTTTGGACAATTTCAGTTGTTGATGATGTTTGGAGATTCTCATCACAGAAAACATTTAAGGGCATACTGAATGGGCATATTTCAGGGATATTGTGGAAGGTTTGGTTGCCAAGATAGGAGAATATCCTAAATATCTCCTAAAGGACATTTTAGCCTTAGGAGTCTATGATTATATAGTTTTTGTTTTAAATTAAATGATAATAAGCTTTAAAGTTTGTTTTAAAGTTTATTTAAACGAGTTGCCTCTCATTGTTCACTTGCCATAGAAGCTATGTCTAATTTAAGATTTATTATGCAATTTTCAGTAGCATTCATAAATCTTTCCTATAAATATAATATACAGAAATATCTTAGTTACCATACTCAAGGAAAATCAACATGAAAACATTTCGAGAGTTCTCTAAACATATACAAGCTTCCAATATTCTCTGTGTAAATATAAGTATCTTATTCATTGAAGAATCTTTCTAGTGGACCTCATGGTCCTTAATATCACCAGAGTAAATATTTGACATTAGGGTCTACATAAATAAAAAAATTAAATCAATATTAAATAAAATTGTGTCCCATTTTGTCTTGTTTAGTCATCAACTTGGGAAATGCATCCAGTTTATCTCTTCTCTTTACCATTCAGATGGTGATTTTTCTGTTGTAATTTTGGCACTATTCTCAACTGTGCAGCAGGAACTAAATTTAGCTGATCTGTAATTTGAATATATTATTGAACATTGCCTTTGTAACAAATGGCAACACCTGCAAGTCTCAGAGTAAAACTATAAAAATATGATTATAAATAGAAAATATGACATTAAGCAAAAGGAATGAAAATGTGTATCTGTGCATGTGTATGTGTGTGTGTGTATTTTAAGAGTCAGCAAGAATATATGGTACTTTGACCTAAGCCTTGGGGGAACTCTTAAAGTAAGATGATGCCCTGGAGTGAATATACATGTGAATATTATCCCATCTTTTGATTTCTAAATGTTTCTTGAACTTCACCGATACGGTTTTACACAGGTTTGGGCAATGCTGGTGCAAGTAAGACAAAAAAAAAAAAAGAGAGGGCTCTACTACATCTATGCCTACCTCTCAGTGACTCTTTTTTGCTAAAAATCTCTGGTGAATGGACAGCAGCATGCATCATTGTACCTGTAGTTACAGCTATTTGGACCAGGAGTGGACACTGTATTTAATGAGGGTTCATAGACCAGTCTGCCTTCAGTAGCTTGGCTCATGAAGATGATCTAGGCTTCCTTTTTGAAAACTGAACTAAGATTTGAAGAGAAGGTTTTTTAGGGAGGCACGGGGTCATCAGGGAAGTATAGCAATAAGCAGATCCTGAAGTGCTTCGTGGTGGCACTAATGCCAGAACACTAGAGCAAAGCTTTGTGGATTCCTGCTGCCAGTCTCCAGAGGTATTAATATCACAAATCTATAAAAGTCTCTAGCCTTAGCCTCACTGAGGTCTATCTTTATTATAGTCCCTCCTCCCAGATAACTGTGTAATTTTCCAATCATTCATTACAATAAACCCTCTTGCTTGAACTAGCTTAAGTGAGTCTCTGGTTTTTTTGTGACCAAAGGAGTAACTAAAATGAGCCTCTGCATTAACTAAATAATTGTGGAGCTATAGAGGAAAGAATGGATTTAAGGTAGCGGTTCCCAACCTTTTTGGCACCAGGGACCAGCTTCATGGAAGCCAATCCTTCCATGAAGGGTAGGAAGAGGAGAGGGAGGTTGGTCCCAGGATGACCCCAGTGCCCCACATTCATTGTGCAGGCAAATCTCTCTGCCAGTGACAATCTGCACCACTGCTCCAGCACCACTGCCCCAGCTCCACCCCAGATCATCAGGGACCGGACTCTCATAAGGAGCTCACAACCTAGATCCTTCGCATGCCCTGTCCACAGTAGGGTTCCAGCTCCTACGGGAATCCCACGCCTCCACTGATCTGACAGGAGGCGAAGCCCATGTGAGCTCTGGGGAGCGGCAAACACAGCTGAAGCCCCTCTCGCCAGCCCACCGCCCACATCCCGCCTTGTGGTCCGTGGCCCTTTGGCATATATTAAAATGTCTTAGCGATATAAGGCATATATTAAAATGTCTTAGAAATCCATAGGATATGGATGATAGGAAGAGGAAAGAGTTAAAGATGAGTTCCAAACCCCTGGAATAGGTAACAGAGGAAAGAACCGGGCAGGGAAGAAAGGCCTTGAGTCCAGGCTAGACGTTAAGATTGTGGCATCTGTGGCACTTTCAATGGAGATGCATATTAAAAAGTTGCATATATCAATTTGGACTCATCTTAATGAAATATACTTTTTTTTTTCCAGAAAAGAAAACTTAGATGACATAAGACTTCTTTTATATTGAATTATTTAAAATTAAGGATTTTGTCAATTAATAGATTGGGAAATTGACAGAGAGTGCATCAAACTAGCACATTATGCCATTAAGTATTAAGGTTTCATTCTTTTAAAATAACTTATTATTGATTTTGGCCTTATGTACTTTGAGCGCAGAATTGCAGTTCATGAAACGTGGATATTTTTATTCATTTGATAGTATATTTCTTATTTGAAGTCAATAAACTATAATTCTTTTTTATACCATCGTCCTTTGTGCATTTCTTTGTTACCGTGAGCTAGTTGCCAAAGGAGTGAACAATTCTAAGCCCCCAATAAAAATCATGTTTTTGGAGGCACAAATTTGAGGAATCTTGCATTGAAACACTTATAAGCCAATATATTTAGTATATTTTCGCTTTTCTTCTCAGTGACTCAAGTGGCAAAAGAAAAAAAATTTATTAGCTGAATAGAGGCAAGATTGCTTTTTGGTAAATTAAATATATGAATCCAAGAAAGCTACCTTCCAAAACCTCACTGAAGCTGTAGTAAAAGAATGTTATGAAAGGTATGAACCCATAAGTACAAAAGGAATCAGAGTGGAGACAACAGTAACACAATTTTGGAATATGGAATGATGGATGAGTAGTAGGCAACACAGCAAACTGGGGAAAGCTCTCTACTGAACTTGTGTTGCAAAAGGTAAGAACTAGTCCAGTTTACCTTGAAGAATTCCAAAGGAACCAAGGATTTATGGAAGAAGCTACCTCTGGCAGTTGGAGGGCCCAGTGGGATGATATCCTAAAATAAGGAAAATTGATTGAAAGCTCTTTAGGAAGGAGTTACAGTGTCAGTTCTCCTTCCTCTGAACATTTAGGTAACTTCCTCCTCCTAGGTAAATCAGTAGAGGTTTATCTTCTGGAGGAGTTAGAACAAAAGAGCTCTACCCTGAGGGACAGCAAGCATAACTGGTAGTATTAAAGTGAAAAAAGTGGTATTAGGTAAACATGTGCATACGGGAGGCTGAATCCTAGCCCCTTACTCTACTCCACAGCTAGATCACTGAATGTCAGGCATTTACCTTTCAAGAAGAAGAAAGTAAGAGTCTAATCTAAAGAATCTGACAAAAGACCTAAATATTAATTACAGGCTTCTCTGATGACATGGCCTGGCCAGGTCACCTACAGTGATGTTTACAGTCAGAAAGCCCCACTTGCCCACTCCAAGTTTCAAACAGGGTTTTTCATAGCCCTCTCTAAAATATGGGCTGGTAACCAAGGATTAGAAACCTAAGGGTGGCCTTTAACATAAAAGATAGAGATTACATAGCTAAAAGCAAAAAACTGTGATGAAGAAACAGATTCTGCAGCGAGAAAAACAAAATTGTTTTCATAATCTCAGGGAGATGTCTATTGAAACCATAAAAAAGAATATAGAATGCTATAATAAACAAATGTTGAGATCAAAAAAGAGCTTTTAGCAATTTATTACAGAAGAAAACTGAAGAGCACTGTAAGAGCTGAGGATATTTCCCCCCAAATAGAGCTACCAAAACAGCAACAAAAAATAACCATCACTATTATGGTCTGAGACGCGAGAAATGACCACCTAAAGACTGAATTGAGCCAAATTAGGAGTCTTTATTAGCTGGCCAGCGACTACTCCCGTGCTGCAGAGAGTACAGGCACAGAGAGCAGCCCGGAGCCTTTGAAGCAGAAAGCTTTTATCGTGGGTGAAAAATCACTGGGGCAAAGCAAACATGATTACAGGAGCAAAAAGCAGCATTACATCACTCTCATGTCCTGGTGCAACAGGATCTGGGCAGTTTTAGGGCCTGGTCATGCAGAACATGGGTGTTGTAGTCCCACGTTTGGGGCACTGTCTTCAGCAAGCAGTTTTACAGAAGTGAGATATCAGGTTAATGACTTTCTGGCGCGAAAGTCACACTCTGACATTCCCCACTGGTTTTTAGGGGGAATCAAATCATTGATTTTTTTGTTATAAGTTTTAAGCTCTGGAAAGATAGAGTTGAACTATTGTGTATCTTATCAAGATCCTGAAATATTTTTTTAAACCTATAACTCATAACATTTTTTAAAAATAGTTAGCCTTTTATTTTTTGGCTTTTGTGGGCATATTATTTTGTAATTTAAAAATATTTGTTTTTTATATGTATTTTATATCCCTTTTTTAGTGCTTATAGCACTGCCAAATATATTAATACATTTTGTTAAAAATGATTTTATAAACAATCTATTTTAACCTTTTTCTGGTTATCTGTATCATCCTGTCCCCCACACAAATGTCCCAAGCAAATAAGGTGCTTTGCTTATGCCTAAGGATTTATCTTTTAAGTGTGGAGTGGAATTTTGTGTTACCACAGTGTCATTTTATTGTCTTTGTAAGCACCTAAGTGTAGTTTATAGGCTGATAGGGGTGTCTTTGGTAAGTTTAAAGCAAGCAAATAGGAGGAAATAGAGGAGTCTTTGGAAAGTCTTATCTTTAGCGGGTCTTCGGTTGGCTAGACAATCTATTTTTCTGGGAGCTGATCTGAAGATGTCTTTTTAATCTGGATGTGATGGATCTAGTGGCATTTTCTGGCAACTTTTAGGGCTGTTGAAGTGGTGAGGATTACTGGCAGGGGTCCAGTCCACCTTGCCTCCAAGGTAGCGGGGTGGAGTTTCTTTATCCAGACGAGATCTCTGGGCTGTACCTGAAATGAAGCCTTTTTTGGGGGGCAGATTAATTGGTCTAGGAAGAGCGGCCTTTACAAGGTCTCGGGTCTGCTGGGCACCAGACTGTAAGGCCTGCAATGACTTAAGAAGGGAATGGTTATTTAACTGTGCTACCTTGTCCTCCCCCAGCTTGGGGATGAGCAGGGACGGTCGGCCGGACATGATTTCATGTGGGGTTAAGACTTTAACATAAGAAGTGCATCTAGCCTTTAGCAGAGCAAGGGGGAGGAGGCTTACCCAGTCTCCGCCAGTCCCTAGCTTTAGTTTATTTAATGTTTTTTTAAAGTTCTATTTATCCTTTTTATCTATCTTGAACTCTGAGGCTTATAAACACGGTGTAATTTCCAATTAATCTTTAATGTCCTAGTTAATAATTGAGTCATTTGAGTGATGAACGCCGGGCCATTGTTGGACCCCAGTGTAAGTGGGAGGCCAAATCAGGGAGCAATCTCAGTAACTAGTTTTTTACAGCTATTTGTGCTGTCTCTGACTTTGTAGGAAAAGCTTGTGCCCATCCAGAGAAAGTATCAATGAATACAAGCCATTCCCGGTATCCGTACTTGCCTGGATTTACTCGAGTGCAGACATGGCACCTTGCTGAAGCTTGCCGGGCTTGGCGGTGTAGCCGAGGAATATCCAACCTCCTGAATCAGTTCTAGTCTTTAGGGCTTTTCCCATTTTAACTTCTTCTTCAGTGTAGTTTGGAGAGTTTGGCAAGAGCCATTTGGGCAGAGCAGGGAGAGTTAGGAGAGGCCCCACTGGTTTTTGCGTGACTTTTCTTGCTGTCGCGTCGGTGAAAGCATTGCCTCTCACCACTGGGGAGTCAGTCCTCACTCTTGGTGAAGTGCCCCATGTACATGTGCCATTGCAAAGGCTCTCTCCCCTCTTAGGGCCTGGGCCAGGGCTATGAGTTCAGCCTTTTGGGCTGTGGTTCCATGTCCAAGAGCCTGTGTCCAGATAACCCGGTCAGCAGTCTCAACAGCTGCCCCTGCATACCTAACTCCCTCTGAGATGTGGCAGGATTGAGGGAGGCTGTTTTCAGGAAGCGAATCCTGGGGGGTCTAGCGACAGCACCTGATATTGGGTTATGCGGGAGTTTGAAAGCCATCTCTCGGGGGGACCTTTTAGGGAGGCTTCTACGGAAAGTGGGGCTATCGTATGCAAGTCCTGCCTCAAGGTTAGTTCAGAGGCTTCTTTGACCAGGATGGCAGTTGCGGCAATGGCTCGCAGGCCGTTTGGCCAACCTGACGTCACAGGGTCCAGTCTTTTAGATAAGTAAGCCACTGGTCTTTTTCAGGGTCCCAGTGTCTGGGTTAATATCCCCTTTACTATGCCCCGGTTCTCAGCAACATATAATTGGAAAGGCTTAGTTAGATTAGGCAAAGTCACTGCAGGAGCGTTTGTGAGGGCTTGAGAGTCTCAAAAGCCTGGGTTTTAGTTTCAGTCCAAACTAGAGTTTTTTTCTTTTAGAAAGGGGGCCCTTTAGCTTGTTGGAGAACAGAGTATGTTGCTCCTGTGTTTACCTAAAACTCTAAAGTTTGCCCCTGACATTTAAAGTTGTCTTGGGTTCCCAGGGGCTTATTGGGATGGAGCCCCAGCCCCGTCAGTCTGTGTCTTCTATAAGGACCAGCGTGGGCTTGGTTTTCTCATGCTTTTTGTGGGGACATTTATTCTTCTAGTGACCCTGTGGGCACACTGGTCATGGCCTAAGCCGGCCTTTTCCCTTTTAGTATCCCGATCTGGTCTTTTAGGCCCCTTGTCTCTCTCAGTTTTATATTTTTCCTGCTCCATCATAGCAGATATGAGAATTTTGGCCATCCCCTTAGACTGTGCAGTCCCAGGGTCCTCTCTGTTGTTGTAGATCTTCTGGGCAATTTTTGCTAACTCAGCATTTTTTCTCAAATCCTTCTAATTTTTGCAGCTTTCTCCTAATATCTAGGGCCGACTGGGTAGCAAATGCAAGGCACATCTATTTTCTGGTGCCTCTGGGTCTATGGGAGTATACAGGCGGTAAGCTTTAAAACGGCATTTTAGGAACACCGCTGGGGACTTGTTAGGTCCCTGTGTGGTTTTGCTTACCTTACACAAATCAGTTGGCCTTTTAGCCGCAGCCTGGATGTCTCCTAGCAGAGTCTGGTGATACTGATCAAGAGCCTCCTTACCTTGGTCCTCATTTGGGTCCCAGTCTGGGTGCGTGGCGGGGAAGACAAACTCTACCCGGACTGGGTCAGTCGTGGGTTGCCCGTCCGGGCCAGGAATGGTTTTGACCGCCTCCCTCCTCATCCGCTGTCGCTCTTCAGAAGTGAAGAGGGTTTGCAGGAGAGGCTGGCAGTTTTCCCAAGTTGGCTGGTGAGTATAAAAGACAGTCTCCAGGAGAGAAATTAGTCCTTGAGGCTCAGACAAGGAGAGGTTTTGGTTTTTCCAGTTATACAAGTCACTAGTTGAGAAGGGGACATAAACCATGAACGGAGGGTGGTCAGGTCCCAGTGGGGAAGGGACCTGTCTCAGAGGAAGGATCGGCACCCCTGAGGAGTCAGACCCCAGCGAGGGGGTATCTGGGGAAAGGTTATAGTGTGAGCCACTCCGGGTGTGTGGAGGGCTGAAGGGCTCATGGTCTCTCCTAGGAGCCGGATGGGGGGGAGGGCAGTGGGATATGGTGGGGGCCCCAGTAGTAGGGGATCCTCTGGCTGGTCAACTAGAACGGGGCTCAGTTTTTCTATTTTATTTCTAGGGCCAGGCTTTCCCTTTAAAGGGGGCCCAGTCAAGAAAACTGATTTTTGTTTTGCAGCCTTGTTTCTGTGGGGTTTAAGACAAGACTGTAACCACTTAGGGTTGTCTGCTAAGATGTCATTCCAGATCTGTATATAAGGGATTTGATCTGGACGTCCTGGATTTCCAAAAATCTTGGCTTGCACCCTGTTGGCAAGGGTAATTTGGACACTGCCCTCCGGGGGCCATCTAACACCAAATGTGGGCCACTGTCATTTACAAAATTTCTGTAAGTCAAAGGTGTTAACTGAAAAGCTGTAGGGCCCGGCCTGACGCTGAAAGTCCTGAAAATTTTTCAAGAAGCATTTAAGAGGAGAGCAAGTAACACAGGACTGAGGTTGGTCCATGACAAAAAGCCTAAATATCACAAGATTCAGGCAATGGTCAGAATGGGGAGCAACACCACACCAGAAAAGGAAACCTATTATTGTCTAGTCTACAATCATTAATCACAGCCTTCTCCCTGGCCCCCAATCCTCTGGGGTCATTGAGTAAAGTCTGATACCCAGCAATAGAGTCAACCCGAACAGGCCAATGGCAATGTAAGAAGCTGACTCAGTCATTCAGTTCAAGGGACCTGAGTAGTCTGTCTCAAGGACAATTTTTGTACACAGTCTACATTTATTAAACACCTATGCCGGCGATGAAACACAGAGACACAGACTTGTTTTACAGGGTAGGGTTATTCAAGCTTTGTGGCCTTTCAGCCGTGGAGCTGTGACACTCTCACTCACTCACACCACATGTGGACATAAAGGACGGAGGACAGGACGAGACAATTGGCCAATGATGACAGCACGCATAAATCAGACTCCCTATTTTCACTGCTGCCTCTGACGGACCCAAGATGGTGGTGGCAGCATAGGCCGTTTACCCCTCTCTTGATTTTGATAATAAGGGCCCCGGACCGGCCGACACCAAGGGCAGTCAGGGAGCTGCCAATTTGGCTCGACCGGTGCAGCTGGATTAATTTGGTGCCTTGTTGATTTCGCAGTTGACTCTTTAATTCCCATTCAAAAAGAAAACCAGAAAACCAGAAAAACAGAAATTTTAGCCACCTAAAAGATCTGAAGAGCACACACAGAGAGACCTCCCTCTCTAGAGAGAGAGGGAGGGAGAGGGAGAGGGAGAGAGGGAGACAGGCAGAGAGAGCAAGCGGTGAGTGGCTGGGCAGAGGCGGAGAGGGAGGGGGACGCCCGGTTCTACCACCCCGGGCGGCCTCAGGAAAAATATAGATAGGAAACTGACAATCGCGGATCCCAATGATAAGCGCGCACTGTTCTTTAAAGTTCGAAACTATAACCTAGGACCCAGATGACAGGTGAAACCGAAATGGAATCGAAGCCGAGAGAAATGAAAGTAGAAGAAGAGTAATCCAAAAGAAAATACTCAGGAATCTGACCAGGACTCGCAAGTCCTAGGTGATGTCTCACGTCCCAGGACTCGCCCGAGGAAAAGGGAAACAGAGTCAGATTCCGACAATACCCAATAAGTTCCAGGTGACGTCTCACCTCTTGGAACCCGCCTGAGTAGTGAAGCTGCGTCCAGCCAATCTCCTGAGGTGCCAGACAACTCCGGAGCCAGAAACAGACCAGAAAAGAACTCACCTGTGAACAGAACCAGAAGACTCATCCAGAAGAATTTGCGGTTTTGAAGGTGTCGGGGCCGGCACATTCTCAAGCCTCTGCCTGGGGCTGAGGAACGTCTCTCAGAGGCCTTCCCTTAGGCAAGACACTCGACTCCGTGCCTGCTTTCCAGGCACTGGTGGTGGCCAGGTGCCCTATATTAGGGCAGAATCTCGCTGGGGCCTCCAAATGTTATGGTCTGAGACGCGAGAAATTACCACCTAAAGACCGAATTGAGCCAAATTAGGAGTCTTTATTAGCTGGCCAGCAACTACTCCTGTGCTGCAGAGAGTACAGGCACAGAGAGCAGCCTTGAACCTTTGAAGCAGGAAGCTTTTATTGTAGGTGAAAAATCACTGAGGCAGAGCAAGCATGATTATAGGGCAAAAAGCAGCATTACATCACTCTGATGTCCTGGTGCAACAGGGTCTGGGCAGGTTAGGGCCTGATCATGCAGAATATGGGTGTTGTATTCCCAGGTTTGGGGCACTGTTTTCAGCAAGCAGTTTTACAGAAGTGAGATAGCAGGTTAATGATTTTTTGGTGTGAAACTCACACTCTGACAATCACTACCATCATCAACAATAACAATAAAAAAAAGATAGACTTCAAGTGAGAAAATATTGTGAGTACAAGAGGTTCAATGTCTAAGAATTCCAGAAAGAGACCAGAGAAAAGAAGAGGGAAAAAACATTAAAGAAATAATTTAAGATTTCATGAAAATGAAAGATGTATGTTAACTGATCAAGGGGCTCCTCAAGTATAACAAGCCTGCTGAGTGTGGGTGTGTAGGTTGGGCACTGAACCACTCCAGGAGTGTATCCATAACTCGAGTTATGCAGTGCACATGTGTGTGCTGTAGGTGGTGGCTCTGAGTACCCAGTACTAAGTAACAAGAATTTGAAATTTCATAATTTTGGGGACAGACAGAAAATTCTATACTGTGTGTGTGTGTGTGTGTGTGTGTGTGTGTGTGTGTGTGCATGAGAGAGAGAGAAGGAAAATGAATGAGAGAGGGAGGAAAAGAGGAGGAAGGAAAGTGAGAAAGAGAAATGGAGAGAGGAAAAGAAAGAGGGAGAGAGGGAGGGATATATATTTAGAGAAAGACTAAAGTATCTGCAATCAGAATTGTGTTTTACTTCTCATCAACAACAATGAAGCTATGAGACAAGGAGTAATGCCTTAAAAATTCTAAGGAAAAGTGATTTCTAACCTAGAATTCTATACCTAGCTGAACTTAGTATTATGCAGATTAGATAAAAAACATTTCCAAACTTGTAAGATTTAAAAATATTTAGATAATGACATGCCCGGTTTAGTCTCTGAGCCAGTAGGTGGTGTTTGTGGGTAAAATTTGACCACACCCTGTATGAGTCAGCACATGCAGTAAAAAGGTTGCAGAATGACCTCCCTGTCAGTAGGTAGCGCTTGCTGGGAGGAGCAGGCTGCAGTGTTTCTGGGTCCTGTAACCAGCTCTTGTTCCTCTGGAGAGACACTCTAGTGCCTCAGGTGGTGGGTGGGGCCCTGGGACTTCCAGGTATACCCTTAATTCTCCACTTCAGTGGAGGGATATGGGGGAGTGAGGCTGGGTGGAGCTGGGTTGGATAAGCCTGCCCTCAAGCTCTACAAATGCTGTTGGCAGGGGTCAAAGTTCTGTTCTCTGCTTCTGGGCAAAGCTGCCAGGGAGGGGCTGAAATGGCCCCACTCATCCAATAAGTCTGCGTGTGGGGGTGGGGCAGTCTGAGACCTGCAGTCTGGAGCTGGCCTCACTCCTTTCCACCTTCTCTTATTCCATGGTTTTTCCTTGACCTCTGCCGGCAGGCAGGACTTCAAGCCAGCGGATCTCCCCTGGCTCTGATGCGGGCTGAAAGGTTCCCTGCCCAGGATCACAGCCTGAGCTGGGAGCACGGCCCTCCCATGGGAGGAGGGTTGCCTCTCAAGCACACTGATCTGCCCCTGAGGGCACACATACCTTAGTAGGCTCCATTCACCTATATCCCTTTTGTGCCCCAGGGCAATGCGAGACCTGGGTGTAATGGATCTGGTCTGCAGTCCTGTGCCCTGGGCCCTGGAGATCAATCCCTGAACCTGCCAGGGAGAGGAGTGCCGGTCTCAAGTCACCCACGGCATGCCCAAGCTGGATCAATGTCTCTCCACCTCGGGATTTGCCCTGCTCTGCTGGAGTCACCAGGCGAGCGGCACCTGGGTGGGCTGGCGGGTACAGAGCCCCCAGTCTGAGTATCCCTTGGTCCACTGTAAGGCCCCAAAAGGAAAGGTCCTGTTCCCTGCAGATGCCTCCAGGTGGTGGCTAAATTCTCTCTCTCGGCAGCCTCGAGTAGGGAAGGGGAAGGGGAGAATGAAGCAATATGGCGCCTGCCCATCGGCTGGGGTCTGCGGGCCAGGAGGTGTCCCGAGAGAGCCGGGAGCCTGGAGCCCTGTCTGCAGGAGGCTCACCGCTCACTAGCAGTAGCCATCTCTGGGCTGGTGTTGGCAGGTCTCTCCAACTGCTTAGGAGCCCACTAGCAGTCAGAGATGCAAGGGAGAGGAAATTTAACCACTCCACCTACCCTTGTAGCTGGTCTCCAAGCCTCTCAGGGGCCTTTCTCCTTTCAGTTCTCCTCTGCAACTTCTTCCCATGAAGTGACCTGTAGTTTCAGGCACCCTTCCTTCTGACCCTCATCCAATCTATGTTTGTCTGCCTGTTTATTTATTTTTTTCAGTTTCTTCAAAAATCTGCCTTTCTTGAAGAGACACTCTGGCTGGTGGTTTTTCTTGTCTGCCATCTTGCCAGAGAAGACCCCGTATAGCCAAAGCAATCTTAAGCCAAAAGAACAGATTGAGAGGCATCAATTTACCAGACTTCAAGCTATACTATACTATAAGTCTATAGTAACTAAAACAGCATGCTACTGGCAGAAGAATGGAGACATAGGCCAATGGAACAGAACTGAGAACTCAGATATAAAACCATCCTCATATAGCCATCTAATCTTTGACAAAGCAGACAAAAACATACACTGGGGAAAAGAATGCTTATTCAATAAATGGTGCTGGGAAAACTGGATAGCCACATGTAGAAGACTGAAACAGGATCCACACCTTCCACCTCTCACAAAAATCAACTCACAGTGGATAACTGACTTAAACCTAAGGCATGAAACTAAAAGAATTCTAGAAGAAAATGTGGGAAAAACTCTTCTAGACATTAGCCTAGGCAAAGAATTTATGAAGAAGAGCCCAAAGGCAATCACAACAACAATAAAAATAAAGAAATGGGACCTGATCAAATTAAAAAGCTTCTGTACAACTAAGGAAACTATCATGAGAGCGAATAACCTACAGAATTGGAGAAAATATTTGCATGTTACACATCCAATAAAGGGCTGATAACTAGAATCTTATAGAACTCAGGAAAATCAGCAAGAAAAAATTAAACAACCCTATCAAAAAGTGGGCAAAGGACACGA
The DNA here is from genome assembly GCA_028533085.1 of Varecia variegata. NCBI lineage: Eukaryota > Metazoa > Chordata > Mammalia > Primates > Lemuridae > Varecia > Varecia variegata. The sequence goes on along the minus strand of CM052439.1, from coordinate 37,897,040 downwards.
ACAGAAACTTTTCAAATGAAGATAGACTAATGGCCAACAAACATACGAAAAAATGCTCAATATCTCTAATCATCAGGGAAATGAAAATCAAAACCACAATGAGATATCACTTATTCAGTGAGAATGGCCTTTATCAAAAAGTCCCAAAACGATAAATGTTGGCGTGGATGTAGAGAGATAGGAACACTCCTATACTGCTGGTAGGACTGCAAACTAGTACAACCTCTGTGGAAAATAATATTGAGATACCTCAAAGAGCTACAAGTAGAACTACCATTTGATCCAGCAATCCCATTACTGGGCATCTACCCAAAGGAAAAAAAGACATTCTATAAAAAGGACATCTGCACTAGAATGTTTATAGCAGCACAATTCACAATTGCAAAGATGTGGAAACAACCTGAGCACCCATCAATACATGAGCAGATTAATAAAATGTGGTATATGTATATCATGGAGTTCTACTCAGCAACAAAAAACAATGGTGATCTAGCACCTCTTGTAATTATCCTGGATAGAGCTGGAGCCCATTCTACTAAGTGATGTATCACAAGAATGGAAAAACAAGCACCACATGTACTCACCATCATATAGGTATTAACTGATCAACACTTAAGTGTACATACAGTAATAACTTTCATCGGGTATTGGGCAGATGGGAGGGGAAGGAGGGGATAGGTATATACACAGGTAATGGATGCAGTGCACAACATCTGGGGGATGCACACACTTGAAGCTCTGACTCAGGTGGGGCAAAGGCAATATACGTAACTTAAACATTTGTATCCCTGTGATATACTGAAATAAACAAAATTAAAAAAAAAAAACCTCAAGTAGACAGAGGAAAAAAATAAAAAAGAATATTTAGTTCCCATCAACTTTTTCTCTCCCCTCAGGAAGTTACCAAAGTACGTGCTCCACCAAAACACAGAAGTAACCCAAGGAAGAGAAAGACGCAGGACACAGAGAATCACACAGAAGATACAGGTGGAGGATATAGGTCCAGGACAATTACCGTGTACACACAGAAGAGCAGTCCAGATTGGAGTAGTTCAGAAAAGTCCAGGAGATTTGTTCTTTTTCAAGAAGATGAAATTGATAGAATATGTGATGTGTCTAAAAGTTTTGAGAGGATTTTTTTACCATAGTTTTCAGACTTCCTGGTTGAATTAGTGATATAGACAGAAAATTAAGAAACAAACAGTATCAGATATCTCTTATAAACCACCTCAGATTATCTTGGCCACAACTCTTTTGGTGACCTTTGGGCACTTTTATCATCTCAGTGTCAGAATCCTGGGTTTCAGCCCCAAAGATGTCAGGATGGGAGTCTGCCCTCAGTTCTTGGTGTGCTCTTGGCTGAAGAATGACCAGACACACCAAAGTGTCAAGCCCATACTATTATCTCGGTCCTCTGATTCCTTTCTTGGAAAAACCACCATCAAGGCCAATACAACTGACTAATCTCAGGCAAAGAGCAATTTCATGAGAGTAGCTCTTTATCGTGGAATAAAATGGGTCTGTCTCCACGAGTGGAGAGAGACAGACCAACTCACTCAATGACTGACCCACTCACTTACACCGGATTAGCCCAGTCTGGAGGCAGGCTCTTGGGAGGTGTGGGATGTTAGCAAATGATCAACAGGTGTCCTCAAAATTCCATCTGCATATAGGAGATCCCTCTAAGAAAGCCCACCTGGTAGGGGGGTGAACTGCAATGCAGATTAAAGCTAATGGCATATTAATTACCCTTAGATTACTCTAGGTCACTTTCTAAATCTTATTCTGCCTGGGCTGGGGGATTCCTAGATTGGTAAAGCATTCCCTCCTTCCCCAGGTGTAGCAGCTGCTCAGGATAGGACTAAGGGTGGGGCAACACCAAAATGGAGTGTCCGCCCTTATGCTTCTTACCAGGTGGAGGAATTGCTTGAAATAGCACCCAAACTGGGAACCCTTGTCCCGAAAAAAGCAGGAGATCCTAACTATCTACCTAACACCAGCAGCAGTGTGACAGATGGACCTCATGTGGGCCCCAACTGACAGTGCCTCATCTTACGCTGGGCCATGTATGGCCCATGACTTCCATGACTCAGGCTGACCTGTTGCC
>CM052439.1:37876703-37894433 GCA_028533085.1 Varecia variegata | reverse complement strand
TCTCATGGTTATTAATTTTATCTCATGCTTATTATGTTTATCTTCTGCTTATTATGATTAGAACAGTGCCTGGAATGAAATGGGTATGCAACAAATATTTGTTAAAAGGATGAATTAGAGACACGAATAGGTAAGATACATATGTATAAGGTTTAATCAATAAGATGTGGTCACTTATGGAAGAAAAAGGATGAGAAAATGAGAAAAACTCCTGAGGTTTCTAATGTAGAAGTTTTGGTGGCATTCATAACTGGGACTCCAGGAAGAGGCACAAGTTTGTCAGGAAAGACAATGAGTTCAGATTTTGGCATTTTGAGCCAGTGAAGCCAACAGCAAAGTGAAGCCCTCTGATAGGCACTGGCTGTAAAGTGTGTGCATTTAGTAAAAATATTTGAGCTGGAGATAAAAATCATCATGATGTAGGAAGGGTCAGAGAAGTGGATATGATGACCTGGGTAGAGTTTTTTCAATGAGAGAAAAAGGCAAAGGACAGAAACTTCACAGAAGAACATTTTATGAGTACCAAACAATGAAAGAGGGTCCTGAAAAGCAAGCTGGAAAGGAAGAAATAAAGTGATAGGCATAGTAGTAGCGAATTTCAAAAAACTAGAGTGGTCAACAGGGTCAAATGCTGCAAAGAAGTCCAGTCATATGAGCAATAAAAGATATTCCTGAGGAAATTGTTGATGACTCTTACATGAGCTGGTTCTGTGGAGCTATGAGAATGGATTACTGTTTATAGTATGATTGAGGGCCAAGTAGGAGGTGAGAAAGTGAAGAGAGTGAATATGGACTGTAGATTATATTTTGATGGAATTCGAATATTCAAAGAAAGAGAGCAAAAGAACATGGCAGCTCAAGGTTTGCTAAAGCCAGCTGCCCCAAGGTTAGGATTTTATGGGCCAGTGGATCAGCAGTCTTCAAACTGAGCTATGTGCACTTCTTGAGGTCCACAAAGACTTTACCAAGTACATGGGCTTGGGATAATTTTAAGAGATTCAGTGTCTGGATCCTCAACTCTCATTATCCATTGTTTCCTAATATTAGTCGGCCTGAGAACTTCAGTTAAAATAGCATGCTTTTCCCCCCCTACTTTGTTTTTGCAACCACACTTCTCTCACTTTATAAAACAAAATCATATGTTACATCTAATCTGATGTTGATTGCCCCAGGGTGTAAAATCACAGGGACATCAAACAAAAGAAAACTTGTATTGATGATAAGCAAGTGAATTTCTCCAATGACTCAGAAACAAATCTTTTTGAAAGTTAGAGGGTTTCTAATTCATGGCTTTCAAAACAATTGAAGGAACTGATGATTGAAATATAATTTTTGATAATAGATCCCTATGTAATTTTTGGCATATAACCTGAAAGGAGTTCAATAGTTGAATTATATTGCTTGTCCCAAAACTTCCATTCCCATTTGTTCCATCCACACAGTTATGTGAACAATTTTTCTCAGTATTTATTAAAACAACAAAATAGGAATTAAATTCATGCTGAACACTATCTTTCACCATAAGTAATATTTGGTCATTGTTGCACAAACTATTAATTAAAAAACAAAATAAAAAGAATCTCAGAGGGTACAAAGGAAAGTATTGGGAAAGAGAAGAGCATTTGCAGTCAGAGTTGAAGGAGAGTTGAGTGATACGGGAATGACCACATATGAGAGGAAAAGTCAGTAAGAGGTTTGAATTTTGTGTGGGACTGGGTAAATAGGGACATAATGGGATGAATGCCTCTAGGTTTCAGAGTTCCAAGTAGATGTAGACAGAGGCCTCAGGTGATGTCAGCTGTTCGATGAGGCCCGCCGTGACTCTAGTTTTCCCTCAGGATTCATGACTTTTAGAAAGGCATTCAAGACAACAATGACTGTGATGAGATAAATTCTTAACAGAATGATTCCATCAGGAGAAGATTCAATACATCTAAAAAACTCACCTCTTACAGAGTAAGAGCTTGATTGTTTTTTCAATGTGGTATTCTCAATGCTGAGAACACTGCCTGGCACAGGGTGCTCAAATATTTTCTGTTGAGTGAATTGGCTGTGATTGGAGGTAGCCAAGACTCCCGAGTCTTCACTTACTGGAACTAGTTTGAGTGCCCAAGTTTTAATAAAGCCTATTTGAATTTATACATTATGTGTTCACAAAGAGAGGAACAAAAATAAGGCCCAATTATATATTTATGTTTATGTAACTGTTGCAAAGTTCTCTTCCAAATAAATCTCACATCTCTCTCAGTAGCTAAAAAAGGAGATAGAGAAGTTATATATAACCAAAAAACAAAAGAAAAGAAATTATAATTCAAATGACAATATTATTAAATTAAATTCTATATACTAGAATTAAATTATTTGTTTATCGTAGTATATACAAGGGAAAAGAATGTTTGTGTGTTTGAGTGACAACAGAGAAGTAAAAGGCCAAAAGTGTCAATCAGACTTGATGTCATGAGTTGAAATTGTCACTGATTTAGCTTTTAATATGCCAGAATGATTATGTAGAACAAAACTAGCAATAATTGCCAATTGACATTCTTGGAAACATGGGAATGACTTTGAAGTTGAGACTGGTTTTAGAGTAAAATTCTTGATATTTTCTATCAATTAAAATGGCTATAATTAACAGTGGATTTGGTCAAAAATTGCTTAGCTTGTGACTTATGGAAATACAATTTTAATAAGTTTTAACCAAAAGTGGAAATTTATTGAACTATAAACTGAGAAGCCAAGGATGCAATCGAGTTTAGCATCGCTGGATGCAGGGGGTTAAATCATATCAAGACCACCCTCTTTGTTCCTCTCCTGGCCTTGTTTTCTTTTGTGTTGCATTTATTTCGAGGCAGACTTTCCCCAGTTGGTGGGAAGAAAGCCTCAGGAGTCCAAGCTTGTATGCTACAAGTACTTGAAGCGCTGAAGGAGAATGTGTGTTTTTTCCTGATAGCTTTACCAAGGGTGGGGAAACTTTTCATGTTGGAAGGCTGCATTAATTCTGTAATCAAATAAGGCCACATTCAAGAAATTTCAATTAGATATGCTTAGAAATGTACATTATTTTGTAAAAATCTAACTACTATGTATTTAAATAATTTCAAAAAATGAAAACTATTTGTTAATTTTAAAGTTAACTAAGCTTTTAATGACTTTGTTGCGTCTGCTTTTTGTTGGAAAGCATTTGAGTATTTGGTTGTAGCAGGGAGGTCCGCAGTTTGAGGTGATTCTCTAGATCAGCAATCCCCAACCTTTTTAGCACCAGGGACTGGTTTCACAGAAGACAATTTCTCCATGGACCTGGAGTGGGGTGGGGGAGAGGCAGAACTCAGGTGGTGATGTGAGTGATGGGGAGGAGTGTGACTGTAAATACAGATGAAACTTCCCTCACTCACCACTCACCTCCTGCTGTGCAGCCCCCACCCCCAACTTGCTAAGTTTCATGGAAGACATTTTTCCATGGTGGGGGCGGGTGTGGGAAGGGTGGGGTGGGAGAGCTCTGCAGCCCAGTCCCTAACAGGTCCCAGGGGTTGGGGACTGCAGCTCTAGATGGGTATCAGTCATTTGTGACCTTGAAGGTGTCTTGATTTGGGTTAGACAGGAGAATGTGTTAATAGATTTGTAGCAATAAGGGGTTGAAAAGCAAGAAAGCATTCTTTAGGCATGTGGTCAAAGGCATGGGTATTCTACTGCATTTTTCCATATTTTAATTGGATCTTTCTTAGCATCAAACAATGACTTTAAAATGCCATCTTCTAAGAGCTCAATCAATTCCATCAGTAGTTATTTAGGTGCCTTGGTGATATCAACTAGGTGAGGCTGAAATGCTAATTTGAGTGTGATGTCCTGATTCTCAAAGTCAGTGAACCTTTCAATGTATTTCCCAATTAATAGGTCTATAACAACTTTGCATTCTTCAAATGATTCACATATATCATCCTGCTCATCAATGACCTTTGCTAACTGGGAAAAATGTTCATCTGAAATTTCCTTTTGAAGAAGAAATGTTTCAAAAAAAGATAGCTTTTTGTGAAATGCTTGGATTTTTTGCCACATATAGACTTAGTTTTACTTTGCAAAGAAATATTCAAGTTGTTTTTGACATATCACACAGAAATGTAGCATTCCTGTAGAAATCTTCTTTCAATAATTCACACTGCTGATTCTATTCTTCATTAAATTTAACTATCTACTCTCACAGAGATAAAATTTTGGCTAACACCTGTCCCTGTGATAGCCAATGCACTTTAGAATGATATGGCAAATCCACACTGAATGCTTCATCTTTCAACTTTAGCATGTTACAAAACCAATGATACTGTGTTGCATTTGCACATCACAATAATTATAACATGTTGCAAAGATGCTACTATTTCACTTAAAATAGTAGCTTTGGCACAGAGATTTTGCTGATGCAAGATACAAGGAAAAGAAATGAGAGCATCTGGATCTATTAATACTTTTTTTTATCTGTGCAATAAACCCTTCATGTTTTCCTGTCATGGAAGGTGCACTGTCAGTACATATACTCACTAAATTTACCAAATTCAGTCCAACTTCACGACATTTGTCTTGAAAGTTGTTGAAGGTATCTATTCCCCATGTTCTGTTCGCAGGAGTGCCCAAAGTGAGAAACTCTTTGTAGCAAAGAAAATCTTCTGTTATGACTTGAATGAAGTATAAAAGCTGCACTGGGTCAGTAGTATCAGCTGATTCATCTAAAATGATTGACTAATACATATTTTCCTTTTGAAGTATTGTGTGAAGTTGTTCTGTTAAATTGAAGGCCAATTCCTATTGCTGATCAATTATGGTTCTCCTTGAAAGAGGAAGAGGAAGTTGTTTGTACTTAGAAACTTTTTGGCATCTAGAGATCCTACACCTTTGACAATGCATTCTTTCACAATTTCTACATCACTGAATGACTTCCCTTTTTTCCTGAGTATATAAGCTACTTTATAAGTTGCTTCAGTGGCATTATTTCCAGGTCTTATTGCTGCTTGAAAGAATTGTCTTTGCTTTTGCTTTTCATCTTTTAATTTCTGCAATACAACCTTATATGCCTCTATTTAAAGTATTTGTGGTCCCTAGGAGTGTTATAATGCTGACAAGCATTGAATCTCTTTAATGTTCATATTGCAGTATCACAGGCAAGCAGAAACAAGATAATATTGCAATTCCTAATCCTCATGAAAAAATCTGTTTTCTTCCTTCAGCATTCTCTTGTTCTTCTTTGGCATGATGGGCTGTTAAGCAGACAGAATTAAAAAATACTGTTGAGATATGCAACTATTCACAAATTCCACTTCAAACAGAAACTCAGTGCACCATTGTCAAAAGTTGATAACAAACTGGTGTGCTAGACCCCCAAAAACTCTTGCCAGCCAGCCTCATGCGGTAGTGACATCAGTCAGGCAGGCGAAGTTACAACTAAATCATGAGTGTGGCAACTGTCAATTTAGCCCTTATGGCTTACTAATGTTCTAATTGTGCCGGTCAATCTGGGAGGATTACTTTATTGATGCTTATTTTATTCTTTGGTATTTTAAAAATAAAATAAAAATATAAAAGACCAACAAAAATGTATTAGTAAAAATAAAAGGATTTGTTCTGTAAAATTTGGTTTCAGTCAAAAGTCCACACTTAGGAACATAGAAGGGCTACAGGTTGCCCACCCCTGGCTTTAACAAAAAAACCTGGGAGGGCTTTTATGGGCTTTGTGTGGGCCACATATCTGGCCATGAAACATTCATGGTGGTCACCATAATACAGTCTTCTGAGTGACCAGAGATGGGTTTTTGTATCCCTGTGGAAAAGGTTGGTGTATTACTGTATTTGTGCTCCTATTACAAAACATCACGGACTGGGTAATTTAGAAATAATAGCAATTTATTTCTCATGATTCTGGAGGGTGGAAGTTCAAGATCAAGATGCTAGCAGGTTTGGTGTCTGGAGAGGGCAGCTATCTCTGCTTTCAAGATGGTGCCTTGTTGCTGCATCCTGGAGAGGGGAGGAACACTGGCTCCTCACATGGCAGGAGGGAGGTAAGAGCAAAGGAGTACACCCTTCAACCTGATGCCCTTTTATAAGAATCCTCCTAATTCTATTCATGAAGGCAGAGTCCTCATGACTTAATGACCTCCCAGAAACCACACCTTTTAATAGTATGGCATTGGAGATTAAGTTTCAACATGAATTTTGTTTCAAAATTAAGTTCCAAAATTAAGTTTCAACATGAACATTAAAACCATAGCAATTGCTGATAGAGGTGTCCTGTCTGAACCACCAGTGGAAATCCCCCCAAATGGGCTGTTCGCAGACAAGGTAAGATGACCTCTAAAATATTTCCACATATTTTATGCATGTTTGTACTGGTTAACCACATTATAAAAATTGACACATCAAATAGACTAAGCAAATGTAACAAAGAAAATTAAATACACAGTGGCTCAGATAGGACTGTCTATGTAGAAGCATTCCAGAGGTAGGTAAGCAGTTCCTGGAATATAGGTGGCTCTTTTCCCCAAGGTCAATCAGAATTTGAGGTTTCTTCCATTCCATTGTTTCTCTGTTTTCTAATGCTGAAGCTAGCTCTTTGGCAGCAGCCCACAGGAAAAGGGAAAAAGGAAATAGAGGAAAAAAAGAGGAAAGTAATTTCCATTTAAGGGAGTGATCTGGAAGTTGCTGACATCACTTCCCCTCATATTTTATTGGCTAGAACATAGTCATGTGACAATTCATGGTGGCAAAAGAGGCCAGGAAAAAATAACATTCTGTTACTGAAAGGAGGAAGGTCAGAATCTATCATGGAACAAGTAGTTGTCTCTGTAAAACTTACTTATTTTAACTTTTAGATGTATAAACATTTAAAAAGTAAATTAAAAGATTACTTTTACTATGGAAATCATTGCTAAAATGGGTGTCAATATGGAAAATGGAAAAGAAAATTTTTGTTCTATATTAAAAGAAAAAGTTACAGTATAAATATTTAGTACATTTTAAAGTCATTCACATGTGGTGGTGGTGTTGGGGGATGCTGTTTTGACATTACCATGCACATTTTAGAAAGAACAGTAACATCTATTTTTATTTTTAAAAGAATGGATATTAATGCTCTCAAACGGCTTACAAGTCTTTTGTTTTGTACCTTTAATGTCATTGGCTAGTATGTCTGCATTTTTGGAAAACATGAAGTTTACTATCTTGCTTGTTGCAAGGAATCAATTGTTACAATATTTACTGTAAAAGGGTAAATTAAAACTTCCAGTCCAATGGAATTGCAAGATTATATCTCTTTCTAATGCTAAAAAGTTACTGAACTGGAAAAAGTATAATTTAACATGTTACCAGCTTGCCAAAAAAAAAAAAAAAAAGATGCCTGGCTTGGATTTTATCCAGGAAGACATCTGTTTGCCTGGAACTAATAATAGCACAATCCTAATGATGTGCCAAACAAGTTATTTTAATAGAAATGCTTTGTTTTGAGAGGTTAAGTTTGGTTACTCAGCAGAACGGCTGTGTTTATAAGGGTGTTATGTTTAAATCTTCAACTAGAGAAGGTTGGGAACCTTGGTGGGAAATGCTGCATATTTTAAAACTCAAACTAAACTGATGGGCTGCACTTGATCTTTAAATGACCTTTTTAGATTAGAGAATGGTTGCAAGGTAGTAGTAAATCACTATTCAAAGTTTTAGAATAGATTTTGGAGATTGTCCATTGTTTCAAAAGCACAAATATTCATTCAAATGTCTAGTGAGTGTTTCTCAAACCTACTCAAAATAAAAATTCCACTTGATTCATTTTGGTCCCATTATTTCTCACTTGTAATTTTCCTCTGAAATTCCAAAACATCTGGATAAAGTGAAGAAGAAATATTTAAATATTTGAATGTTTGGTCTATGAGACTTAAAATATCTGGATGTTTAAAATCATAGAAATGGTTGAATTTCTGATTTTATTTAAACTTGCTATTGTATATACTTAGCACATTAGTAATTTTGTAAAAAAAAAACACTGCCATGTGAACCAGATTAAAAGAAATAATGTAATAATGTCCTAGGGAAAATCATTTATAAGTCTTTTTGGCTTGTTGCATAGTTTTAATGATTGCTCCATTCAATTCTCATTGTGCCAATACTACTTTCATTTAAGCTTTAGACCAATGGCTAATGTTCATTTAGAAATATGTCTAAAATTTTATTTAATATGAACTTAGGCATTAAGTCACAGGCATCATCTAACCAAAAATGAGAGGCTAAAATGTCTCTTTTAACAAGATTAAGTACTGCTTAACTGTTGTTAGAAAATACTTTGTATTTTATATTTTACATTCTTAGAGTATTGATGATATACTTGAAGCTGTATAAAGAGGCTAACACCTTGAAATTTCAAATAAAGTTTTCTTTGTAAGAAATTTCAATGCAAAGAAATATTGTAAGATTAATATTCTCTAAAAGTTTATATACTGAAATGTGATTGCTATTACGTGTATTAGACCACAATTTTGTATTAATTAGCCATTCTCTGAAGGGACACGGGATTCTGAGTGCTATGTTCAGAGAGCACAGCCAGAGGAACATTTTCTGGCCAAGTCTAGCTCCACATGTTGACGCTGATCATGGGAAACAGATTTTGGCCAAAACAAATGCTAAATTTATTCCAGTAACTTTCTGGAGCACCTGGTTTTTTTCTTTTTCTTAATTAACTAGTCTTTACTGAAATAATTTCCTAGGCCTAGGCTACTTTTGGGGTAGGGTATTTAAAAAAATCATTTAATTCTAGGTCCCCAGATGGAGCTTCAGAGTATAAGGGTCTCAGCAAGAAATATTAATAGAGAGGGTTGTAATATATTATACTAGTTGCCTTTGCCAGAGAAGTTCGTCGACTTTCTTGTTTGTTTAAGTATAATATATATGTAGTAAAAGTAACCCTTTTTAGGTATATAATTCTATGAATTTCAGGAAATTTATACAGTTGTGTAACTATTACCATAATCAAGATAAAGAGCATTTTCATTATCTGAAAAATCTCCTTTATGCCTCTTTGTCATCAATCCTCTTTCCCCATACTGAGTCTCTGAAAACTACTGATCTTATTTCTGTCCCTATAGTTTTGCATTCTTTAGAAAGTCATAAATTGAATCACACAGTATGTGTAGCCTTTGAGTCTGGTTTCTTTCACTTAGCATGATGCTTTTGAGATTCATCCATGTTATTGCATGTATCAGTAGTTTATTCCATTTTTTCCCCGAGATTCATCCCTTTTTAATGTTAATGGAATCCAAGATTTATTTGTACAGACTTAGAAATAGTCTGAGCCAATCATAACAATACTATTTTCCTTTGCCAAGTAGTCCATTTCTCATAATCCTTTGAACCTAGGACTGGCCATGTGACTGTTCAGACGAATGAAGAACAAGGGGAAATCTGTTGGAGAACATTTAGGAAAAATGTTTCTCTCTATTATAAAAAGGAGGAACAAACACAAATTTATCATACTCCGGTCCTACTGGTTTCTTCCTCCCTGTAGATGAAGAAACTTCAGATGCCTGCCTGTAGACAAGTTATATCTGAAGCTATGGCAGCCATCTTGCAAAGACTGAAAGAAAGGCCAGGCCAAGGGAACTGTAGAAAGTCCCAGAACCTTGTCATCATTAGCTAGTCGACAAATCTTGAAACTTCCCATCTTCAGATTTCTTATTATGTGAGGTAATTGAAAGTATTTGTTATTTAAGTCACTTTATTATGTTATTTGCAGTCAACATTGGAATAGCATTCCTTGCTGAGAAAAGTGTCATCTAGTCTAGAAGCCAGTTGAGACTTGCAGTTTTAGAATTCTGATTACCATAGTTAGAAAATCTCTACCACTACTTTCTAAAGTAACTTCATGTTGTACTTGAAATGGGTTAGTACCTAAGCATTTTCCTGGGGAAGTATTTATAATTCTACCCCTTTAGGATTTGTCCATTTATTAGACTTGCTCTAATAATTTCTGGACTGGTTTCAGATCTGTGAAAACTATATTGTTCACTAACTAAGATACTGTATTCTCTCCTAGTATCAAATTTAAGCATGATTTTTATATTATTCTCTAAAAAAGAGGAGAGAATTAACTAGAAAATTTAATATGTCTAGATCAGAATGTGTTGGCAAGGCTGTCATTGTAGTCTCACAATGATTATTAGTGAGTTGCTTAAAAGATATAGTTTATCTTAGGTTAGGCATATATAACCTTAAAATAAAGAATAGAGTATACATATATATATATATATATATAAAATTTACTTTGTGAAATTGGGGAAATGTAAATTAATATCTTTAAAACAAAATAGGAAATGAATGAAAATTATTATTTCTGTAGGTAGACCCATATTTTTATTTGGAGTCTGTCAAACATATGCTATTCTTACTTACTATTAAGTACTTGGCTAAAAGCTATTCCAAACCAAGGTCCTTGTAATTTTGCAGCAACTGAACAGGAAATCCTGTGCTTAAAGAATTGTTCTCTCTGCCATTAATGCAGGGATGTGTCCACTGGGAATAAATAGCCTGAGAGGGTAGTTGGCCCTGCAGAAATATTGGAATAAGATAATATAAAACTATGAAATGTTTTTGTTAATAAAACATATTTATCCTAATAATCTAGAGGAAAGATAATTTTAGATTTAAGTCTGTTTTATGTCAAACTGTTTTGCAAAGAGGGCAGAAGTTTTTGACTGAAGCAAGTGCCCATATTCAACTATGACTCAAAAATAAACTTGAAAGATGTTAGAAATGAATTATTCTTTTGTATTTAAGATAGTCTTTTAATTATGTTTTGAATTAGTGCTACAAAAAAAGTAGGCAGAGTTTGGGATTCAATAATAAACTCCACATATCTTTGTCAATATTTCATAAAATAATCCTGCAAATGTTAATAGATAAGGAATAATTTTATGATTTTATTAGTCCTTCAGGCAGTCCAAAGGATAGACAGTTTGTTTTTTCCAGTTCATATGAAATACTTTCATATTCATTCTTGTGAATACTTATACAAATCCTTGTTCATTTAATGTAGTAAGGCTACTAGATTACTGGACAAGTATAATGAATTTATAATACTTTTAAGGATCTTCTTTGAATTTGTCTTGAGTTTGTCTTGAGTTGTAACTCAGAATAGAAGAGTTCTTAGGATTATCTATTTCTGGTGTTTCACGTGTCCACTGATATGTGTACATTTTTTTTCTTTTGAGTTAGAGAAAAATGGGTGAAGGTGCTAAGAAAGTACCAAGAATTGCCCATAATTTATTATCCATTTTATCTGTACTGCAGTCCATGGGAGAGTATCACACCTGTGAGCCACCATCTGCCATGGTTACATAGAGATAGAATTTGAGAAACACTGATCTATGTATATTACATTATATATTTGAGAAAATCAGGGGTTACAGAGGTAAAATAACTCGCTTAATATAAAATAGCTAGTTAGAGGTATAGGGTAGAGGAAAAAGTCCTTGAGAAGAAATAACTATACTTTGGATCTAGCCTTATATATGCCATCAATTTGTTGGGTGGAGCAGCATAAAAATGACTGTAATTGTGACCAGTAACTTCCCAAGAATATGAAGTTTATAGATACAGGACACTGTGTCCAAGACAGGTTCCACTGCCTGTGTGAATTTAGCATGCTTATATCTCCTGCCTCACAATTCTGGCTGTGGCCCACAATTATTTAAGCCATTGGAGAAGTTAACCCAATACCAATCAAATCATTGTTTGCGTTGCATGACTCAGGTAGAATGATGAGCCAATCAGGGAGAAGGATCAGGTGATTGTGACTGTAGAGTTTCGGGGTGGCAGCCATGTTGAGCCAGAGTGATTCAGTGGAGACACAGAATGGAGCAGAGATAATAATATGATAACTATAATTTTGCTCCCTACCTCCCTTTGTTGTTAATGTTACACATTACATCTTTTTATATTGTCTATCCATTAATACTTTTATAGTTACAGTTTTTTTCATACTTTTATCTCTTAACTCTATAACAGAATTATTAAAAGTGATTTATCTACTACCACTACAGTATTATATTATTCTGTAATTTTCTACGTATTTACCTCTGCTAACAAGCTTTATACTTTTATATGCTTTATTGTAGATATTTTGCCTCTTTTCATTTCAACTTGAAGGATGCTTTTTAGCATTTCTGGTAAAGCAGGTCTATTGGTGATAAACTCCCTCAGCTTTTGTTATCTGGGAAAGTTTATTTTTTTCCTTTGTTTTTCAAGATAGTTTTGATGATTATAGTATTCTTGGTTGGTAGGTGTTTTTTATTTGTTTGTTTGTTTTTGAGCACTGTGACTATATCATCATACTGCCTTCTGGCCTGCAATGTTTCTGCAGAGAAATCCACAGATTGTCTAATGGGAGTTTTCTTGTATGTCACACATTGCTTTTCTCTTGCTGCTTTCAAATTCTTTCTTTGTCTTTGAATTTTGACAATTTGATTATAATGTGGCTTGGCGTGGACTTCTGTGGGTCATCTTACTTTTGGTATATTGAGCTTCTTGATTCTGAATTTCCATTTTCTTCCACAGATTTGGAAAGTTTTCAGCCATTATATCTTTAAATAAATTTTATGCCCCTTTGTATTTCTCTTCTTCTTCTGTATCTTCCATAATACATATATTGGTTTACTTGATGGTGTTCCTGAAGTCCTTTAGGCCTTCTTCACTCTTTTTCTATCTTTTTTTCTTTTTGTTCCTCTGGGTGATTTCAAATGGCCTATCTTAAGTTTGTTTATTCTTTTTTTGCTTGATCAAGTCTGCTGTCGAAGCTCTGTAGTAAATTTTTCAGTTCACTTATTGTAATCTTCAGCTCCAAAGTTTCTGTTTAATTATTTTATATTTTCTATCTCTTCATTGAAATTCTCATTTTGTCCAGTATTACTTTCCTCAGCTAATTGAGCATCTTTATAAAGATTATTTTGAAGTCTTTGTCAGGTAATTCATATACCTCCATTGCTTTATGGTTGGTTTTTGGAGATTTATTTTGTGTCTTTGATTGGTCCATTCTTCATGTTCCTTGTAACTTTGTGCTGGTATTCATGTACCTCTACTAGTCTTTACAGATTGGCCTTATATAAGGAAAGACCTTCACCAATCAACTTGGCTAGAGATTTTGATAATCTCTGATGTGTCTCCTCTGAACATGCTTTGCAGCTCATTGTTGTTCTCAATGGCTCCCAGGCATATAGAGTATGTTTGGTCTTATCAGCATTCTGAGTAGGGCTACACAGAAACCAGTCCCTCAGCCATCCATCCAAAATGCTAAAACTTTGGACACATGTTTCACTCTACTCTTTTTCTCCTGAAGTAGAGGACATCAAGCTATATCAAATTCTGTCTGTTTTATTATGGGCCATGTAGAGCAGCAGCACACTGCCCGCTCCTTTTTTTTTTTTTTTTTTCTTATTGGTCCCTAGGCATCTAGAGTATGCCAGATCCTATCCATGTTTTGACAGGAGAGACAAAAAACAATCCCTTGGGCAGCTCCTTGAAAAGCTGAAACACATGCCCCCCTCTTTTCTTTGTCCCCTGAGAGAGGCACCAACAAGCCATATCAACCCCTGTCTGCTGTAGTGTGGTCTATCCAGAGCAACATGTTTCCCAGCTCTTTTGTTCTTAGTGGCCCCCGGGCATTTAGAGTATTCTGGTTCCCATCAGCATTCCAAGACGGAATCTAGGCCTTCAGGCAACTTCCCAAAGTTAGTGCACTGGATGTATAGTTCAGTCTTCTCTTTCACTCCTTAGGGAAAAGCTAGGAGCTGAGAATTTCCTCTTGATTATGTGGTACTTTGCCAGGGGGAAGGACTATGGCAACAGGGAACAGGGTACCCTGAATTTTTCTACTGGCTTGATACAACTGGTTCATGTTTCATGGGGATACAAGTGCCTCCTTTATGGTTTCTGGGTTTCTCATAAAGGGAATTGGTTCAGTTATTGTTGAATTAGTGTCTCCATCAGAGAAAGGAGGATCTGGGACATCTGGGATTCTGACATCTTGCTGATGTCATCTATAACACTCTTTTTTTGATTGAGTTTTTAATGTATTACATATAGAAATTAATGATAGAGTTTATTTATTGTAAATAATTACATATAAAATGAGAAATTTTGTAGTAATTTTACTTGTAAACATTTTCAAAAGTTAATGTATACAGCTATCAGTTTTGACTATTCATAGACTTGGTGAATTAGAAAAACAGAAAATACTGGTAAAAATATTATATATTTAATGTATTATTATTAATAATGTACCTAATTCTCCAAAGTCTTAGGTTTTAATGGGGAACTTTTGTGAGTTTTATCAGCTCTTTAACTGAAACACAACTCCTTGCTCAATTATATGTTGCCCTATCAGACTTGGCACTTGAAGGATATATGCCTAAGTGATACATTTGGCAAACATATACTTCTTCCTATGGCCATGATTTTTATCCCCAGATCCTGGTATAGTTTTCTAACTTAGTGAGCATAACTAGAAATCAAAGCAGTCTCAGGATCACCTTTTATCCTTTACCTTAGGATGCAGACCAGAATTAGCCTAAACTCATCACTCTATATTTCTTTCCCACTAGAGTTTTCTCTGGTTTCACCTGGCTTCAGTCCAAGTAGGAGTACCCTATAGAACCTATCATACACCATTAGCTTTAGGATACAAAAAAATAAATCACAAAAAAGTAGGGACACTATTTATCCACCCAAAACTCAGTGTAATATTGGAAAGTTGACTAATTGTGTGTTATTTAGTTCATTCTAGACTACAAGTTGTAAAGTGGTGGCTCATGGGCTAAGTTCAGCTGAAAGATCTGTTTTGTTTTATTTGTCTAGTCCACTGCTTGTAAATTTTTTTTCAAATATATTGCCAGTGTTTAAAAATTGGGTTGTTTTATATAAAAATATGGATTCTAGGCTTATCCTAAAAAATGTGAAGGTCTCCAAGAGTAGACCCAAATTTTCTTAAGGTGAACAAGAGGTTAAAATTGAATAAAACTGCCTTCTTTACTTGGGAAATAGTTTCTTCATTTTTCTCCAATTGCCCCTGTCTACTATATTAATTTGTGTTACCTTTTTGATATGGGAAGGCTTTTGCTTTTGTGACCCTGACATACCACAGCATTATAGTTCTTCCCCTTAGGACAGTTTGGGTGGGAGGGTGTGCATTTAAGGGTGAAAATGGGGAGGAGACAAGGAGATTTGAATGTGTGACTATCAATATTCTGCTTAACAGAATCTCTTAAGAGACTGAATAAACTCAGTTGGGAATAAACCTATTGCAACTTAAGTGTAGATAATTTATACTTTTGTATTTGATTTAAAAATTTGTAAAATTTTGCATTAGTTCTTGACCATTCAAACATTTAATGGAGTTCAGACTCAATTTTCAATGACTAGAGTGAGTAAATTCTTTTGGTGAAGAGCATTAGCCTTAGTGATTGCAAGAGGGTAATTTATTGCCTGTTATGCTTTTCTTGTTACTTTCTTCAGTTTACCTTGGTATGGTTTCATTGTCTGGAAGGACTGAAATTTGCAGAAGTGATTTTCTAGTGCCATAACAAAAAAGATTAATAGTGGCAGTTTTCTAAAATATGTGTTTCCTACCAGAGGCAGACTTCTCAGCCCATTTCCTTTAATGATATCTGGTGAGGATCTGATAAGCTTTATTCTACTTTACAGAGGTCAAAGGTCATTGTCTCTCCCTTCACTTCAGCAGCCAACAACAAAACCTGGCATATGTTATCACCATCATGCAGGAAGCTGTGGGCTTGCTTGTGTTAAACAGAGCACAAATACAGGAAAAGTGTCAGGCAGGTTAAAAGCTGGTAGAGCTCGGCTAGGAGAATATTATGCCAATAATATTACAGACATAACTGGAGATATGTGATTAGATTTCAGTATAAAGTACTTAGAAATCCTTAAACATTAAAAAAAAAAGCATGTAAAAAGTGGCCATATTATCTCCCTTTCTTTGGAATGATGACCCCACTTTCAAAAATAGGAAAATAACAGTTAAATTAAAAACAGTTATGTTAGGAAATAGCATAATTTCTCAAAACATGCAATTAAAGTTCTTAATTTTAAAATTGTTTCCCTCTGTTTTATATGAGAAAAATTTCTAATTGTCTCTTATTTCAAAAGAAAGTGGTATCTCCATTTTGTGGTTAATGTTTTGTCATAAATACAAATTTGTGCCTTTTGAAAACTAAAGAATTCATTTCAATACAGGATTTTATTTTGTATATTTCAATAGGGAGTATGCATCTGGTTTTAAAGTGTTACCTGGGTCAAGGTGAGTATATTCTAGAGATATCTACCGATATGGTTTTACGTACTATATCGGACTTGTTAAAAAATAATCTGAAGAGTTTGCATAATGTTTTCCAAATCCATTTCATTAAAAAAGACTAAAAACAATATGAATTACAAAAACTTCTGAAGAGCAAAAGAGAAACAAAAATAATATACAAGTAAATAAATAATTTACTTGGACATGGCCACTGTAAACATTTTGATTCATTTTCTCTCTCTGTTTTTCAATACATTTTCAAGATTGCAGTCAAAGGTATGTGTGTGTGTAAACACACACACACTCTTATATGTATATATACACATTTATAATTTTGAATACCACTATTTCTTAAAAACTGACATATCATGAACATTTTTGTATTTTTTATTTGTAATAATCCTCATTTTTAACAGCTGCTTCAGGTTTCATTGATTAAATAAGATGTAATTTATTTATTCAGTGAGCAATTCATGATATACAAATATTTTTCTTTACTGAGACTCTTTTAAATCTTCTGGTTACCGTAGGGACAGTACCACTCTATATCATTTCTTCTATGGCCATGATCAGGAAGAACCATGTCATGTGAATAAACTATTGGATGTAGTGGACCTATTGTAATGCACATGCCCTTAGTATAAAGTAATTAAATAGTAAAACATGCAGTTGCTGTTTCCAGGGGACAGTTAATAGTGTTGCATAGGATGTGTTATAATTCTGTACAAATACAGGATTCATTTCCAGTTTGGATTTAAGCAAAAAGAGGTTGTGGTCTGTTAAAGAGGCTTAAAATATGTAACATCTAGGCATCAGAGCAGAATTATGCTGGTCCCTCTGCCAAAGTGAAGACAAGCATTTTTTCATATGTTTGTTAGCCATTAGTCTGTCTTCTTTTGAAAAGTTTCTGTTCATGTCCTTTGCCCACTTTTTGATAGGGTTGTTTGCTTTTTTCTTGCTGATTTTCCTGAGTTCTGTATAGATTCTAGTTATCAGCCCTTTACTGGATGTGTAACATGCAAATATTTTCTCCCATTCTGTAGGTTGTCTGTTTGCTCTCATGATAGTTTCCTTGGCTGTGGAGAAGCTTTTTAATTTGATCAGGTCCCATTTCTTTATTTTTATTGTTGCTGTGATTGCCTTAGGGGTCTTCTTCATAAATTCTTTGCCTAGGCCAATGTCTATAAGAGTTTTTCCAACATTTTCTTCTAGAATTCTTATAGTTTCACACCTTAGGTTTTTTTTTTTTTTGAGACAGAGTCTCGCTTTGTTGCCCGGGCTAGAGTGAGTGCCGTGGCGTCAGCCCAGCTCACAGCAACCTCAAACTCCTGGGCTTAAGCGATCCTACTGCCTCAGCCTCCCGAGTAGCTGGGACTACAGGCATGTGCCACCATGCCTGGCTAATT
>CM052439.1:37851225-37876603 GCA_028533085.1 Varecia variegata | reverse complement strand
CTCTTGCTCAGGCTGGTCTCGAACTCCTGAGCTCAAACAATCCGCCCGCCTCGGCCTCCCAGAGTGCTAGGATTACA
This sequence comes from Varecia variegata, assembly GCA_028533085.1. Taxonomy (NCBI): domain Eukaryota; kingdom Metazoa; phylum Chordata; class Mammalia; order Primates; family Lemuridae; genus Varecia; species Varecia variegata. Next base: position 37,876,526 of record CM052439.1, on the reverse strand, counting down.
GGCGTGAGCCACCGCGCCCGGCCCACACCTTAGGTTTAAGTCAGTTATCCACCATGAGTTGATATTTGTGAGAGGTGAAAGGTGCGGATCCTGTTTCAGTCTTCTACATGTGGCTATCCAGTTTTTCCAGCACCATTTCTTGAATAAGGATTCTTTTCTCTATCTCTAATCATCAGAGAAATGCAAATCAAAACCACAATGAGATATCACTTATCTCCAGTGAGAATAGCCTTTATAAAAAAATCCCAAAACAATAAATGTTGGCATGGTTGCAGAGAGATAGGAACACTCATACACTGCTGGTGGGACTGCAAACAAGTACAACCTCTATGGAAAGCAATATGGAGATACCTCAAAGAGCTACAAGAGGAACTACCATTTGATCCAGCAATCCTGTTACTGGGCATCTACCCAAAAGAACAAAAGACATTCTATAAAAAAGACATCTGCACTAGAATGTTTATAGCAGCACAATTCACAATTGCAAAGGTGTGGAAACAACCCAAGTTCCCATCAATACATGAGTGGATTAATAAAATGTGGTATATGTATACCATGGAGTTCTACTGAGCCACAAAAAACAATGGTGATCTAGCACCTCTTGTATTATCCTGGATAGAGCTGGAACCCATTCTACTAAGTGGACTATCCCAATAATGGAAAAACAAGCATCACATTACTCACCCTCAAATTGATTTTAACTGATCAACACTTAAGTGAACATATAGTAATAACATTCATTGGGTATTGGGCAGATGGGAGGCGGGAGGAGGGGATGGGTATATATACAGCTAATGGGTGCAGTGTGCACTGTCTGGGAAATGGACACAGTTGAAGCTCTGACTTGGGTGGGGCAAGAGCAATATATGTAACCTAAACATTTGTACCCCCATAATATACTGAAATAAAAAAGAAAAAAATCTTTAATGAAATCAAATAAAACTTAAAAATAGAACAAACAAACAAACAAAAAATAAAGTGCAGACAGAGAAAACCAATGTTTGAGATAACACCTGAGTTGATAAGTAAAAGTAGTGCAGGAAAACTCTGTCTTAAAGAGCATTTTCTTATTTGGGTCTGTTACATACCACACTTGGGCTATATATGATATTGATACACCTATTTGTATTGGGAAAACTATACTGGTTGTGCACTTTTGCTCTTAGGACCCCAGGAAAATTCTAACAGTCATACGTTGTTTGATTATCTTCTCTAACTGTTGCTCATGAAGAAACAAACACAAAAGTCCTAATGCACTCACACCTTTATCAGAGAGTGCTTGCCATCGTCCCCAGGAACATTACTGTGTGCCCTCTGACACTAAAGAAAGGAAATATTATCATTGCTTTACTCTCCTTTCTCTTTCAATCCTTTTCTCCTCTTCCCTCCTGCCTTTTCTTTCCTCTCCTCCCTCCTTCCCTCCTGCCCTCCTTGCTTCCTTTTCTTCCCCTATTTTGTTTCTTTTCTCCACCACCCCACCCCATCTCTTTCTTTGTTTAAAGGAGATGACTTGACAACCAGATTTTTTAAAACATCAAATATATTGATGCTATTGAATATCCTTTGCCACAGAGTATAATATGAAATAAAGGATCATTTTTATCTTCACAGGAATAATGATGCTCTTAATAATTCTATTAAAACTTTAAAATTTCTGTTGCCATTATCAGTTTTTTTAACCACTGCAGAATCCCATTTTTTTCCTATTTACAGCCATGTTTTGAAATAGTCTACCACTGAATAAATATATCTAATGTTTTTTCACAAAGAATTTTTCTTGAAAAACCACATGATAAATAAAAGAGAAACCTCCTGCCACAGCTTGATTAAAAAACAAACTCTGTCCTATTTTTATTTATGAAAATCATACATGTAAATATCAAAAGAAAGACAGAAATGATTTAGCTAGTTTGGTTTTGCGTTGGGCTGATGCTGGACACAACAACAAAGAGAAGAGTCTTTCTCTGCTGCATCCCAGATGTTACGAGGCTGTTGAACTCGGGTTTAACTGACCCAGGAGAATCAATTGGCTGCTAGCGTGGCCCTGCTTCTGGCCTGGTGGAGATCAAGGAAAGCCCTTTCAGCATGTCTGAGAGCCAGATCCAGGGTGTCTCAGGCAAGCTAGGGAGCACTTTGGCAAAATCTCTGGAATTGTGCAATCTCTCTGTTTTTTTCCAACTTTTCCCTCTCAAGATCACATGCTTAAATTGGGCCATGCAGCTGTTTGTGGGTGGAGTGCTTACACTTAGAGCTCTTAGGTCTGAGGGTGTGGGTCAATGGGATATTATTTCCTCTCCCCACCCCCACCCTGAGAAATTTTCCCTTGAGAAAAGTATTCCCTTGAGGTTTGTTGGTAACCTGCTCTGTTCACCTTAAATGTTAAAATAGGGCTTGCCTTTTTTTTTTGATATTGCATATATTTAGTTAGTAGCTGTCAGTCTGAAAAATGTTTCACTTGCTTTTAGAAGTCTAATGACAAATGGTACACCAATAGTTTTATTTCAAAGAATAATCTCAAACTAGTTGTCAATTTAAAGAAGTCTACATTTCTGTAATATTATTTAAAGTTTTACAGATACTTTACTAATCAGAGTATTGATTATAGTAATTGCAAAAAAGCCCATAAGCATCACAATTCATAATTTCAAAGATGCAGAAACCACCCAAGTGCCCATCAATACATGAGTGGATTAATAAAATGTGGTATATGTATACCATGGAATAATACTCAACCATAAAAAATGGTGAACTAATACCTTTTGTATTAACCTGGATGGAGCTGGAGACCATTTTTCTAAGTGAAGTATCACAAGAATGGAAAAATAAACACCACATGTACTCACCATTATATTTGAAATAATTGATCAATGCTTACGTGCACATATGGAAATACCATTCATAGTAATTCAAGCAGGTGGGAGGAGGGAGTAAAGGATGGGTAAGTTCACACCTAATGGTACAATGCACACTATCGGGGGGACAGGCACACTTACAATTTTGACTCAAATGATACAAAGGCAATTAATATAACCAAAACGTTTGTACCCCCCTAATATTCTGAAATAATAAATTAAAGAAAGAAAAAACACGTATTTTGGAATATTCCCAATTATACTCACCACTGGCTTTCTTTGAATTATGGAGCAGATGTTTCAGCATACTTAAGGAAGGACTTGGTCCTTAGGACAAAGTTAATGTTGCAAGCTCAAGGAACGATTTGTTATAGTACTTATCATGGTCCCCAAGAAAATGGCTCTGTGCCCTCTTGGATCCAAAGACATTGCATTTTATTATTGCTGAGTCTGCTTGATGCCTCCTCCTTCTCCTTTTAATCCTCTTCCTGTTCCTCCTTCTCTTTTGTCTTCTCCGTTTGTTCCTCCTCCTTCTCCTGTTCCTTTTCCTTCTCCTTCCGTCCTTTCACTCCCCTAATCCCCACCTTAAAGAAGAGACAACAATTAGATTAAAAATTTCACATATAATGATACTATTGAGTTTCCAAAGTCTTTCAGCAGGAGGAGTAGAATACTACAATATGAATAATCAAAAACTTAACAGGAACATTGTTGATACAGTATTTATGAAACTGCTATAGTTGAGATGATTTATGCTAATCGAATTCTATTTTTATAACTATAAGCCAAGCTTTAGATAGTCTTCTAGCAATTCATGTTCCATTTAGTACATTCTTGTCACTGATAAATGGAAAAAGTAATTGCTACAGTTGTGTTTTCAGAGTGGCTCATAAAAATTTATTTTGAACCAAAAGGGAAGGATATGAAATAAAAGATTAATTCAAATAAATTTACTTCTTTACTTTTTAAGAACATGGTGAATATTTGTGTGTGTGTTTGCATAATACAACCAACCAGGCACATTCACTTTCATTTGTTCATTAAATCTTTAATGAGCCTTCTTTAAAGAAGTATTTATTGACCACTTTCAATGCCAGGTGCAAAGATGCTTCAAAGAAGTGATAGTATCTTGAAAAAGTTCTCTTTCTTATCTTCACAACTCTTTGAGATACACAATGCCTCTCTGTAACCAAGACACATAGTAGAGTTCCAAGTGAATGAAAATTGACAGAATATTAGCTAAGTTATGCCTTTAATTTATTTTCCTTAAATTGACCATGTCTTTCCTATTCCAAAATCAGCTATAAATTAGGTAAGATAGTTGTTATTATTATTATTGAAAAGAAAGAAATGATCGAAGAGAGAAGGAAAGTAGTGACCTAGCATGAGTACCTATTAAAGGCCAAGCTTTTTACAGATGTTTTATTCAATTCTCCCCACGGTTCTGAGAGGTATATATAATTTACATTTTACAGATGAAAAATTGCAGTTCAAGATGGTTAAGTAGCTTACTGAAATAAAAAAGTTAGAATTTGTTGGAACTAGAGAGGTATCTCACATTTTCTGAATATAAATCCTGTGATCTTTGTTTGCATGATACTGACTTTTCTTTTGGGGTCTCTTTGTATGCAAATGCAAATGTGAGAGAAATGACCATGATAAAAGAATGGTAGCTAGGTAAAATTGTACTGTGAATTAAAGTTTGTTCAAATTTACTCACACAGTGGCCTTCTGTACCGCTGTCTTAAAAACAAGCTGCTGAGGACAAACACTAGTAAGAGAGTATTAAATTTCACCATATACCGTCTACCAGGAGCCTCTGGCAGAACAATTCTTCATTTCACAATTCCATGATGAACTAATCTGATGCTATGCAACCTTTGGCATGACTCTAAATCGCAGGGGATGGTGATGTTGAATAAAATTAATATTTAGAAAATGAAAAAAGGCTTGTATATATTTTCATGACAAGGAAATAAATGATCTAGTGACTAAGACTAACGATATTTATCTCTATGAATACAGCAGGTTGAACACACATTTGGTATGAATAGATTGATCCCAATGAATGTTCTTAGAAACTCCTAGGTATTGATAGAAATGGATGCATGTAAGAGAATGATTCAGTCCTTAGACAATTATAGAGAAAAGAAGAAGTTATTAGTTAGGATAATTTTAAAGCTCTTTTTGGTATAGAAGAAAATGCTAAATAAATCAAGCATAACAAATTAAAGGACTCTGGCTCTTTGTCCTTTTAGATGAACTCTTTAAACAAGTATGTATATGGTCTACAAATTCCTCATAATATCTAATAATAATAACTATCATTTATTGAGGGCCTACTCTGTGCCAGTCACTATTTTTTGGCATAGATTTAATATGCATAATATCCCTAGTAGAAGTTACTATTCCCATTTCACAAATTAAGTAATTGAGGATCATGTAAAAACCATAAAGCTAATTAGGGTTGAACTAATATTGAACTCAGATTTATCTGATACCAAAGCTTGAGGATTTCCCTTTATACTGTAGCATTAGGTGAATTTTCAGCTCACCCATACTGTGGCAACCCTGCCTCTATGTGCTCCCTTGACTGCCCAGCACGCTTGACTACTCAACACTGCTACACCCTGTCTGGCCACAATGCAGCGGGCAGGGTCCTTGAACTCTACTCTTTCACTTCATAAACTTGTGTAGTAATAGCACTGAGGCCAACTGCTTCTTTTCTCAACTTTCTTTATCCATACAGCAGTATTATTCGGAAAGTGGTAAGACTTCAAGCTTTATATTCAGGTTTGTTTGCATGAGTAAAGGGTGTGAAGGATGAAGATCATGGTACGGAAAAGTGGAAGGCTTCATGGCTTCTCACAGCCCTTATTCCTGACCGTATGAACAGAGCACAGTTTTGGGTGCTCCAGTCTTATTTCGCTATTAATAAAGTCATCCTTTGATTCTCTTTCTCTCTTTGGTCCTCTTGTTCATTTTGCTATTTCCCTCCTGCCAAACAACCAAGGGAGGATGGATGCCGTGTAGTGTAAGGTTTGTCTACACCTGGATATATGCCATAATGCCATTTTAATATCTTAAATTTGCTTCAATATACCATATTGTCTTCCTTTTTCTTACTAATGCTTAAAATGCTTTCACTTTTAAAAAACAATAACATTTGTTTATTGTAAAGGCATTGTTACAATAAAATAATCTATAACTATGGTAATCTCTTTGATTTTCCTGTGTAAATGAATCGTGGGAGGAGAAGGTCTTGATGTAAATGTTCAATTATAGTGCTCATATGTTGATCACATGGAGACATTTTGATTGACAGAAGCAGAGCCTATCTACTATTTTTGTTGTATCTAATCTCTTCTTATAAACAGAGAATTTCATTATGGAAGTGTTGAATTTTGGGAAGCCAGACAGTCAAACTCCAAGAGGTCAACAGGCCACATAAAGTAGAATTACATCGGTGACTTCACTCTGGTCCAGCTTTACAAGGCCAGAGGCTCAATCTTGTCAAAACCCTACAATTAGTCAGATGTGTTTGATGACTCACACTAACTAAACTCACAGGAGACTGAAGAATATAAATCAGAAAGCCAGTGTGTTTTTTGACAATAAGGAATATAACAGCCAACATAACCCATCACTTCTATACTCTGGCTAGTGTTCTTTCCCACATATAACCAGAAATAGGCTTAGTGCACATGGAACCAGAATAAGCTACATATTTGACCTGAGGGTTTAGTAGCATTTCTGCAATAGAAAGAAGTTTGGGTTAGTAAACCTCTCCTACTTAATACTGCTTGGATGGGCCAGTGCCAGCATTTGTCTTTCTGGTTCTATTGCTGGTACTGTCCTTGTGATTAACACATTGTTTTCTTTGTATTTCTACATTTATTTTAGTTACAATCTAGTCTTTTTTTTGGAGCTTCTTTAAATAACATTGCAATTCATGGTGAATGTAAGAACAAGAGTTGTATTTGACCACTGTAGGGGAATATTTGTATTGATTTAGTTCTTAAAAACAACTGTATTTACACAGTGAAAGTATACTTGGTAAATTGGATTCTATAATTGTCAATAATATCTTCATAGTCATTTGTGTCTGTAGGCTATCAGTGAATATACAGATATATCAGAATTGACAAAACTACCAAAAAATTCTGAAGAGAGAAAAAATATTTCAAAACATGTAATTTAGAAAACAAAGCAGGCATCACATATCTACTATAATTAAAATTTAAAGAGATAATTCCAGAATTATGTCAATTACATAAAAAATTAGGTATAAGACGAATGTGTCTTGAACTTCAACCAAAGGAATTTACTTACCGAAATGCCTAGAAGACCTCATTATGACAGTGTTACTGAATGCAACTGTCCTGTCCTGTGAACAGCCACACAGTTACATCCTAACCTAGTTATAAGCAGTTGCTATTGGACCACTGTCAAATAATAGCTCGTGTTCTATTATTTTTTCCCTCTTCTGTGAACCAACTGGTGGGAACTAGGAGGGTGTATCTTGGAAGTAGGTACAAATTGCTAGAAAGATTCTGCCTTCCCAATGTTAACCTCGACAAAGTGGCCTGAGGTAGGTAAACATCAGGGAAGAGGCATGATCAGTTTCTTATTAGGCGGTACGAACTCTGAAAAAAGGCTAGGCACATTCATTTATGTTAAAATCCACACCCACAAAATGTCGTGTGTCATTTGGGTATATTGAAGACTGCTTCTTTTCCTTTTTCTTTTTTGACATTCTGTGTTTATAGGTCACTAATACAATACTGTATTTTTCTCCCATGGAGAGGTCAATGAAATCATATGAATTGATTTTATTAATACCATAGGTTTAGCTTTACATGTTATTTCACTTTATATTTTATACATAAAAATATGAAATATATTAAGTATTTTATAAATACATAGAACATTAATTTTTATATTTATTTTAGGAGTTATGTTGTATAATTCCTAAAGTGATTCATCTACATCTGATTTATATTTCTTTTTTAGTTTAACTTAAACTAGGCAACTGACACAATCTTCTCCACTCCACAAATTGCCATCACCTTGGGGAACTTAAGTATCCATGTGGATGTCCCATATGCTTTTCTGCTCAGGTCCTTGATTTCTACATCTGTAGTGACCTTTACTGCCACAGCACTTCAGCCGGCCATTCCCTCAGCTACACCCTGAAACTTTTTATCACTCATTACTTCTTCCCCTTCCAAATGTTAGAGTCAAACAACCAACTCTTAATCCCACATCTTTATAGCTCAATGGTTCTCAGCCTTGTCTCATAGTACCTGGAGAATTTTTCAAAATCCTGCGCTCAGGTTGGGCCATATTCCAGATTAATTAAATCAGAATCTATAGAGGTGGGATCCAAGAATCAGTATATTTTAAAGCTCCCCAGGTGATGCTGACATGCAGCCGTGGTTGACCAGTTTTAACTCTTCCCTTCAGTTACTGCAATACACCTGGATTTGAAACATTGAACTCTCGCCTGTCTCTATTCTTCATTTTCCCCTTCCTTGCCTCATTGTCTTCTTGCTTTGTTCACCAGTATAGCACCAATTCTGAGTCAACCCTATGGTCCTCTCTATGCCTCAGCAGGTGGATGGCTGAGCACTGGTGGCCATAACAGGTCAGGATGTGGCCAGCCCTGGTTCTTCATCTTCAATTGCACCTGGGTTCTCGTTGATGCCACGTGAACTTTATTTTGCTAGTTATTTCATGCTCCCATTTTCCACAATATTTATTTAAAACCTGCTTCACGTTTCCCAAACTCAAAACTACCTGAATATAAGAATTCAAACTAACTTCATTTCTCTGGAAATATCAAGTGTTCTCAATTGTCTTCCCTTCCCTTAAATATTTTAATTGTTTTATGTCTCACAAATGGTGTTTTCATTTAGTTGGCAGAAATTTGAACATTTCCTCTGAGTTCTCCTTCTTTCTCTTTCTCCTTATATCAATAATCCAAAAATCCTGTGACTTATATATTTTAATTTCTTTTTCTATTTCTCAGTATCTCCAGCTATGATCTTCAGCTGGGCAACCACTTACTCTCTTCTTGATTGCCGAAACAGTCTGATAGGTCTCCCTGCCTCCAATTTGGCCTCTTTCCAAGTAGTTCTCTAGTGTGATATATCTAAAATGCATATCATTGTATCTTTCTTTTACCAGTTTATCAGATTTACCCTTATGATAAAGTCCAAATTCTTGAATTCGGCTTAAAGGCCCTCCGTAATCTGCCCCTCATCTGCCTCATATCCAGCATCTCACAAAAAACCTGTTGCTTTCATAGTTTAAATATTTGTTTACTTCTTAGTACTGTTCCCTTGGCCTGGAACATTCTTTCCTCCCCTCCTTCATTGGCTCAGTTTGGCTTCACTTTTCCTTGGAGTCCATTCCCTAAATTCATCTGAGACTAGTGGCCCTCTGCTCTGTTTCGTCTTTCCTTGCTCTTCTACCTCTACCGTAGCACTTACCTCATTGTTTTGAAAGCTTTTTCTCCTTATGTGTAATCCCCACTAAACTGTAAAGGCTCTAAGTCAGGGGTACCCAACCTATGGTGAGTTGTTTAATTATTTCATTATATATTACAATGTAATAATAATAGAAATAAAGTATACAATAAATGCAATGCTCTCGAATCATCATGAAACCATCCCCCAACCCCTCCAGTCCGTGGAAAAATTGTCTTCCATGAAAACAGTCCCTGGTGCCAAAAAGGCTGGGGACCACTGCCTAAGTGCAGGGACTATGACAATCATGTTCATTATGTTTCCAATGTTTAGCACAGAATTGGTTGACAATAGGTTTCAATAAATAGTTGGTGAATGAATCCAAGTGAATGATCAGTTGCTTCTATGATGTATAATAAAGGTCAGTGAAAACTCCACAGAATTTCATAATGCAATAAAACAATAAACAACTATAAATAATAATGAAAATCCTAGAACTGGAATGAAAATTAGTTTAGTGATCTCATATTTATGTTTATTTTTGAGAACTTTTCCCATATTTAATGCACTGAGCATGATTCACAACTGACCAGACAGACCAGAAAGTCACCAGAAAAATCTTCTGAACCAAAAATATGTCCTTATTTGCTAAATGTAAGCAACATGGACTTCGGAGGTAGGTAGATAAACCTGGTTGTGAAAATCCAACTATCCCCTATCAACGATGTAACTTTGGGTGAGTTAATTCTTAAGGCTTAGTTGGTTTAATTTATAACCTGAAGATAATTAAGCTTGCATCACAGGGCTATCATGAAGGTTAAATGAGATAATGTATGTAAAGTTCCAAATATAATACCTGTGAAAGTAAATGCTCAATAGTTTTATTTCTTTTATAATAGCACATAAAATGCTTTTTTATTTTGTGTTAAAATATATCTATTAAATGAAATTATTGTATGTTAAAGTAAACATTTACACTTCAGCTTCAGTTAGTGTGTGTGTGTGTGTGTGTGTGTGTGTATTTCTTCTTCTCCATGGTAATACAATACTGAGAGCTGGTCATAAAAGGAATGGGTAGAGTGCGTTATGAGCTTTTGACAGGTATGAGGGATGGTGTGATAAGACATTGACTAAGGTGAGGTTTAAGCATACATGTTGGTGCTAGGTCTTTATAGAGAACATTGGATTCTTGGAAAAGAAGGAGATAAAGGTTCAATGCTGAGGCTGGGAGCAGGGCTGTAGAACAGGGAATAACACATCTAAGATAAGTTTCAACCCCTTATATTTTAATTTAGGGCAGTTTTAACTGCTTTATCTCAGTTGGCCTCTGAGACTCGAAAGGAAATTCTTATGTTGAGGCTCCTGATCTCTGCATCCTGGAGCGTTTCTCTGAATCTGGGCCTTTCGATGTTTTTTAGGTCAACAATCATTTATCATCTCTCTTTGGTCATATCAAAGTATAAATACCTGTAGAAACTATTCAATAAAAATGTGGGCCTTTGACAAATAGTCATTTCTAGTTAAATCCATCTGAAGAATTTTGCTGCCTATTTTTCATCTTGCATTCTCATTTATTTTTGTGTATTAAGGAATTCAGACATTTAAAGATATGCATGTTGAGTTAAAAAAGAGAAAACACAAAAAAGTACATTTTTTATATTGTCATTAAGTCATGATGAATTTCTATTTCAAAGAATTCTTTTAAGAAGTGTAAAGTGTTTTGTATTAGCTGAATTCTATTTAACAGTTATAACCTAGCTAGGTTTGGGCAATTTCATTAAATACCCTGTTGAAATTATTCTGTAGCATTTACATTTCATTTAGCTGTCACAAGAGGGAGTAAGAGCGCTGCTAAATATTACATATTTTCAAATTTCCTAAGATAAATTGTATGAAAAGAACTCCCTTGCTTTCTAATAACAAAATGATCTTTTCCTTTATCCATCCAGGAACTCCTTTATCAGCCCTTAATTTCAAATTGACATGACAATGTATCCAAATGATAAAAGTTAAATTCATGAAAATATTAGACTCTTTACATTTAATACAGGATCATTTTGCAAAAGATCTGAAAAGATCTGAATGTATTTTTATACTATTAGACTAATCTGCCTGAGTTAGTTATCATGTTTTCAGCATTTAAGTTATTGTAACAAAGTTGTGTTTTATTGATAATGTTGCAACAGAATAATGAAATATGTTGCGTAAGTGGAAAATAAGCTTTTAGGAGAAAATCTGAAATTCCTTTTCTAGGATGTCTGTCACCTATGAAGATCTACTGTTTCCTTTTGTAATTTTATTGTTTTCTTTAAAAAGCTATGTGCTGAAATGAACTCACTCATTTCATGTACCTTGATAGTCCACAGATCATTAGGTAGTTTTGACAAAAAACGTTAAAATATCTCCTAAGGAAAGTACAACATTGCTGACCTTTGTAAAGTTTCTTAAGAAATGGAAATTTGTAAAATGTCCTCTTCAGAGTTTAAGTCTTCAGATCACATTTGGATGTTTGTCTTATATTTTTTAACAGAATATAATTTCCCCTGAAGATTGCTTCTTCCAGTTTAGAGATAAAATAAAGGGCTAAGACTCAAGAATCTAGTAGCTACTTAAGGAAAGAACTCCCCAAACTTAATATTGAATGGGTCATGTATATGCATTACTTTATAAATATAAGACAGACATTCTGATGAATTGATGCGACAGCATGTTTAATATAAGCTGTAGATTTCTTCCTTGAAATTCTTATAAGGATAACTGTGTAGAGAAAGATATTTGTTAAAATGAGTTATGTAGCTTAATATATGAAATCTTTCTCACTTCTGGTTAGATTTATAGATATTAAATGGTCTAGAAATGTTGTTCTTTGGAATATTTGTGGAAACTATTTAATAAAAATATAGGCCTTGCGGACAAGTCATTTCTAGTTAAATTCATCTGAAGAATTTTGCAGCCTACTTTTGATTTTTCAACTTTAATTTTATGGTAGGAACTATGAACTTCAAAAGAAGCACTTGTTATTGTTTCTAATGCCTTAGCTCTTACACATGTCAGCTAGCTCCATGCAAACTTCTGGGAATCCTGAAGAAATGCCAGTGCTTCACTACCCCACCCACTACTCCCAAAGTTTCCCACAGTTTTTTTTTTCCTCATGTGGTTTAAACTTATTACAGTACGAATACTATGGGTCATTTGTAATAAAAATTCTAAAGAAATCATTCTAAATACATATCTTCAGAGCAGTTACATCACAGTTATTTTACATGGAAAAATACAAATTATACTTTTATTTTAAGTAAAATAAATAGCACAATACTAAGATCTTATATTATTTAGAGAACTTCTAAATTACTAGAATTATCCTCTGGAAGAAGTTTCTTTACATGTATCATATTACAAATGTAGAATACAATACCTATGGAGAGTAGTTCTAGCACTTGGTCTTTGGTAGGTCTATTATTTTTGTTATTGAACTTGTATTAATGATAGAATTCAAAGAATACATATTCATTTACTTAATGTAAGGCAAGACAATTTTACAAAGAAAAGTGTATGTCTAAATTCAATTTAATTTTAAATTTAATCATTTATTCCATTCTTTAATTATTGAAATGATATTTGCTGTACACCTGCCATTTGCTTAAATATTTTAATCTACTTGGTTTAAAAATGAATTTAAGTTGATTTTCATAAATTTAAATAATTGAAGAAGAAAAATAATTTGAAATTAGTGGAAAGTCATGAAACAAGTAGAAATATGGAAGAAAAAATAAAATTAAAATAGGGACTGAGTACTTTATATAAAATAAATGCCCTGGAATTTTACTTGTTATTAGAGAATATAAATTGTTTTTTGGCTTTTTAACAGTCAATGGGAAAGAAGGAAACACAGTCAAGAAGTTTTATTGCTAATAAATTAAAAATAATCCATTTTCTCTAGAAAAGCCCAATTATTTATGGTACTGAGAGCAGAGAAAGTGTTTTTCCTTTGGGTTCTCACAGAGACAATGTTGTGTATATGAATGAATAACACTCTTAATAACATTTTTACAGTCAATTACTATATTCTTACAGTCATGTATTAAACACTGGAGGTTCAAAGATGATTTCAACCTAGTCCATGCTCTCAAGGAAGTTGTGATTTAGTTAAGAAGATAGATACAAACATATAATTACAATAAAACACAGTAAGTTATATGATACAGGTAAAATCAAAACATTATGAGTATAAAAAAATCTTGTGGAAGAAAATGTCTTCAATGAGGAGTTAAAAGATTTTTGTCCTTATTCAACAACACAATAAGAAAAAAATTCTTGTAGGTCATAATCTTCCAATCTTTAATATTTAACCCTTAGCCACAGACCTTGATTGTTTTGTTCTTGAACTAGTGCAGTTGTGTTCTAGCTCGTCTTGTCCCCTTCAAACTATTTTCTATATTGCTTCTAGATATTCATTAAACTAAAGCTCACAAATGATCTGTGATTTAAAATTTGTTACAAAATATGTTTCAAATGCCTTATCCTCTATTTAATTCTGTATGTGATCAGACCACAAACATTATCTCTATAAATTATAAACTTTTGGGGGAACAGAAGTTATTTAAAAAGATAATGACAATCTTTGTATTTCTCCTATTTTCAGTGTCTACTCCAGTGCCTTGCACATAACATATGCTCAAAAATATTTCTAAAAAGCATTGGATAAATGGTTCAATGCAATGTTCCTTTAATCTTTCTATTAGTAGGCATTTTCAGAAAATATAAAAATGCATTTATGCTCTTTAATTTTTTATTGAAAAAATATATCCATTAAGTATATGGTAAAATTCCCTTATTAACGTTGTGTTTGGTGACTACTTATGAAAGAAATTAATATTAAATTTGAATTTACTAGAAAATCATGTGTTCTTTTATACATGAAAATATAATACCCTATGAAGTCTGTCATTTCTGTGCTTTTCACTATTGTGTGTTTGTATGTATTTACATATACAGACATTTTAAACATTATCAGCTTACTATAAAATTAAGAGACTTCAGGATGATGCCAAACTCCAGTCAATGTCGAATGCTATGTATATCCTAATCTGGGTCTAGGTGAATCTGTAGTTAGCAACTGGAATGAATTTAGCAGAGCAGCCAAAAAAAGATCACATCTACATGTCCGATACATGAAAGACATGTTAAATACCTAATAGTAATACTAATTTAATGTACAGTATTGCCTTTATTTCATAGCACTTTTAAAATTATCTCTTTTTAAATGATATAATTACCTCATGGATAGTTTGTATGGTCAACTCATACTGACAAAAATAGAGGTGGTAAATCTTTGACAAAAATTTGATTGTGGTAAATAAAAGCCTAGCAACTTATTTTTGAAGATGTTAAATCAAAATTTATGCATTTAATTATGTTTTGTAGAATGCTGCAATTTTATGAAGAAACAGGTTTTGTGAAATATTGAATAAAATATATATACACACACACATATGACATTCAGATTAGAATTTGTCATCCATTTATTACCTAACAGCTCTAGCTATTGGGTACCTTCTGTGTTCTTGGTATGAGACAAGTGTTGGGGATAAGAGTGTGATTTATAACTTCATGACGTCTTCACTTCCGTTATAAAGATTTTTTGCAGGGTATTTTGGGAGTCCAGATGAAGTGAGGAGGATTTGGGGAAAGCTTCCAGGAGTAGCCAGTGTTCCAGGTGCATATGAAAGGACTAACCAGACAAGGAACAGGGGGAAGAAACTGCAGGGTCAAACAGCCGGGGTTGTGTGGGGAATTAGAAGCCCTTTGATCTTGCTGGAGAACAAATTGCTAAACAGGGGGTGGCAGAAATGAGACCAACGGAGTTATTCATTTCTGCATATATTGAGTCGACGAAGTTTATTAAGTGATTTTTATTATTTAATTGGTTTAATATTGTGATGTTTATTGTTCTTCAGGAACTTTACTGGGCACTGTGGTACCATGGGGAGCTAGATATAAACAGTATCTGCCATCGTGAGACTCAGTCTGGGATTAGATCATAAAGGCCTTTGAGTAACGTATTAAAGAGGTTGTGATTTATCCTGTCGGCAACGGGAAGTCATTCACATTAATTTAATCAGGGATTCGAGTGGGCCAGATTTGTGTTTTCGATGAATCACTGTGGTAGTTGTGTAAAGTGGACAAATGCAGAGAAAGATAATTTACTTGTGCGGCTACTGCTGCCGAAAGACAGTTGAGATGTGGTGAAGACATTAACTAGGGCAGTGGAAAGACTAAGAATGAGGAAGTACTCTAGCTGAGAATTAGAATATAAAATGACAAGCTGATTTGGTTGGTTATGGGGTATGACGGAGAGGGAGGAGTTGATGATACCTGTGTGTTTCTAGCTTGTTCGGTTAAATGGACTGAGGATGGCACTACCAACTAATACAGGATAGGAGAAAAAATTTCTGTTTAGAAAAAAACAAATTTTTTCTTAATAGTAAACCTATGAAAATTAAAAGAATATTTTTAAATCCTCAAATAACTATATGATATTTGTTCTTTTCAAGCATACTGAATATTTTTGACATTTTTGTTTTTATTCTCCAACTCCATTAAGCAATGTGGAATAGAACGCCAAAAATGGGATAAGAACAAACATGAGTGATAAATAGAGAGCTTAAACCTTCTATTACCACTCATATAAAATCCATTTATTAGTTTGAAAATTATTTAATCAGGCCTTCAAAGCAAGTATTTCCTATTGCATTGTATTTGTTTATTGAATGTGATTTTGCATTACAATCATAGGATCATATTCAGTTCATTTTAAAAGGCAAAAAGTGGAGAGACAAATGTATTTTTCAGTGTAGGGATGTAGGCTTTTAAGTGATACACCTGGGATCAGAATGCAAGTGGCCTGACATCTGCTTCGTTTCCTTTCTCAGTCAAAATTTGCTGCCTCGCTCCCTTATAAACCGCATATCTCTGCTTGCTTTATGTGATTTTTACATAGATTACATAACCAACTTGGCATTTGCAATCCTTATGTTGTGATAAGTGACATGGAATTATTTACAAGTTCAGTCTTGTGTTTAATGACTTTAGTTCAAAACAACTACAACTCAAAACCTTTACACAGCTTTCTTTTTAACTACAATTAACTTGTTTCCATAGAAGGATTTGTTTATATATTGCTCATACAATAATTGATTACTCTGTGTGGCTTCTATTACATAAAATATTTTGAAAAGTCTTTCTTCTAATCTCTGAAACAGTACTGATAGTCTAATTGCAGTTACTTAATTCAGTTGTGAATTTAAATTGGAGATTGTAGAACCACTTCCATCTTTCATCTCTTCCTTCCTACCATAGAAATGTTTGTGGAAGGGATCCCTGGTGCTATTTCTGCCATTTGCTGACATATATTTTGTTCCAAGAGGGCACACCCTGTGAGTGTGGGAATAAAACTCTTCTGGGCAGAGATTCCAGTGCTGCAATTAACTTAGATGAGGCTGCTGGATTGCTTGATTTCTCCAGGGAGTTTGGTCATGTAGCTGAAGAACGCTCTCTTCTGTTGTACTTCCAGCAACACTTGTTTTCCAATGCGCCATCCTATTGTAATTATCTCACCTCTAACCTTGAATCACATGAACTTTCTAATTCTGACCCATCACTGAAACCAACTTGGGAAAGACTTTATAATCATAATTTTAGAGAAATTATGCTGTCATTGCTGCCTGTCAGTTGTAATACTTCTAAAACTGAACTCAAATTTCAAATTGTTGGAGATACTATCAGAGACCATGCTACATTAGAGAAAAGGGAAAAAGTTTGTTAAACAGAACTAATCGATGCTTTGGCTTATGTTTTTCATTTAAATTATTTAGATTTAATTGAACTGAATTAATTGGACATAGTTTAAAGAATGTGCATGTATGAATACCTTTTAGGGCCAAGTTTGTCATAAGCAATTCCCAATTCATCATTTTTAGCATTAAATAAAGATGTAGAATTATCAATTATCAATACTTGGTATTGGAGCTAAGAAGCAAAATTGAACTATTAATATGAAAAGCATAACCTGCATCTGCAGAAAGCTTACTATGTACTGTCTATGTAGTATGTACCTTCTATGTACTTGCATTATTTCCTTTAGTCCTCATATTATGGCAATATTATGGTAAGGAACCAGTATATTGTCAAATTTAATTGATGGGCTCTGGAGCCAGGTTGCTTGAAGCTAGAATTCTGGATCTACCACTTATAAGCTCTGTGTCTTTGATGAATTTATCCAGCCTCTTTGTGCTTTAGTTTTCTCACCTATAGCATGGGATAAGAACACTTACCTCACAGAGTTATTGGGAAGATCAAATGAGTTAATATATGAACTGTGCCTAGAATATAGTAAATAATAAATGTTAATGATTACTTTTTTCTTATTTTACTGATTAAATAGTTTAGGTTCCTTATTTGATTAGGTATTTTATAAAAGTTGGTATTTGGATAGGAAATCTGAGCTCTTAGATTTCACTGCTGGTGTATTTGACCACGAGGCTTTGTTATGCAAGTATTCAATAATTGTTTTGAGAGCACCCTCAGGTATAAAATTAAGTGATGCAGCAAAGTGAAAGACCAGATAAACGAGACTGGCCTTTTCCTATTATGATCTGCTTGACTTTTTCTGACATAGGTGCAATAGACATTTTTGAATGGCAGTGATGGGTAATTTATAAGCTTGAGCATATATCAATAGAAACTTCAAAACTGTGATTCAGTAAAGTGATTGATGCAATGGGAGACAGTGCAGCATTTAGGGAGAGCAAGGGAGAAGCAGCTCGTGCTGCTTGGTGAGCCATGGGAAAAGTCTCAACAATTGAGCTGAGATCTGAAAGATGAGTAGGGGCTTGTCAGATGGAGCAGATGATAGAAGGATTCTAGCAGATGGAGGAACAAGTGTGAAGGTGAGGAGTGCAGAGAGAGCTTGGCATGGTGGGGAACATCTTAGAATTGTTTAGAATTGTTGGAGAGCACAGTGTGTCCGGAGGAGGGATAGGAGGTGCAGGAAGTGGCAGGAGACAGAGATAGGCAGCCTGGTCTCAGGCCAAAAGTTTTTGTATACCCTGTAGTTATGTCATGGTTTTACTGTGATGGGAGGTATTTTGTAACAGAAACATAACTTGCAAAAGGCAACTATAGATATAAACCAACCTTAGGACATAATGTAAAAGAGAGTCCCAGGTAAAGTTTTTGCATGGCCAATCAATGGATTTTATTTTGCGTCAGTATCAGGAATTGTGGGAAACAATATCACATGGTTACTGTCTTTAAAACACTGATAATTCTGTAGAGGAACCAGAAGAGCAGTGGAGAAAAGGACAGCTCATGAGGCTGTGGGTGGGCATGGGCCTGCCTCAGTTGTGCCCTTCCATGACTTGGTCCCCAGCAAGTCTGTCCTTAAAGCATGTGTTCTTCATGGCAGCAGCTGCCTTCTCTCACTGTCCCGGGTGCTGAGAGGGGCAGCTGCCAGTGCCCACTGGCCTTGGGTGATAAGAAAAGCCCTGAGTACAATCTGCTGGGGGTTCGGGGAGTGTCCTGGTTCTGTGCTCACATAGGCTACGGGGATGGTGGGTTCCGGGTTAGCTCTGCAAGGGGCCTCTTTCTGAGGAGTACATGATCCTAGAAAATTAAGGTAGTAAAGAAAGAAAAAAACAAAATAAGCATCTGCAGTAATATTTTACTTTACCTTGTAAAAATCTGGTCAGGGCTTAATTTGTGAACTGTTGAAATCAGTGATTGCCATAATATTAAATCTTGGAGTGAGATGTCAGAGACATGTGCAGAAATAAGCTTTATAAGGTACATTCTATAAAGGTAACGATTTTAGCCCAAAATCATGATGCAATTATCACTCATTTAGGGTTTTAAGTGTGAACATTTTTTTGTAATCATATTTGAAAAGTTTAACAATAAACAATGACTTTTCCAATAAATACTAACTTGGGAATTCTGCAGCAAACAAGAAAGATGTGGTATCTTTTCTCATAGAGGGGAATAAAGTGCATTTTAGAATCCATTAATAAGAAAAATAAGTAGACACAAGTGGAATAAGATCATGAAGGGAACAAAGAGGGAATAAAGAGAAAGAAGTAGGTGGTCAGAAAAGTCGTCTCTGAGAATACTTTAAGTTGAATGGATAGTTAACCTGAGCATGAAGCAAACTACAAAACCACATGTGCATAGAGGTTTTAAGGAAACCAAATTGATACTCTGGAAAAGTGCTAAATTTTGTTCATTAAGTAAACACAACAATTCCATTTTCTAACTTCTGCTGCCTTGTTTTTAACATCAGTTAGCTTATACAGAGATCTATTAATTGGCAAAAATCACTGCATATTTAACCCACATAGAAAATAATCATTCACTTTCATACTAAGTGGTACAAATTTATAGCTTTGAGCTATACTTCTTTATAGAGATTGGAGCTCAATATTTTTGTGCCCACTTCAAATTATGATTTTTAATTTGCATTCTAGAGTTAAGGTTTATGATTGTTTTCAAAATGACAGTTCATTTGCATTTTGATTTGCAAATGTTTTGACCAAGTAATTTATTGTTGTCCATGCAAGCTTCCATAATTGTTGTAATTTAGGTATAAAATGAGGAAAATTAAAGCTGCTTTTTGATTTAATTAAACATCTTCAAAATATGTTTATGAAAATTACTCTGTTGCTCTATAACCTTTAGAAGCTTGTTCCTCCCTCCTGAAAACCTTTTCCTCCAGTTGAGTGTTATGTTTTGGCAAGGCTTAAATAAATTTAATCATCTCAGATTAGATTCTGTTGAAAGGTCAAGATGATTTTAGACTTTAAAAGGTATGCAATTTAAGTTGTCATTCTATTAGGAACTTATTAAAATTCTTTTAGAAATTTATTAAACTAAATCATGGGTCTATCCTATATCTAATGATGAAAAAGGCTGCTTTTATAATACTATTAAATATTGTTTATTTCCAAATGGGATATATTGTGAACACACATAAACACACACACACACACACACACACACAGACACAATTTATAGCTTTAAGGATATCTTCTTTAGATAAGTGTTTTAAGTTTCTAGGAGCTGGAAGCTAACTAGACAATGGATTTTCACATTTTGATTCAGAAACTTTTCTCCTACATAAAATAATTTTATTTTGTGACTATCTTATAAGTGCCTTTTCTTGTTAAAGCACAATTCGAATGGATTTCATGGTCCAGATCTATATTCTTGTAAGATTTTATTTTAACAATGCCAAAATATGAAAGAAGTCTTCATAGTTCTTGCTACTGGTTTTAATGAGAAAATAATTAAAAAATAATAAAAATATTTTTCATTTAATTTTTAAATTATAAATATATTTTAATATAAGTTGTAAATTTTAATATACTTATTTTTAACTCTATCCTAGTGAAATAGTTAGATACTTTTGAAGCAATACATTAAATTTTAGAACAAGGTAGTATTTTATTTGAGTAGGAAATAGAATTGAGACCCAAAAAGTTCACTGCTATGCCACTGCCTACCTTTCAAGGACAACAAAAGCTCAAGTGTTGCATTTACGTGGTATCCTTTAAACATTCCTTTGTAAGTCCCAGCTATCCCCAAATCTCCCTCCCAATTTGGAGTTTGGAATGTCACTATTTTCCTCCTGTTTTCCAATCCAGATGCTTATT
This sequence comes from Varecia variegata, assembly GCA_028533085.1. NCBI lineage: Eukaryota > Metazoa > Chordata > Mammalia > Primates > Lemuridae > Varecia > Varecia variegata. The sequence continues at coordinate 37,855,499 of CM052439.1, read as the reverse complement.
TAAATAAAGTTTAAAAGCTTCTGGAAGTAGGAAGAACTTAATAATAAATATTTGTCTAATACTCCACAGTTGTTAGATAACAGCTCACCAGTGATTAGAACAATCTTTTGTAGAGGGCCATAGGGAAAGTGATTGCAGGTGGGAGAAAAAGTCAATGTTTGGGTTAGGATTAACCTTTTCTGGGTCTAAAATGAAGATAGGAATGAACTGAAACAAATTTTTCCTCTTTATCCTGTTTTGTGCAACATGTGGCTGTGTTTACTTGGTCTTTCACATGAGATTTTTGTGGTTTCACAAAAATTTTCTATGTGGTTATTAGCATGGTTTTAGGATTAGGGATAATATTATGACTGGTTATTAGAGTGATTAATCATTCTTATGTTCTCATGTATTTGCCCAGCACTTTCTAATTGATGGACTTCATGTTTAATTGAATAAAACTGATTTTCTGATTGACAGCTTCCGTTTGTGTAACCAGATTTCAATATATTATTCAAGGTATTCAATTAGACATGTTTTGACCTTAGGGTCATATTACTGGAAAGGTTGATGAAGCTCAAAATGTTTTAATCAGAAGAGCAGATTTGGATGGAAGTGCAATTAAAGAACCTAGTGTTTGAGTGGTAGAAACATCTTCTCTCCTAAATCGTGAATAACTGTTCTTGGTCCCCATTTTTTTTAAAATAGGAAAGGGCAATATAGTTTATCCAGATGCAATATATCATTTATACAGGTCTTGATGTAAGATACAGAGTTAATGGTTAATGTTGTATGAACTGATATAACAAGATGTACATGGTTTTGGTTCTATAATGCAACAGTGTGCACTTACCAGCCTGCATTGCAATCTCCTCCCTGTAGACAAAATGACCACACCATAATATGATGAACATGGAGGAGTCTCTCTTTTATACAGAGCAGCATATCAAATACTCATCCCAGGTAGTCTTTCATAAAACTTGCACGGTGAGGAGCAGCTACGCAGTTGTGCTATACCGAACTCAAACACAATTGTGGCTGTATCAGAGAAATGGAACTAACAAGTTGATCAAGTGTGTATGTTGAACTTATCTACTCAAAAAATCACGATGGTAGGAATATGCTTTTAGAGACCTCCATCCTATTTTTCATTTTCTAAGGATTCTTTTAATTGGATTTTTCATTTCAAAGGAACACAAAATGTTCTCATCTCTCTTGCCTATGAATGATTTTCCACTTGTCTCTGTCAAATCATGTTGCTTTTCCTCAAAAACAATAAAAATTTTATATAAGACCCAGGACTAGATCATGTCTTCCTCAGTAAAGGATTCAGCATTAATATTTATGGGAGTATGCTGCTAGGTATGCTGCCTTATTATTAGCATTATTACTATTTGCATTTTATTGACCTATAGAAGTTTTGCCTTTCCTTTGATTGCAAGTTTCCTAGAGGAATAGGTTTGTTTATTCTGATCTAGTGTTCATGGTTCTCATACTATTTTCCATAGAAGTTGTACTAGTCTGTAGTCCCACCAGCAGTGTATGAATGTTCCTTTCTCTCTGCATCCATGCCAACATTTGCTGTTTTGGGACTTTTTGATGAAAGTTATTCTCACTGGAGTTAAGTGATATGTCATTGTGGTTTTGATCTATATATTTCCCTAATGATTAGAGATGTTGAGCATTTTTTAATATGTTTGTTGGCCATTAGTCTATCTTCTTTTGAAAAGTTTCTATTCATGTCTTTTGCCCACTTTTTAATGGGATTGTTTGACTTTTTTTCTTGCTGATTTGCTTGAGTTCTTTGTAGTTCCAGTTATCAGCCCTTTATCGGATGTGTAGCATGCAAATATTTTCTCCCATTCTGCAGGTTATCTATTCACTCCAAGGATTGTTTCCTTGGCTGTGCAGAAGCTTTTTAATTTGATCAGGTCCATTTATTTATTTTTGTTGTTGCTGTGATTGCTTTTGGGGTCTTCTTCATAAATTCTTTGCCTAGGCTGATGTCTATAAGAGTTTTTACAACATTTTCTTCTAGACTTCTTATAGTTTCATCCTTTGGGTTTAAGTCTGTTACCCATTGTGAGTTAATTTTTGTGAGTCATGAGAGGTGCGGATCCTGTTTCAGTCTTCTGCATGTGGCTATCCAATTTTCTCAGCACCATTTATTGAATAGGAATTCTTTTCCCCAGTGTATGTTTTTGCCTGTTTTGTCAAAGATCAGATGGCAATATGAGGATGGTTTTATATCTGGGTTCTCTGTTCTGATCCACTGGTCTTTGTCTTTGTTTTTGTGCCAGTACCATGCTGTTTTGGTTACTGTAGCCTTGTAGTATAGCTTGAAATCTGGTAAATTGATGCCTCCCAATTTGTTCTTTTTGCTTAAGGTGGCTTTGGCTGTATGGTTCTTTTCTGGTTCCATACAAAGTGTAGAATTATTTTTTCTAGATCTGTGAAAAATGACATTGGTATTTTAATGGAGACTGCATTGAATCTATAGATCACTTTGGGTAGTATAGATACTTTAACAATGTTGATTCTGCTGATCCATGAGCATGATATGTTTTTCTATCTGTTTATGTCTTCTGCTATTTCCTTCCTCAGCATTTCGTAGTTCTCCCTTTAGAGGTCTTTCACCTCCTTAGTTAAATATATTCCTAAGTATTTTATTTTCTTTGTTGAAATTGTGAAAGGTATTGAGTCTTTGATTTGGTCTCAGCTTGACTGTTGTAGGTGTATATGAATGCTACTGTGTACATTGATTTTGTAGCCTGAGATTTTGCTGAATTTATTTATCAATTCCAGGAGTCTCTTGGCAGAATCTTTGGGGTTTTTCTAGGTATAGAATCATATCATCAGCAAAGATTGATAGTTTGACCTGTTTTTCCCCATTTGAATACCCTTGATTTCCATCTCTTGTCTGATTGCTCTGTCTAGGACTTTCAGCACTATGTTGAACAGAAATGGTGATAGAGAGCAACCTTGTCTGGCTCCAGTTCTAAGCAGGAATGCTTTCAATTTTCCCCTGTTCAGTATGATATTGGCTGTGGGTTTGTTGTATATGGCTTTTATAATCTTTAGGTAATTCCCACCTATACTTATTTTGTTAAGCATTCTTATCATAAAAGGGTGCTAAATTTTGTCAAATGCTTTTTCTGTGTCTATTGAGAGGATCATATGACCTTTGTTTTTACTTCTATTTATGTGGTAAATTATTATACATTTATAGATTTGCATATATTGAACCATCCTTGCGTCTCTGGGATGAAGCCCACTTGGTTATGGTTGATTATTTTTTTGGTGAGAAGCTGAATTTGGTTTGCTAGGATTTATTGAGAATTTTTGCATCTATGTCCATAAGGGATATTGGTCTGTAGTGTTCTTTTTTTGTAGAGTCCTTTCCTGGCTTTGGTATCAAGGAGATATTGGCTTCATAGAATGTGTTGGAAAGGGTTTCTTTCTTCTTGATGTTATGGAATAATTTCTGGAGGATAGGTACTAGTTCTTCTTTGTAGGTCTCGTAAAATTTCAGTGTGAAACCATCTGGTCTGGGAAATTTTTTTGTTGGAAGATTTTCTAAGATTGATCTTATCCTAGGCCACAAAACATGTCTGAATGTATTTTAAAAAATAGAAATTATACCATGCATCTTCTTAGACCACAGTGGAATAAAAGTAGAAATCAACTTCAACAGAAGCATTCACATCTACACAAAGTTATGGAAACTAAACAACCTGCTGCTGAAAGATGGTTGGGTCAAGGAGGAAATTAAGATGGAAATTAAAAGATTCTTTTGAACTAAATGATAAAGGGGATACAAGTTATCAATATTATCAATATCTGTGGGATACAGCTAAAGCAGTCCTGAGAAGAAAATTCATAGCTATAAATGCCTACATCCAAGAGAAAGGAAGATCACTAATCAGCAATCTAATGAATCATCTCAAGGAACTGCAAAAGGAAGAGCAAACCAATTCCAAATCCAGCAGAAGAAAAGAAATAACCAATATCAGAGCAGAACTAAATGAAATCGATATCAAAATAATTACACAGAAGATTAATGAAACAAAAAGTTGGTTCTTTGAAAAGATAAACAAATTGACAGGCCTCTCACTAGATTAACAAGAAGCAGAAAAGAAAGGACTCTAATAAGCTCAATCAGGAATGAAAAAGGAGAAATCACAACTGATATCATGGAAATACAAAAATATCATCTTTGAATACTATAAAAATTTGTATGCACATAAACTTGAAAATGTGGAGGAAATGGATAATCTTTTTTTTTTTTTTTTTTT
>CM052439.1:37838792-37851125 GCA_028533085.1 Varecia variegata | reverse complement strand
TGGAAATGGATAATCTTAAAACACACAGCCTCCCCAGGCTCAATTAGGAAGAAACAGAATTCCTGAACAGACCAATATCAAGTACCAAAATTGAAGCAGCAATAAAAAAATCTTCCAACACCAAATGTTCTGGACCAGAAGATGTGTTACTTTTATCTAAGCTCCAGACTGTATTTGGATTCATTAGCATCTTTTTTCTGTTTCAGCATTCCATCCAGGACACCACATGGTGTTTAGTTGTTATGTCTCCTTTGTTTCCTCAGGTCTGTGACAGTTTCTCAAACTTGTTTTTCCTGATGTTGACACTTCTGAGGAGTACTCACTGAAGAATTTGTAAGATGTCCCTTATTTTATATGATGTTTTCTTCATAATTAATCTGGGATTATCATTTTGTAATGAACATCACAGAAGTAAAGTGTTCTTCTCATCACATCGTATCAGGGGATGCCTGCTAACTATATGTCTTTATCACTGGTTATGCTTACCCTGACCATTTGGCCAAGGCAGTGCTTGCCAGTGTTTTCCAAAGTCACTGTAAAGTGACTTTGTTAATCATTTTTTATTATCTAAATTCAGCAGTTGATGCTTTTTTATGGAAGCATATCATTTCACAAATTTCTGAGGATATGAATTAACATCTTCAAAGTACTATTCTGTATGTTTTTTAAAACTTTTTATTTTTAATTATTATGGGTACATAATAGTTGTATGTCTTTCTGCTTACCTTTGCCATCATTTCCACCTTTGGGGAGGGTGCCTCTCTCTTGGCTTTGATTTTCTCAATTGTTTGATCATTCTTATCTGTGGGCTCCTATGTGTAGTTTCAATACTTAGACTGATTGCTTCTTATTTTATTGTTGTCTATTAATTGTGGGCATGGGACAGGGTGGGATCTGCTAGGAGCTCCCTTTTCTTTGTGTCTGTTTTCAGTCACCCGGTCACTGTCCTGCCTCTCTGTACCAAGTGCCTGAAATCATATGTGTTTCTTGCCCTCTGGCCAAGGAGTGGGGAATTGTGGCAAGGTTAACCCACAACCTTGGGCCTGTTGTTTGCTCCAGGTCACCCCTGCATCTGAAATCTTTGATCTCTTTGTTTGCAACACTTTTGAACTGCTTCTATCTTAAAAAAACAAAATAAACAATCCAAACCTCTTCTTCTGCATGTGTTTTGGTCCATAATTTCTTTCAATATAATTTTGTCTTTTTCTGTCTGTTAGGGTTCATAATAGTTTCTGGTCCTCTGAGGGCACCACTTTTTTGCTTTACATTATGTTTATTTATGTATTTTGAAAATATATCTTTTGACATTTGGGGAGATTTGAAGTGGAAGAATGAGATTGTAGCATATCTTCCTAAATGGGAAGTTCTCAAGGTTATGGTGTATTGCCTCCATAGACTATTTTATGCCCTCTCCCCAAGACCTCTTTACAAATCCTTTGAAAAGACTGATTTTTAAGGGGAATGCTAGATAGATAGTAAGGGATCTCTGGCTCTCCTAGTGACAAAAACAGGAGCCCCACCTTGGTGCTACCTTGAGCAATTGCCACACCTGGGGAAGAAGTACAAGGGGAGGTACCCTGTCTTGGTGCTGCCCCACCTTGATCCTGCTCAAGCAATTGACAAGCCTGGAGTAAGGAGGGACGTCCTGCCGATCTGCAAGAAAATGCGAGGAATTCCCGAGCCCATTGGCCAGACAGCCCAGGTGCAATAGGATCTGGAAAATGACCTAGAGTATCCTAAGGCTAATTATCATGTCATTAACTGTCCATCAAAGTGGTTCAATGGTGATGTTTGAACCACGAGGAGGGCCCAATCCAGACAATATGAAACAGGACCCCAGACCATAACCAGGGCCTCTTGTTACTACAGGTTCACCATCTGTGGTGGACGTATCTTGCTCTTGTTCTATAAACCTATCTTGCTCTTCCTCAATAAACTTAGTTTCCTGCTGGCCTTGCTATTGGTGTGTCTGGTCATTCTTCGGCTAAGAGCACACCAGGAACCGAGAACAGACTGCCAACCTGACAGAGAATGTAATTTAATAGTTAAGAATATAATACTGCTACTTACTAACTGTGTGATGTTTGGTGAGTTGTTTAATGTCTATTTCCTAATGGAAACACTGTTGTAATACAACTCGTAAGTGTTAAATAGAGTGTGTTGGAGTCTTAGTACATGTTAATTATTAATATTATCTTATACTTCTCCCTCAGTTTAAGTAGGTTGGAAGGGAGACCATGAATTTTAGTCATAAAACAATTGCCTAGATTTAAATAATTCTGGTATGTAAGAATTCGAACAATGATCTCATTTATGGACTTTCTTTTTAATTCACATTTATCATAAAGCCATGGGTGCAGTTAATATGTATGATCTCTTTTTGAGTTCTTTGGTTCTCAGTAGCAGAAACCGACTCTGACGAATTAGCCTTGAAAAAAGATTTTTGAAAAGACAAAGCATCACTCATTAGAATCAGGGAAAGAGATCAGTGCTTTGCAACCAATGAAATAAATGTTAAATTTGACTGTTGCCAATATGTTTTCTCTATAATAACATAAAGAAGAAAGAAGAAAGAGAATGAAAATGCACGTATACTTACACATACACACACACACAGGTGTACATTAGAAGATATGTATTCAGAAAGTGAGGAATTATATGTAGAGGCTGGAGTTCTCATTTCTGCAAATACAGCAGGTCCTTGAATAACCTCATTTTATTTAACATCATTTTGTTATAACTTTGATGAGAAAAAAATATTCCATTCCTACCAGGGCTACTGTCTATGTGGAGTCTGCACATTCTGCCCATGTCTGCATGGTTTTTCTCTGAGTACTCTGGTTTCCTCCCACAACCCGCAGCTGTGCACGTTAGTTTCATTGGTGTGTTTAAATGATCTCAGTGTGAGAGTGTGAGTGTGTGCGTGTGTATGTGTGTGTGTGTGTGTGTGTGTGAGACAGAGAGAGAAAGTGTGTGGATGACTCCTGAAATGGAATGGCATCCAGGCCAGGGTAGATTCCTGCTTTGTGCCCTGAGCTGCCCAGACAGGTTACAGCCACCCATGACCCTAAACTGGAATAAGTGGGTTGAAAAATGAATAAATGAATACAAACAATTGTAAAACAAACATTTGTAAAGTATATAATAATCATACAAATGCACGACAATAGACAATGCTGTATGACAGTGCTCAGCAAGCCTGCCATATTGGTTATTGATTTTGAACTACATGGTGAGAGGATGTGCTCCTTAACAATTTTCGTTTTGCAAACATTTGCTCCTTAATTGAACACACTACCACTATGACTGCTGTCATTCACTGATTTACCAAAACTTGGGGAAATAATAAGCTTACTTGTTTTTGTTAATCTTTCTTAAATGTATAACTCATGTTAATTTTAATATTTAATAGTAGAAGTGTTTTGGTCTTTATTTAGACATTTGGTGATGTTTTTGTGACCATAAACATGACATAGAAACTTAACATGTCAATTAGCCTATGGTAAAATTAGTTTAGCTATATGTTATTTTGCTTGAAGTTGCAGTTTCCAAGAAGCTATGGATGACATTAAGTGAGGACTTACTGTAGTGTATGTGGTAACTAACACTTCTCTCTTTCATGTTCCTCTTGCATTTGGACATACTCCTAATTGGTTGGTAGTTTTTCCTTAGTGGTGTGATCCAATCCTTCATCTTTTATAAGATTTAGCAGCTTTTTCCATAAAAGCTTGAAGGAATCTCAATGATTTTCATTATTGTATAGCATGTCCCTGGGGTTCTATCCTAACTCTTCCAGCCCCCCACTGTGTATCAGACATTCTATTTACCCTTGATAGTCAATGTCAATGTGGTCAACCAATAGCATAGTTGTAATTTTTAGCTCTTAGAAACAAGATGAAATCAAAATTATGAGGGGCAGCTTTCTAATTCAGAGAAAACTTTTTGTGTGTTTATTGGTATGCATATAACTTCCTTAGGTATTAACATTTATAGAAAGGCAAATTCCTGAGCTCAAAAGCAAACAATTTATAAGAAGATCATTAGATATATTTATAGGATCTCATCTGTACCTCTTCTCTTCCATACTAAAAACTGTGCATTTTTGAAGAAACCGAACCATATATTGATTCAGAGAAAATACCACATCCTACAGGTTAGCATCCCAACCTTATAAAATCTTGTCTGCAAATTGGTTGTGTAGCTAAGTTTCTAAAAAGGCATTTGACTATACCGTAAGGATTATTGCCTTTGCACATGAACTCACTTTCTTAAGATGTAAAACTAGTACCTTGTTTGGAGGCAACATGGTTTGGAATGCTTCCTTGGCAATAAAAAGGCCACAATTAAATTGAATAGTTACCAGATAGCTATTAATTCCCTTATGGGAATCAAGTTTGGATACTATTGCTGGCAAATTGGAAATTCAGTAGTATCAGCAGTTAACTGATCTCATGCGTAACCACCATCCTTGTCACCATAACAACTTTGTTTAAAAGCCTGAAGTCCTGGGTCAACCATGAAAGGGGAATGACTCATAATCATATCCAGCCTATACATCTGGATTATTAAATCTCCTCGTATGTGGGGTGGGATGTATTTTGGTTAGAATCTCACATGGGATACAAACATTTTTATGAATTGGGCCTTTTCCAAGTATTTCCTGCACCCACCCCCTCCCAAGCCTCCTTGTCTCCAATTCTTCAATCTCACCCTTTCCTAATTTGTTTCCATTGGCTAGATACTAGCCACTGCCCAACTGCCCAAGAGTCAGAAACTTACTTTTCAGGCAGTGGACAAGAAAATATTCTGCTAAATGCTTTGTCCACGGGGAATATTTCATTAGTTATACTATATAATAACAACTAAAAGCTTTCAGTAATGTCTCTCTTATTTAATATTGACAATGTGTAAACATGTGATTATGTCTCTGTATGTGTCTGTGTATTAATGTGCACCATTAGGAATTAATCAGAACATTATATAACCTAAGGAAGAAAATCATCAAAAGGAATAAACTATGAAATTAGGAATCAGAATTCAGTTGATTATATCTCTAGTAATGGAGTCAAGCATAATAATTTACACATATATGTAGATTATAGAAAGGCTACAGTTAAGACATGAAAAAGTGAAAAGTGACCTTCTTTCAGAGCCTGCAAACAGGCACATATCTTATTAGCTTACCACTCCGTCACTCAGAATTTTTGACAGCTTAAAGTTAATGCATCTGAAGGCAGTTTAAGCCCTAAGAACTGTGGAACAAATTCTTTGAATTAAATTTTATCTTTTATTCTGGTTCTCACTTTCCCAGCCCACAGTTTCTTTTAATCTTATTATATTTTTTTTAGGCTCTAGACCCATTGGTCACTCTTAAATTACATAAATGCTTCAGAGAGTTTTACCATACTTCTTTTAAGGGCGAGAGCTTTAAAATTTATCTTTTTAGGCCATTATATTCTGCCATTTTAAGATATCTTGTTTAGAGTGGCTGCATTTTAATTGTCGATGCCCAGAAAAAGTGAGAAAGAATTCCAGGGCAGAAGGACAATAGCTATGGTCTCTCTAAAGCTTAGCTGTTCCTTGGAGCCATGCTATAGGAATTTCATTTGATGCAGGTGGAAAGCCTATACTCAGAAACACTGTTCACATTAAGGGTGAACAGTAAAAGAGATCCTAATGAACAGGTTTTTTTTTTTTTTTTGGTAGCATCTTTATTGAGATATATAACTCACATATCATAAAATTCACCTACTTGAAGTGAGTGTACAATTAATGGTTTTTGTATATTCACAAAGTTGTGTAAACAATCAATTTTAGAACATTTTTATTACCATAGAAGAAAACCTCATACCCTTTAGCTGTCCTCTTCAACCTCCCTATTCCTCCCCCAGCCCTAAGCTAAAACTTATCTACTTTCTGTCTCATAGATTTGCCTATTCTGGACATTTCATATAACTGGAATCATGTAATAAGTGATTCTTTGTAATTCACTTCTTTTAGTGAATAGTTTTGATTAATTCACAGAGCACTAGGACCAGATTAACCCAGTCTTCTAAAAAGTGCTGACTCAGCGCATTCTGTGTGCATAATATCTGGCAGCTGTTAAGAATTGCTGCCCTTAAAGGTCCAGCTCAATTTTTACTTTCTGTAGGACACATTTCATGACTGCCAGTCCCATTTGTAGTTGGTATATCGCAGGTAATAATTTGAATTATTAATATTAACTAAAATTCAATGCACCATATGCTAGGTACTGTGGTAAGTGCTGTGCTTAATATGCTATTTTACTTAATTCGCTCTGTGAGGTAGATATTACTATTTCCACTTAACAGTTGAAGAAACACTTTAAAAGAACCTAAGTAGTTTCCCTAAGGTTTCATAACAAATCATAAAGAAACATTCAAACCCAGGTCTGTCTGACTCCAAAGTATAAGCAAGTGATTTTCAAATTGTAGTACATATCAAAACCATCTGAAGAGCTTGTTAAAAAATACAGATTCCATAGGACCCTATGCACAGTAGGTTTTACTGGGGCCTTAGAATTAACATTTAAATAATCACCCCAATTGTTTCTGATACCGATGGCTCACTGAACATACTTTGAAAATTATTGACTTCTATTATCATTCATGTTATGACTACTGGTTACTATACTACACAGTTTTTTAGATGTTGGTTTGTACTACTATTTTACTTTTCAATAAAAAAGTTTATGTGCAAGTTTGTCTATTATATTTTAGGTAGGGTCTAAGTGCTATAGTTATCTTTTACTTATCTTTGTATATTCTGTAAAACCCAATGCCATAGTATCTTTTAAATGTTGGGGGCTCCTAAACATCTGAACTGAATTGATACAAGCTGAAAAATCCTAACATCAAGAGGTTTGTAGTTGGTAGAACTGTGTACTTGAAATACAAGTATTGCAAGAGCAGAACATAACAGAAAATACATTTTGGATAGACTTATCTTGGTAAGGAGGTGAGATTCACAAAGGAGATTAGCAATACAGGGGTGACATATGCATATTTATATAAGAAAGTAAATATGAATGGAGTAGAACAGCTATGTTTTGAAATGGGCTAAAACTGGAAAATTTGGAGTAGAAACTTCTTGGTGGAGGACTTTGAATGCTAGGGTATGGAATTAATATTTTATCTTAAAAGCAAAAAGTTGCTACTGAAGATTCTTGAGCAGAGAAATAAAAAGTTGAAACAATGTGAGAGGTTATGTTACTATACTTCTGCATTATTTTGAAAGCAAGGTGAAAGAAAAAAAGAAACTTACATGATCTAGAAAGTAGATGATAAAACCGTGAAATACAATAATGCTTATTTTAAAAAGCTTCAAATTTCAGGTAGAAAGTAAATTTGTCAGGACTTTGGTGTATTTTCCCTTAACTAAACACATCTTTTAAATTGAGAGGCAATTTTGACCCTCAACTCATCTTTCAATTTAAAGATTTAAAGATTTAATTCAGTGCTACAGCAAATGTTTAAGGAGAAAGCCTTAAAGATGGAGGATATGAGAGGGACACATTGTTTTCATCTTTGTGTCACAAGCACTGTGCCTGGCTCATAGCAGTCATTCACTAAATATGTTTAGTGGATTAATGAATAGGTGGGGCATGAATTCCAAGAACCCTTGACAATTAGATCAGGAGTTGTCTCTAGCTCCTATCAAAGAGAAACAGGCTTTGAAGTTCATACTTTGCATCATCCTTGGAGGGAAGTAAATTTTAAAAATGCTTAAAAATGTTTCCTTTTAATAAAAGAAAGCCTTGGGTGAAATTTGTGTAACTTTTCCCACACATGATTTATTTTTTCAATGATTAACTAGTAAAATCAATGAAATAAGGTTTATATCTTCAAATTTGATAAAAATCTTGAAAAGAATATCCACTTGTCCTGTTATTAAAATTTAGATTGCTGCTATGACAAATACATATGTCCCATATTTAACATTTTAGCTAGCTTTCTCCTCACACAAGTGGTGCAACTGTTCTTTATCATAATTTAACTAGGTTGAGTAATAAATACACTTTTGTGTATCTTTCCACTTCCTAAGGCTCTGTCCTTTCTTTTACGGTTTCTTATCAAAGCCAACAGACATCCTACATCTGTCTTCAAACCCTTAACAGAGTTTTGAAGTTTAGGAGGAGGTTTATATGGGGTTATCTCTCTTTGCTTCTTGTAGCCTGAAGTCAAATAATTTGAGTGTAAGAAACGCTGAAAACAAATAATATATTGTCTCATGCCTTTGGTTAGTCTTCCTTTTCTAAATAAGAGCCGCATTGTATAGTGTGTCTGTGGAATTTTGCAGTTTCCTACAGTAAAAGAAATGCTGAGCAGACCTTTGCTATTCTTCAGATATTCTGGACTCTTAAGATAAATGTGGCATGTGTATTTGGAGGATGCTACAGTTGGGAGTGAGTGAGGTGATTTGTCAAAGTACTTTGTAAAATTCAAAAGCATTTTGTTATTATTTGACATGGGTCCTTCTGTATGCCACTGAATTAAGGGTGAGAAAACTGAAAGGGAAAACAGCTTCAGCCAAAGCACTTCACGGGGTCCTATTCTGTTTAGGATTACTCAGTGTTGGGTCATGCCTTGCAAGTTTTAAATCAGTCTACCTAGTTGAGTAATTTAATCTTAGAAATCATTCAGGAAAAAAAGCAAAGAAACATAATCTTCCTTACAAATGACTTCTTTTTCCTTTTATTTTCCTTTAGTTTTCTGTGGAATTGTATTTTATTAGCAGCATTTATTTCTCTCTATTAGTACCAGCATCTATGACTAGTCTCAGGAGAGGTAAAAACACTGAATTGGGATGGGGATATCTCTATTCTAGTGCTAGTTCCACCCCCCTTGCTTAGCCATTGTGCCATGGGAACATGTTAGAGTCTCTCTCAGACTGTTTCTCAGTCAGATGGGGATAAAAATCTCTGCTTCCATCACACAGTTGTTGCAATGCATCTGTACATATTACGAGATGTAAATTGCTCTGCAGATATTAGTAAATAGTAGTTCCTGAGCAAGATGGGCACTGGTCTCTATTCTCAAGGATCTACTAGTAAGGCACAAATATTAGGTCATTAAATATGAAATGTCCAATTTCGAATCAAAAGTTTAGTGTATCATATCTCAAACAAGAAGCAGTACAATTAATCAAAGTATGCGCCTAAACTATAGACACAGTTTTGCCATCTTAACAGTAGCTTGTTTACACTAGCAGTGAAGAAGCCTGGAGAGCTAGTGGTGATGAAATTGTGACAGGCGTTTTCCACAGCTTGTTGAGAATTGAATATTTTTTCTGTGTAAGAAGTGGTTCAAAGCCTGGAAGAAGTGGTAGTCACTTGGTGCAAGGTCTGGTGAATATGGTGGATGACAGAGAGTTTCCGAGTCCAGTCTCTGTAGTTTGAGCAGCGTTGTTTGTGTGACATGTGGTCCAGCGTTGTCTTGCAAGAGGATTAGCCTGTCTCTATTGACCAATCTCAGCTGCTTAATTGCAAGCATCCTCATCATTTCATCCAATTGGTTGCAGTAGACATCTGCTGTGATGGATTGATCAGGTTTCATGAAGCTGTAGTGGATACATACAGCTAATGTGTTCATTAGCCACATCCTTCCCAAACACTTCGTTGATATTTCAAGCTGTTTGTGCTGCATTGGTTCCAAAACAGAAATCATATAAAAAAATAACATGAATTTTTGACTTATCCATGGTTTCACAAGAATTGCTCTAAAAAAAAAATTGAAAGATAATCACAAGCCAAAAGGTGCATTTTAAAGAATGAGGATGTACCTTTACAATAAAACAAAAACCAAAAAAACCAAACAACAACAACAACAAAAAAAAACAAGTGTCAAAGTGAAATGTCGGAGATATCAACTGTCAAACTTAGTACTTAAGGAAATCAGACATTCCATGCTTAATAACCTAAATACTTGGCAGGCTTTTTGAGGAAGAGTGTGATAAACTCAACTAAGAAGAGTGAAGTCATTTATCATCCTGCAAACAAAGCTGCTCCTCAGGAATGCAGGGCTGAAACTCATTTCTGACTTTTAGGAAAAACCTGTAAGGAATAACTAATTGAGACACACACACACACACACACACACACACACACACCCACAAGAAAAACTACTCTGTCATTTATCTGAAGTGTGAAGTGGGCTGATTTAAATTTTTCTTTTTCTTCCCTTCTCTACACTGCACCCTCTCTCTGCCCAGCAGTTTGTTTATAGAGACCTGGACCTTTATACTTTATTTAAATAGGAAGAATTATCCCAGTTATATCTCTTTATTTGTGGAAAATTCTGATGCTGCATCTACATGGTATCTAAGTAGACCAAATTATTTCATTTTAAATAATTTCTATAATTTATTTTAATGCATCCTTCATGCAGGAGTTAGATTCAGAGGAGGCCAAACAAATGGTGTTTCTGTTCAGTCTTCCCTTACAGCATAATAAACAATAACAGATTCCTAATTGAGGTGTATTGTTGGCTCTATAACTGTTTTTTTTAAATTTTTTCCATCTATTTCCTTTATGTATTTAGTTTTCTCTTAACTGAAAATATTTTTTGATAACTAAAATTGCAAAACAACTTCTTAATGACAAACCACAAGAGATTTAGTGTCTCATTTAATCACATCAATTTCTCTTAAGGTCTTCATACGTAAAATAAGGAGATTGCATTAATTGATTTCCCCTCAAAGTTTCTCTACGATTGGTTTTGCCTTGGGTTTCAAAATTAGTTTCATTTTCCCTATTTTCACACCTCCACATTTTACACTTGTAGTGGAATTTTTTATTCAATTGGGTAATGAAAACTCTGGGGAGTAGGGGTGGTTGAGAGATGAGATGTAGAAATGAACTTTTTGCAGTTCTATGGTTATTAAAAAATCAACCTTGGGGTTCTGGTGGAAAAGGTGAGTAAAAAAGACAGAAATTTATTAATCTAAAACCTAGGTCAAAGGAAGAGGAAACTTAGTGCTGATTATATTTTTGATTCATTCCCTTTGTAGATTTATCACCCGTGTTAGTGGCTTTTCTCCCCCAGAAAAACTGCTGGTTGTTTTTTATTACATGAATTATCACTTAATTATGCTATATTCTATGAGTGGTTACAGCTTTTTTAAATTTTTAATTGTTATGGATACATAATAGTTGTACATATTTGTAGAGGTACATATTGCTACTTTGATACAAGCATATGATGTGTAATAACCAAATCTGGGGAATAGGGGTATTCATCACCTCAAACACTTATCACTACTTTGTATTGGGAACATTCTAAATGTATTCTTCTAGTTATTTTGAAACATACAATAAATTACTGTTAACTATAGTCACCCTATTGTGCTACCAAGCACTACATCTTATTCCTTCTATTTAACTGTATTTTTCTACCTATTTACCAACACTTCTTTATCCCCCCTCTTCCCACTACCCTTCCCAACCTCTGATAACTACCATTTTATTCACTACATCCATGAGATCAATATTTTTGTCTTTCTGTGCCTGACTTATCTCACTTAACACAATGTCCTCCAGTTCCCTTCATGTTGATGCAAATGACAGAATTTCCTTCTCGTATGTGGCTAAATAGTATTTCATTTTGTATATACACTATACTTTTTTTCTATTCACCCATGGATGAACACTTAGTTGATTCCATATCTTGGCTACTGTGAATAGTGCTGCAATAAACATGACAGTGCAGATATTTCTTTGATCTATTGATTTCCTTTCTTTTGGATATATACCCAGCAGTGGGATTGTTGAATCACATGATAGTTCTATTTGTAGTTTTTTGAAGAACCTCTGTATTGTTTTTCATAGTGGCTATACTAATTTATATTCTCACCAAAAGTGTATAAGTATACCCCTTTCTCCTCATTATTGCCAGTATTTGTTATTTTCTGTTTTTTTTTTTTTAGGTTATAAATATTTATTGAATGAATATAAGTTCCATGCTTCTGACAATAGCTTTTGAATTCAATTATTTCTGTGATTAAATCTAGCATTCATCATTTACTATATGTACTAACTTAGACAATATACTTAATGTTCCTAAGCCTTAGTGTTCTCTTATATAACATTGGGATTAAAAATATAATTTCTTTCACAGAGTTATTATGAAAGTGAAATAAAACACTGGCATAATATGCTTACAGCACTATCTGTCATATGGTAAGTATACAATAAGTAGTACAAATTTGTTATCATTTTTTTTTTAATTTTTTTTTAATTTTTTTTAATTTCAGCTTATTATGGGGGTACAAAAGTTCTGCTTAGATATATTGCCCATGTCCCTCCCAATCCCCCCG
>CM052439.1:37759213-37838292 GCA_028533085.1 Varecia variegata | reverse complement strand
GAGGAAGCCATCTAAAGGGAGAGGGAGCCTATTTGATGACAATGGCCCTAGGTCAAGAATCAGAAACTCATAAAACCTTGGACAAGTCACTTAATCTAACGTCTATGTTTTATTCTTTGTAAAATTTTGGTGGATGGGATAAAGGATTGGGGGGATATGTTTAGCTTATGATTGGAATTCTTGTTGAAAAGGTAGACTTGGTGAACATTCTGTGGTTCAGAAAACATTTTTCAGTAGGTCCAAAGTTTTCATAAAATAATTTTCTAAAGGTAAGACATATTTGAAATAAAATTACTCTATATAGACATTCAAATTAATATTTCATGAATTTTCCCATATTTTCTGTTTATATGTGTCTGAATATGCTCATTAGCTATGTTTGCCTCTGCAGTTTATTAACATAGGTAGCCTGTTAAGGTTGTAGCCATACATTATTAAAATTATATGTGCTTACAGAAAATCCGTTAACCCAATTGTAGTCCACATATACATGTAAAGAGTTGAAAAGTATATGTATGCCTTGAAAAAAACCCTGCATACTTTTCAAAATTTAATGTTTAATATTTATAATAAATTTTTTTCCATCATTTATTTTTGAAAGTCATTTTTAGACATAATAATGCTCTTATAGCATGTTCTGAGTGTCAGCAACTTGATGTACATTGTGTCACTTAATTCTCATTACAAATATTAAATAAGTTTTATTATTCCCTGTGGAAATGGAGGCAAATAGAGTTTAAGTTCTGTGGCTAAGATCTCACAACTGGTAAGTCATGGTGCTGAGAAGTCTTCTCTGACTTTGAAAGTGGCTCTCTTTCCACTGTGCTACTTTGTCCCTGAGGGTTTGAGGATACAAATTGACTTTGTGCTGAAGAACTTTATTCAACATTCCAGGCATTTATTGTCTATAGAAAATATGTGTCCCTGAACATTAGGAGCTCTTAATATAGTGATAAACTATTTCAGTTTGCATTCTGATTTATTTTCAACTTTTGATATCTTTTACATAGAATCAAAGCTAGGTTTCATGTACATGTTTTTAGATATTGTACTTTAAATACTCAGATTGATTTCCTTTCAAGGATACTAGTAAAGCATAGTGTTTAATGGTGAAGGTTTTGAAGACAACAGATTTAGAATGAATTCCAGCCAACATTACCTGATTGGGAAACTTGCTTAAAGTCTTAGTCTCAATTTCCTTATCTGTAATAGAAGAAATTGTATCTATCTCATAGTGTTGTTGTAAGGATTAAAAGAGATTAGTTCACTTAAAGGGCTTTAGACCCTGACTGGTTCATGCTATTCCCTGATAGCTAGCTGTGGTTATATTTTTATAACTTAACAACTATAGTTGTAATTATATGTGAATAGTTAATTGGAAATATACTCTAATTTATCTATTCTATAGTTTTATCACAGACATGAAACATTTTATCAATAAGATGTCTTCAGTTTTTAATTTTCCAATTTGTCTCAAACTGTAAAAATCTATGCAATGAATTATGGATACACAGCTCTTATTAATGGACTTTTGTTATAAAAATATCTGGTCTGGGGCTAAAATTCCAACTCTAGATAATTCACAGATTTCTGATTATTTAAGGCTCCTTTCATGGACATAAACTTGAATTATACCGCAAATGAAGGGTACATTTTCATTATGAGGTTCCATATTGTGGGCAGATGCCTCTTGTCCTTTAGTTTGCCTCAAGAAAGTCTTTATGTGATTCAGTGGGATTTTAATAAATATAGGTTTAGCCAGAGAAATTTCACATAGGGATTTGGGTAGACTCTACTATGAAGACAAGGATGGTTCCAAAGCACATTTCTGATAACCTGATGGATTCAGCTCTGTGATTTTACATTTCAGAATTGTTACCATTTTTAAACTGCACATTCCCATGCTATGGATGGATATTATGTGGATAACACCTAGGAAATGTGTCATTTTCTATAACAGTTCAGAGACTTACCTACCAAGTGAGTAAAATCATAACAAAGTATCTCATAATAATAAGATGCACAGATAGGTCAATATTTCAATGATAACTTTTAAACAAGGTAAGGATTTCTATAAGTAATATTCCTACTCAACAGGGACTAAAGTGACATTCAAAATTAGCCTCTTCTATCAGAATAAGTAACAAAAATAATCCAAATTTAAAAAGACTTTTATATAATTTTTCTATGCTAATTTGTGTTCCCCTCTCTCTCTCTCTCTCTCTCTCTTCGTGTGTGTGTGTGTGTGTGTGTATGTGCGAGTGTGTCTGTATATGGATGTTTCTGCCAAAGGGGTTAAAATTGTAAGTGGGTTTCTCTGTTAGGTGAAGAGAAAAAGATAGAAATTTTTGATAATAACTGTCTCTTAAGGACAGAAGAAAAAGTGAACAAGGAGTTCAATTCTCTCATCACACAAAATTAGGCACTTCTAACTGTGACTTTTAAATTTTAAATATGACCATTACATACCCTGAGACCAGAGGGAAACTGGCAATTTAAGATTGTAAACGACACATTTAGTCAATGATTTTTGAATCAATAAATGTGGTTCCTGTGTATAATGGAAAACAATAATGAATTTCTGTGCATACCAAAAATTTTGGGGGGCTTATGTAGCAAATATGTATATAAATGTCTTGGGGAGAAAGCTATCTATTGTTTGCCAAAGTTATATTAGTAAATTTTATCATAATTAGAGGAAAACTCAGAACATTTTGGGCAGATTTTGGTTACAAATAGTGTTAGGTATAGGGGTTTTAGATATTGGACGTTTTTATATACTGAGATTTATTGTAGAATTTTGATAGCATAAGTTTATTGAAAAATAAAGAATTCATGTCATTTCACACAACATTATGTAGCAGATCATAATTATATGTATTGTTAGGTTTTGAGAGTTTAGAGAGCTAAAAAAAAGTAACATATGACATATATTTACAGAAAGATAATGATGTAGAATGAATACCAGTATGAAGAAAAATAATCCCTTTTGTGATGGAGACAACCAAACAAAATAAATAATTATATTACTATTTCAAAATGTTTCAGGGAGAAATTACCAGCATAAAAGTTCATGAAAAAATTTGCCTGTTCTGGTATTTACATGAAGTAGTAATATATGTCCATCAAATATATCATGTCTTAGCCATTCAGTAGCTGTATGCTAAAGAGCTATAACATATATTTTCAGAAAATGTTTCTAAAAGTTTTGAAACGCCAGAATTGACTTGCATTACATTTTTAGCATGTATTTCCATAAAAAAAAATTTTAGTTTTGGAGGACAAGAGAGTTTTACCCCTTCTGTTTGACATTACTATAGTGTAGGGGTTATTAGAATTTAGGGAAGAACAAGTTAATTAATATTTTGTTCATATATTTAGAGAGAGATAATGATAGACATTATCCAAATATATAAATAAAAGGAAGAAGTTGTTCTAGGTTTGTTGTTATTATCATTGAAAATCATCTGTGGAATCTTCAAGGTGGTAGGAAACTTTGATAGGTGTATAAATTGAAACAAAAACAATTAGAGAAATGCTAGGTGAGAATTTTGAGATATGGAGAACTCCTATAATTAATTACACATAAATATGGTTGCTTCCACTGTTTGATATATTCCAAACAAAAACTTATATAGCTAACATAGAAAGGGGGCTGTGAAACTTTATTGACAGTGGGGAGGCAAAGAACTATTAACAGCATCTGTCTTAAAGATGGCTTTTAGTTTCATTCTCATTTTCCACTTCTTGGTTGGGGAGATTAGGTATATAATTACTTTAGCGAAAAATTGTATTCCACCTTCCTTCTTCCAGGCATTCTCAGTCTCCCCTATCCTATTCTACTTGTTTCTTTTCATAAAAATTATTTTCTTTTAGCATACTATTAATAAATATCTTACTTATTTATTATGTTTATTACTTACTTTCTTCTTACCTAGTGTGGAAGTTCCAAGACTAGAGATCTTTATATGTTTTGTTAATTGATGTATTCCAAATACTAGAAGTTTCCTAACTTATCATTAGCAGTTAATAAATATCTGTGAAATATTTGAGCAGTAAAAATGTTTTTATTGTCTAGTTATTAAAATCTAAAAGCTGAATTACTCTTGATGCATCACTGCCTATGTGGGGCTAGATAAACAACATTCAAAAAATGACATTTTTGGCAGCTGCGTTACTTATAATAATCTAGAATCTTCTTTCTTGTTCAGTCTTCTCCCCCAACCTCTCCTCACCTTCTCTACAGAAACAGCTCTAATTGTTTTTCATCATTGCTTTCCACCCAACAAAATCTCCCTCTGCTGTTTATTATCCTCTCTCCAGACCTCTCTGCTCTTGCCTTTGCTCCAAACTCTACCCTGTGAGGTGGTAAATGTCTTAAACAGGGAGTTCCTGGAATTCCCTTCATGGTTCTCCTTAAAAAAATGTCCGTGATTTGAAAATTCTAATAAAAAAGTTTTAATTTCTGGAAGATTTGAAATGGTATAGGAACATTGTTGTAAGGTTGATTTAATTTTTGTATGGCTTTCTTTGAGCATGCAGTATTTTTCATTTTTTCTTTAAAAAATTTATTTTAATCACCAAATCTGCTCTTCTGTTATTTCAAACACTAGATGTCTCTCTAGTGCCAGTCTCACTGCCTAATACTCACAAGGGCCAGTTCAGCCTGGAGAGCACTGCATTCCACAGCAAGGAGACTTTGATTTAGCAGTGTTAGCTCTGAGAAGTCAGCCAGTGGCAGTGTCTATGATGTGTACCCTCTCAGATCCCATGTGTCCATGTGGCTAAATTTTAGCTGTGGCCCTTTCCTACTTACAGATAAAACTGATAATATTAACACTGTTTTACCTTTGTGCAGCAGTAGAAAGTTTATAGAACCATCTTAATGTATTATTTCATTGTGTCCTCATAGCTATCTTGTAAGTTAGATATTTTTATCTCATTTGAAGAAACTGAGGTCCAGAAATGTTACAGAACGTTTGTAAATTGACATAGCAACTAGCGACTGACCCCACATTCACTCACTGATTCTCTAAGTCCATTGTCCTTTGCTCAGCATGAAACCACTTCTGCCTAGAGGAACACTGTTAGATTGTTCCTTATATTTTAATGTACTGTGTGTTAAATACATCCCTTCATATATTACAGCTTTAAGCACACAAAATATAACATGGGCCATCTTTAAGAAAGATGCTAGTTCTCTCTCCTTCTTTAGTAATATAAAGGCACTATAGTTCTAGTTTACTACATTTAATTCTTTCATAAAACCCTCCCAAAAGAAGAAATGTCTTCTAGCTAATGTTTATAAATTGGTTTACATGCTCAAATAATATGTAGTGTAGAGTTAAGACTACCCCTCCCTTTAGCCTGAACCTTGGGTAACCCCGGTCTGTGATTAGCTTTGAAGAGGTATACGTGTGAGCCTACATTCCTCTGTGTACTTTACTTGCTGCCAGGAGAAACATTTAATTTCCTGGTGGGAGAAAATTATCTTTAAAGGAAGAGTCCCATTCTTTCTATTGTTACTCTGAGGTTCCCTGGTTGGTTTCAATCCCAATAAGGTACAAATAAGGACTCCATTAGATTATGGTTAAATAAATATATATAGGAAATGTTCCTTCCCACTAGTTTGTGTGTTTTGCATGATAATAAATGAGTCTTTTTTTTTGATATGTTGGTAACACCCATGGACATTTTTGTAATTATGTCTTAGTAACATTGTTAGTATCTTGGTTTTCTTAAAAAGCACATCAAAATATAGAAATATGTAACATTAGCTGTAACATTTGATCAGCAGTTCTATACACTTTACAATTAGAGATTTTAAATATATATACGATTCATAACTAATTTTGAAATTGTGTCCAAGGAATGAAGAGAAGTCTGTTACTTATTAGCGTTTAAAGTCCTGAACACTTATTAAACCCTCCAATTTTTCTGGTATAAGAGTGAACGTTGCTTTTGAATTATGAAAGCACAAATGTTATGATTTTATTATATAGGAAAACCATTTTTAAGAAAACTTTACATTTTAATGAAGAATTCTAGTTGTTATTCACATTTTAGTTTTATGTACAAATTATATTTGCCATTGGCCAAGAATTTGCATGTGTTTTTTTGTTTTGTTTTTATTTTTTGTATTTTCTTTTGAGACGGGGTGTTGGCATGTTGCCCAGGCTGGAATGCACTGGCCATTCACGGGTGGGATCCCACTACCCATCAGCAGGGGAGTTTTGACCTGTTGCGTTTCCTACCTCGACCGATTCGCACCTCCTTAGGCAACCTGGAGGACCCTGGCTCCTGGAATGTTACCACATTGATGCCGAACTTAGTGCAGACCCCGCGATGGGCAAGGTACACAGTGGGCTCAAGCAATCCTCCCTCCTCGGCCTCCGGAATAGCTGGGACTACAGGCATGTGCCACCGCACCTGTCCCAGAATTTAATTATACATGATTTCTGCAGCATTCTTGGAAATTTTTGTTTATATTTTAATTTTTTCTTCTTCACCGTGATCTAGATTGCTATAGTTTCTTTTTCATTTTATGTAGTGAATTTAGTTCTGTATTTTCCAGCTTATTGGTGATTTGCCTGGCAGTCAAGAGCTTTGACTTTGGAGACAGACCTGTGTTTTAATCTTCATTTATTGCTACGTGATCATGGAGAAATTATCTATCTGTGCTTCTGTTTCCTCATTTATTCAATTTTAATAAAAATGCCCATAGTTGCAAGATTGGTTGGGAGGACAAGATGCAATAGCGTGTGTGATATGTTTAGCTAAGAGCCTGGAATATGGTGAGTTGTCAATGAATGGCTCCACTGTCATTAATTGCACTTCTCTAAAAAATCATACCTATTCCCATACCTGGTTGTTTTCTTTTCCCCCACATAACAGGTTTGTTGCTTATTTTATCCATTAATAAAGAACATTTAAAATGCCTCTTCAGAGAGTATCATAAAGAAGCTAGGATAAACGTATTATTAATATGCACCTATCATCTTTTTAGGGAAATACATAATGATTTTTTTATAAAAATATTTTAATCAACCTTGGGAAACTTTAGGGACCTATAAAACGTAATTTTTATTTTTCAGAAAATATGACACACATATATAATAAAGGAAGAACAACGTAATCAACTTTACTCCAAGCACTGCTGAATTAGTGCTTGTACGTCTGTGATTAGTTATTCAGTGGAAGTGATATTCTTTAAAATCAGAAGAATAATTAGCTGGAAAAGTGATTGATAGTACAACACTATAATGTATTGGTCTTTAAGCTAGACTTCAAAACAATTAATTGAGTAGGAAAAGATACGGGGGACAATAAAGAAAGAAAGGAAATGTGCATCATAGAATCAGGAGACAACAGGGCTAAAGATGAGACAAGGAAACACAAAGACTAGAACGAACCAATAGTAATAAAATTGATTGTTCAACTAATGTTTGTAGTGGCAGCAAATTCAATAACAAAATTCACCCCTTCTCCTTACACCAATGGTTTTGTAGTGCAGCAAACACAGAGAACATTCTCTGTTTCTTTCTTGATTGTTTTTATTTCCCAAAACAACCTGTATGAAGCAAAGAGCTGATGTTCAACAAAAATCTTGAGTATGAGGTGGAAATATTTGATAGTACCTATTGACCATGTTTCTGGAAATACATGACGTTAATAGATATTTTGAATCAATAAATTGAATACTTTTCATAATATTTTTTGTGTAATATAGATATAATTTCAAAATAGTTTTTAATTAACAATTATCTAAAAGTAAAGAACATGGGATTTTACCCAAAGAAGGAAGGATAAATCGATCTGAGTGTTAGCACTTTAGTTTTGGACTTTTGGGGGTGTGTAGGATTTCATACTTAGAAATGGAATACCAAAAAGAAGTCTTAATAAATACAAATTTACTTTTAATTTTAGAAATAGAATTTTAATATTTTATTTAATAGGTAACATTGGTAAAGCTTATGTGGATCATATGATTATTTCTTTTGAAGTTATTTTCAAATTTGTGCTATAAAAATAATTTTCAGCAATTTGGAAGTTTTCTTTTTAAAAATACTCAATTTTTTTTTCTCTTCTTTCTTTACCTTGTCTCCCCTCCAACTCAAAGCTTAAAAGACCCTGAAACAAGTGATATTAGTTGATTTTCAATACTTTATAACTAACTTTCTCCTCTGGAAATGTGGGTTTAAATGTACTTTAAGTCACAAGTGGAATGAGTCAGATGACCTGAATTTGTTCTTCTGTGACTTTCTGTGTTGATTTCAGAATGACTCTGGCCAAACTCTATTTGGGAGGAGTCCAGTGATGAAATAACAGGAGTTGGAACCTGTGTGTTCCGAACATGTCTTTAGCTACTATTGACATTTTCTCATTTTCTTTAGTTAAGAAATTTCATGAAAGTTAGCAAGGATAACAGGACCCAATCTTTGTGACAACCAGGGTGTACTTGATACCAATTATAATTTAGCTTTTGTGTGTGTGTGTGTGTGTACATGCATGTATGTTTATAAGTTTCCAAGTGATGTTTTAATTTTTTAAACAAATTTTATTAAACACCAAATGTCATTTTCCATCCTAGATATTTGCTTTAAAAAGATTGGCTACAGAGTCTAAAATGTGAAGACATTCCAACATTGCCATAGTTTTCATATCATTAATAAAAAATCAAATACATGTATATGAATTTATTTAAATATACTGGTTTTATTCTATATTAGAAGGATATGTGATAATAACTGATACAAGTCATACTTTGACTTTTGGCATTTTGAGTTGATATACATAGAAATGATGGACAAATATAAATATTTTTCTTAATATATAAGTAACTCAAGGAAAGAAATTTGCTCAAGTGACAGAAATGAGGAGAAATTTTCAACCCGATGCCATAAGAAGGAGTTGAAGTCATAGGATTTTATGTGGTGGTGAGGTTGAAATAGTATATAGGCCTTCAAGACTGAAGATTGGAATTTTAGCATCTAACGGAGATCAAACGTAGGGGTTCAGCAAGGACAGAACCTGTGAGGTCTACTCTATCTCTGAAACGGAGAGTAGCTACACTTTTTCCAGTTAAGGAAATAGTATGGAGTACTGTTATTTCAAGTTACTCTAGAGAAATTGAAAACCCAATCCAATACTGAACTTTGACATTGACTTCATTCATGAAATACAACCCTTAGTAAAGAAATTAATGGGAATGCCAGCAGAAACAAAAATAGCAAGTTGTGGCCGGGTGCGGTGGCTCACGCCTGTAATCCTAGCACTCTGGAAGGCCGAGGTGGGTGGATTGTTTGAGCTCAGGAGTTCGAGACCAGCCTGAGCAAGAGCGAGACCCCGTCTCTACTAAAAATAGAAAGAAATTATCTGGCCAACTAAAATATATATAGAAAAAATTAGCCGGGCATGGTGGCACATGCCTGTAGTCCCAGCTACTCGGGAGGCTGAAGCAGTAGGATGGCTTAAGCCCAGGAGTTTGAGGTTGCTGTGAGCTAGGCTGACGCCACGGCACTCACTCTAGCCCAGGCAACAAAGCGAGACTCTGTCTCAAAAAAAAAAAAAAAAAAAAAAAAAAAGCAAGTTGTAATTGCATACTTTCTTGAAATATTATTTAGGTTTTATTAGTTTATTGAGAAGAGGCAACTCACTGGGGTATTAAAATTTTATTTTTAATAATTGCCCCTGATTTGGACTCTAGAAATCCCCAATCCTACATCTCTGAGACTGACCTATTAGCTTCTACAGTTGGAATCATACAACTGGGTACTGTTTTTGTGAAACACATTAATTAGCTCTTCAGAGAGTCGAGTCGTTTCCATTTTTGTTTTGTGGAAATCGGGCTTTGATTCTAACTCCCTCCTATCCTCTTTAGCTCTTGTCATAGTTAGCACCCCACAGCTTCATGGAGGCACACTGAAAAGACAGCTGAGGGGTTTCAAAAGTTGTGAGAAACTCACTTTCTGTGAAGCCAAATGGTGGAAATGTTAGTTGTTTTACTGACATTTCTTCTCTTAGCATAATTTCTCCTGTTCCTGTTTCTAGACTGAGCTCTCCTGGTCAAATAACGTTGGGCCAAATTACACTGGACAACACTGGGCTCTGTTGGCCAAATAAACAGGCTGACTAAGTTTGACCAAGAGGCACTCATACCTGACTTAGAGGGAAATAAGTGGTGTAGATAACCCCAATTTGTTTTAGCAATTCTCTTTGTTTCTCTTATTCCTGGCTTCAGGGAGGGAAAATATCACATTTCTTCCACATGGAGGGTGTGTGAGGAGAAATAAAACTTTTCTTTATGAATGTGCATCCCACAAAAATCTACCTTCTGTTTTCCTAACTCTTCTCTTATATTGAATTAAGAGTGGGAGCGGTAGCATTGTTTTTCAGGAGAATTGCCTTTCAACAAGGCTTTCATGGGTGGTGACAGGAATAGCTGGGAAATCAGTGTATTTAGACTTGGAGTGCTTAATACTTTTGTTTCAACTATGAGGCTTAACATCCATTTCTGGTACCCAGGACCATATAACATTTTGTTATAGAAGAGTAGGAACAAAATAAAAATATATTCAGAAAAATTAGAACTGAAAATAATACTTAGTATTATTACACATAGAACCTTACTAAAAAAAACATCAAATGAAGTACTTTAAGAAAGAAAGCTAGGGAACACAGAATAAGATGCAAAACCCAAAGAAATTGATTAACTTGTGGATTAACACGCATATCAATCTACATAAACATGAATGCTAAAAGCAATAATAAAAATAATGGTGATGACTAAATTTGAGGGCTTAAAAAAAACATGGGGCTCAACTTGCATGAAAAAATCAGAGCTGGATAACTGGAGTTAAAGCTTTCTCAGATGTTTGATTTTCTAGAGGGAAATAGCAATACTGACTAAACTTTTACTCTGCTAGGTCAAGAATGCATGTTAAATATTTACAGATAAACACTATACGGAGAGCAAAAAAATGTAAAACAAACACAAACCAGCAAAATACTCTCTTGCTCTAATAAAGGAAAGAGGAAGAATATATACAAATAAAAACTAGGAGAAAAAATAAAATAAAACACAAAATAAAATATTAAAAACAATTCTGAACAGAATAGTAGCAATAATAAATGCTAATGTTTTAAATTTACATGTTAAAATATAGCAGACTTCAAATTGGATTTTCAAACTTCAGTTATATACTGTTTGAGAAATATACCTAAAACTGATCATAAGGATGGATTGAAAATATTGAAATGAAAATACGTATGTAGGCAAAGATAAACCCAACTAAACTGTTTTGCAATAGTAATAAAGGCAAAATAGACTTTGAACCAAAAAAGACTTTACAGTAAAACGTGGTATATATCACTAGATAAATACAACAATCCTCAGTACATATATATTGAAAAACACATAATGCCCTGGATGCTAGGTTTAAGTCAGTTATCCACTGTGAGTTGATTTTTGTAAGAGGTGAGAGGTGTGGATCCTGTTTCAGTCTTCTACATGTAGCTAGCCAGTTTTCCCAGCACCATTTATTGAATAGGGATTCTTTTCCCCAGTATATGGTTTTGTCTGCTTTGTCAAAAATTAGATGGCTAAAGGAGGATGGTTTTATATCTGAGTTCCCAGTTCTGTTCCATTGGTCTATGTCCCTGTCCTTGTGCCAGGACCATGGTGTTTTAGTTACTATAGCCTTGTAGTATAGCTTGAAGTCTGGTAAATTGATGCCTCCCAATTCGTTCTTTTTGCTTAAGATTTCTTTTGCTATACAGGGTCTTCTCTGGTTCCATATGAAGCATTGGATTATTTTTTCTAGATTTGTGAAAACTGATGTTGGTATTTTAATAAAGATTGCATTAACACTGTAGATCACTTTGGGTAGTATAGACATTTTAACAATGTTGATTCTGCCAACCCATGAGCATGGTATGGTTTTCCACCTGTTTACAGCATCTACTATTTCCTTCCTCAGTATTTCATAGCTTTCCCTGTAGAGGTCTTTTACCTTCTTAGTTAAATATATTCCTATGTATTTTATTTTCTTTGTTGCTATTGTGAAGGGTATTGAGTCTTTGATATGGCTCTCAGTTTGACTTTTGTTGATGTATAGGAATGCTACTGATTTCTGTACATTGATTTTGTAACCTGAGACTTTGCTGATTTTTTTTTTTATCAATTCCAGTCGTCTCATGGCAGAGTCCTTGGAGTTTTCTAGATATGAGATCATATCATCAGCAAAGAGTGATAGTTTGACCTCTCCTGCCCCCATTTGGATGCTCTTGATTTCCTTCTCTTGTCTGATTGCTCTGGCTAGTACTTCCAGCACTAAGTTGAATAGAAGCAATGAAAGATGGAAACCTTGTCTGGTTCCAGTTCTACGTGAGAATGCCTTCAATTTTTTGCCATTCAGTATGATGTTGGCTGTAGGTTTGTCATATATGGCTTGTATCATTTTTAGGTAAGTCCCATCTATGCCTGTTTTGTTAAGCATTCTTATCATAAAAGGGTGCTGAATTTTGTTGAATGCTTTTTCTGCATCTATTGAGAGAATCACATGATCTTTATTTTGACTTCTATTTGTGTGTTGAATTACATTCATGGATTTGTATATATTGAACCATCCCTGCATCTCTTGGATGAAGCCCACTTGGTCATGATGGATTATGTTTTTGATAAGCACCTGAATTCAGTTTGATAGGATTTTGTTGAGAATTTTTGCATCTATATTCATAAGGGATATTGCTCTGTAGTTTTCTTTTTTTATTACTTCCTTTCCTGGTTTTTGCATCAGGGTGATGGTGGCTTCATAAAACATATTGGGGAGGATTCCTTCCTTCTTGAAGTTGTGGAATAATTTCTGCAGGATAGGCATCAGTTCTTCTTTGTAGGTCTGGCAAAATTTGTGTATGAAAACATCTGGTCTGGGAGTTTTCTTTATAGGAAGGTTTTTTTGTTGCTGCTTCAAATTTGGTACTTGATATTGGTCTGATTAAGAATTCTATTTCTCCCTGATTGAGCCTAAGTATTTGTTCATTTCCTCCACCTTTACAAATTCATGTGCATAGAGGTTTTTGTAGTATTCATAGATAATATTTTGTATTTCCATGGTATCAGTTGTAATTTCTCCTTTTCATTCCTGATTGAGCTCATTAGAGTCCTTTCTTTTCTGCTTCTTGTTAATCTAGCAAGAGGCATGCCAATTTTGTTTATTTTTTTTAAAGAACCAACTTTTTGTTTTATTAATCTTCCATATAGTTTTTTTATTATTGATTTCATTTAGTTCTGCTCTCATCTTTGTTATTTCTATTGTTCTGTGGTGTTTGGGGTTGGTTTGCTCATCTTTTTCTAGTTCTTTGAGATAATTCATTAGATTATTGATTTGTGATCTTTCTGTCTTTTGGATGTAGGCATTTATGGATATAAACTTCCTCTCAGGACTGCTTTAGCTGTGTCCCACAGATTTTGATAACTTGTGTCTCCTTTATCATTATTTAGTTCCAAGAATCTTTTGATTTCCATCTTAATTTCCTCCTTAACCCAATAATTACTCAGCAGAAGGTTGTTTAGTTTCCATGACTTTTTGTAGGATGAGTTTTAGGTGGAGTTGATGTCTACTTTTATTCCACTGTGGTCTGCGAAGATGCATGATATAATTTCTATTTTTCTTTAATTTGTTGAGACATGCTTTGTGGCCTAGGATATGGTCAATCTTAGAGAATCTCCTATGAGTTGATGAGAAAAACGTATATTCAGTGGTTTTTGTGTAGAATGTTCTGTAAATGTCAGTCAGGCCCATTTGTTCTAGAGTTCTGTTTAAATCCATTGTTTCTTTGCTTATTTTCTGTTTGGAGCATCTGTCCTGTTCTGTCAGAGGGGTGTTGAAGTCCTTGGCTATTATTGTGCTGCTGTTTATCATTTTGTTTAGATCAAGTAGGATTTGCTTTATGAATCTGGGTGCACCTGAGTTAGGTGCATAAATATTCAGAATTGTTATGTCTTCTTGTTAAATTGCACCCTTCACCATTATATAGTGACCATCTTTGTCTTTCATTACTTT
This sequence comes from Varecia variegata, assembly GCA_028533085.1. NCBI lineage: Eukaryota > Metazoa > Chordata > Mammalia > Primates > Lemuridae > Varecia > Varecia variegata. The sequence goes on along the minus strand of CM052439.1, from coordinate 37,824,229 downwards.
TGTTGATTTGAAGACTAAGTTATCTGAAATCAGAACTGCTATGCCAGCTTTCTTTTGGCTTCCATTTGCATAGAATATTGTTTTCCATTCCTCCACCTTGAATCTGAGTGCATCCTTGTGGGTTAGATGTATTTCCTGAAGACAGCAGATACTTGGCTTGTATATATTTATCCATTCAGCCAGCCTATGTCTCTTTAGTGGGCAGTTCAAACCATTCCCATTTATTGAAAGAATTAATAAGTGGGACAGATTTCTGCTCATCCTGTTGAGTTGAACTTTGTTGCTTTGTTTTCTCTCTTGAGCCATTGTGATATCTGGCCTTTGACCTTTAGCTTTTGGATGATTTTACACTGGCGAGTGTTTATTGTGCTGATCTGTGCATAATGCTGTTCTGAGTACTTCCTGGAGGGCAGGTCTTGATGAATTCCTTTAGTCTTTGCTTGTCTGAGAAGGTCTTTATTTCTCCTTCATATAAGAAACTTAGTTTTGTAGGATAAAAGATTCTAGACTGGGCATTATCCTGTTTGAGAAGAGTGAGAATGGGGCTCCAGTCTCTTCTGGCTTGTAAGGTCTCAGTTGGGAAGTCTGCAGTTAGTCTGATGGGTTTTCCTTTGTAGGTTACTTGCTTCTTTTGCCTCACAGCTTGTAGGAGGGCCTCTGTTAGTGTTTATTTTGGCCAGTCTGATGACTATGTGTTGTGGTGTCTTCCTGTTTGCAATGATTCTCCAAGGAGTCCTTTGAGCTTCTTGTACATGGATATCTAGATTTCTAACAAGGCCAGGGAAATTTTTCTCCATTATGTCCTCAAATAGTTTATGTAACCCTTGTGTATTTTCTTCTTCACCCTCAGGGATGCCTATAATTCTCATGTTAGGACTTTTCACATAATCCCACATTTCTTGTAGGCTTTGCTCTTTTCTCTTATTTCTCTGCTTTATCTCTGCAACCAACTTGTTTAATTGAAAGGTGTTATCTTCAATCCCTGAGATTCTTTCTTCTGTTTGAGCTACCCTATTCTTGGAGCTCTCCACTGTATTTTGTAATTCCTTGAATAAATTCCTCATTTTCAGAAGTTCTGTTTGATTTTTTTTTTAATATTTCAATTTCTTTGTGAATTTTTCTTCCAAGTCCTGGATTTTTTTCTTTTTTGTGGTTTCTTTGTGTTGGGTATCCATTTTCTCTTGCATATCATTGAGTTTTCTTACAATCCATGTTCAAAATTCTTCTTCTGTCATTTTAGTCTTCTGAATTTGGTTGATATCCATTGCTAGAGAGCTGGTGTTCCCTTCGGGGGTGTGCTTTCAGTTTGATCTTTCAAACTTCCAGAATTCTTTCACTGATTCCTTTCCATCTGAAGCAGCTGTTGCCTCTTACCTTTGAATTTTTGTTTAGATAATGACAGGTCCAGTTTAGTCTCTGAGCCAGTAGATGGTGCTTGTGGGTGCGATTTGACCATATGCTGTGTGATGAGTCAGTAAATGCAGTAAAAGGGCATGCAAATTGACCTTCCTGTTGGTAGGTGGTGCTTGCCAGAAGGAGCAAACTGCAATGTTGCTTCTGGGTCCTGTAACAAGCTCTCATTCCTCTGGAGAGGCACCCTAGTGCCTCAGCTGGTGGGTGGGACCCTGGGACTTCCAGGCGTATCCTTATTTTTCACCTCAGCAGGGGACAGGTGGGGGAGTGAGGCTGAGTGGGGTTGGATTGGGTCAGCCTATCTCAAGCTCCACAAATGCTGTTAGCAGGGGTCAAATGTCTGTTCTCTGCTTCTGGTCAAAGCTGCCAGGAAGGGGATAAAATGGCCTCACTCTGCCAAAAAGTCTGTGTGTGGAGGTGGGGCAGTCTGAGACCGGCAGTCTGGCAGTCTGGAGCAGGCCTTGCTCCTTTCCACCCTCCCCTATTCAGAGGTTTCTCCTGGGGCTCTGCTGGCAGACAGGACCTCAAGTCTGCAGATCTCCCCTGATTGTGATGGTAGCTGGGAAGTTCCCTGCCCAGGATCACATCCTGAACTGGCAGTGTGGCCCTCCTGTGGGAGGAGGCTTGACCCTGGAGCACGCTGCAGCTAGGACCCACTCTGATCTGTCCCTGAAGGCACACACACCTCAATAGACTAGTTCACAAATATCCCTTTTGTGCCCCCATGCAATGCAATTGAGACCTGGCTGTTCAGGATCTGGCCTGCAGACTTGCCCCCTGGCCCCACCTCAGAGATTAATTACTGACTGTCAGAGAGAAGCATGCTGGTCTCAAATCACCCACCAGGTACCCAAGCTGGATCAATGCCTCTCTTTCTCAGGGTTTGCACTGCTCTGCTGGAGTCACCAGGAAAGCAGCACCAGGGAGGGCTGGTGGGTAGGGAGCTCACAGTCAGAGTACCCCTCAGTCTGCTGTAGGGACGTAAAAGGATAGGTTCTATTCCCTGTCAATGCCTCTGAGTGGTGGCTAAATTGTCTCTCTCGGCAGCTGTGGGTCGAGCAGGGGAAGGGGAGAATGATGCAACATGGCGCCTGCTGATTGGCTCAGGTCTGTGAGGTGGGATGGATCCTGAGGGAGCTGGGAGCCCGGTGCCCTCTCTTCAAGAGGCTCACTGATCACTGGTGGCAGCCATCTCTGGCCCGGTGTTAGCAGGTCTCTCTAGCAGCTTGGGAGCCCACCAGCAGTCAGAGATGCAAGGGAGGGGAAATTTAACTGCTGCACCTACCGCTGTTTCTGGTCTTCAAGTCTCTCAGGGTTTAGACGCCAATGCCTTTCTCCTTCTGGTTCTGCTCTGCAACCTCTTCCCATGGAGTCTCTTGTTGGTTCAGGTACCCTTCCTTCCGAACCTCATCTGATCTATTTTTGTGTGCCTGTTTTTTTTTTTTTTTTTTTCACTTTCATCTAAAATCTTTCCTTCTTGCAGAGACACTCTGGCTGGAGATGTTTCTCGTCTGTCATCTTGCCTCAAGTAATGATTTTTATTTCACTTGGGTAAATGCCAAAGTGTAGAATTGCTGGATTATATGGTAAGTGTATGTTAAACTTTATAAGGCATTGTTTTCTAGAATGGCTGTGTTATCTTACATTCCCTTCAACTGTGTTGACAGTTCCTGTTGCTTTGCATCTTTACTAGCACTTGCAGTATTAGTTTTTTGTTTTTGTTTTTATTTTACAGGCATTCTAATGGATGTATAGTGGTATGTCATTGTGATTCTAATTTTCACATTATCATTTTAATATATTACTGTATGCAATTTGTTGAGGATCTTTTATGTTTATGTTTATGAGGGATAGTGTTATGTAATTTTCTTTTCTTGTAATATCTTTGATTGGTTTTGGTATCAAGGTAATCCTGGCTTCATAAAATGAATTGTAAAATGTCTGCTTCTATGCCTTCTTTCTCTTTTTGCAAGAAATGATGGTTAGTTTGAGTTTTTTTTTGTTAAATACTTGGTAGAATTCACCAGTGAAACCTTGTAGGACTAGTTTTCTTTTTTGAAATTTTGAAACTAAAGATTCAATTTTCTGATAGATGTACATATAGACTATTTACTATTGAGCAAGATTTGGAAATTTGTGTTTTTCAAGGAAGAAGGTCTATTTCATTTAAGTTCTTAAAATCATGGGCATAGAGTTGTTTGTACTATTTCTTTATTATTCTTTTATTATTTGTGGAGTCTGTAGACTCCATTTCATTCCTTATATTGTTAATCTGTATTTTCATTTAGTTCAAAATATTTTCTAAGTTTCCGTGAGACTACTTGTTCGACCCATGGGTTATTTAATTTTCAAATACTTAGGTACTTTACAGATATTTTTCTGTTACTGATATTTAGAAAACATACTTTATATGACTTGAATTTTTCTGAATTTGTTAAGGTTTGTTTTATGGTCTGTCTTTGGTGAATGCTCCATGTGTACTTGAAAAGAATGTATATTTTCCTATTAGTTGGTGGAGAGTTCTACAAATGTCAATTAGGTCAAGTTGGTCGACAGTGTTGTTCAGGTCTTCTATGTCCTTACTGATTTTCTACTTGCTGTCATGTGTACTACATCTACATACATTGAACCTTCCCAGAAAATTTACTTTCAAAAGTCATATATATTTTAATGAACTGAAAGAAGAAAAATAGTAAATTATATTTATTTAGGTATTACCATTCCTCTTTCTTTCCCTACATTTCTAAAGTTACAAGTTTCCCTCTGATATAATTTCGCATAAGTCTTTCGTTTGAGTTTAAACTGGGATTTTCTGAACTTCTTGAATTTTTTATAAATTTATGTTTTAATCAGACTTGGGGGAAGTTTTTCATCTGCTATGTCTTCAAATATTTTTTTGCACCAACCTTTTTCTCCTTTACCAATGACACAAATACTAGGTCTTTTGATGTTATTATTATGTTATCCGTAGGATCTAGGGGCTCTGGTCATTTTTGTTTTGAATCTTTTTCTCTCTGTTATTTAGACTAGATATTTCTTTTTAATCAATTTTTAAGTTTGCCAACTTTTTCCTTTTGTCATCTCCATTCTTTTTTTGAGACTATTTAGGGAATTTAAGAATTTCAGGTATTACGTTTTTCAGTTTTAAAATGTCCATTTGTCCCTTTTCTTTTTCCAATGGTTGCTATTGCTCTGTCAAGAACTTCATTTCCATTCATTTCAAGGGTGTTCACCTTTACTTCGTGGAGGATGGTTATAATAGCTACTTTAAAACACTTATTTCAACATCTGGGTCATCTTGGAGTTGACATTTGTGATTGTTGTTTCCCTGGAAAGCTGATCCAATTTTTTTTCTTTTTGTTATTTGTACGATGAGCAATTTTGGATTACATCTTCAAAATTCTGAGTAATGTGTTGTGAGACTCTGCAGCCTGTTAAAATCTTCTGAAGAAGGGTGAAGTTTTTGTTTATCAATCAATCCAGTTAGGTTCAGACGATGAGTTCTATCATGCCTTTAATTGGTGGTGGTTACAATGTCAGTTCAGGCTTTAAACCCTTTACTATGTTATCTGAGGCAGTCAGGGCTTAGGCTGACTTGGGAGCTGATTCACAGGTCAATTCTCAAAGCCTTTGCTATGCTTCCTTGGATGTGTTCCACTGAGGCAGAGTTTGGGTGTGAACCTGGAAATTCTCTTTTTCGGTTCTCTCTTTTTAGAATTTTCTCTCACACTATCTGGCTCTCAGGGGCCCTCTTCCCTGGTCCCTCATCCAGAAAGAGAGTCTTCTCTTCTGTGTTGTCTTCTATGCTATTGTACAGTTCTGCATTACTGGATACACCCTGGGGGAGAAGTAGTGAAAGAAAAGACAGAAAATAAAAATGAGGATTCCTCCCACACTCCTTCTACTCAGAGGCCCATTTTCCTGGTTCCTCTATCCAGAGAGATGGGTTTTTGGGGCCAGTGTTCCTGCTGCTGCCTCCACAGGCACCAAGCTGTGGCCACTGAAGCTGGTCTTGGGGCAGAGTCAGGAAACAAAGAAGAAAGAGGAAAAAGATATTGAGATTTCACCTCAAACCCAATTTCTGGCTCTCAGAGTCATCATTTCTCAGTCCTCTGGCAGAAAAACAGGTTTTTCTCAAAGTTTCTGCTGTCTGTCTTATCTCACAATTCCTCTATTTGGCCCATCCTTAAGTCAAAGACAGAAGATCTTGGAGGAAAAAATCCCAGGAAACTCACCATTTGGCATACTGGTTGTTTATTGAATTTTGACTTCTCTGCTCAACTTTCTTACTATTATTTACTTTTCAGAGTCTGGAATTTTTAATTATAAGGAGTATTTTGTTCAGAATTTATTTTTTTTGTAATGAGTGAGAAAGTTTCAGTATTTTGTCCAGAAATTTTAATTGTAATTAAAAACTTTAGTATTTATTTAGTATTTTGTCCAGAATTTTTAATTGTAATAAGTGAGAAGACAAAGACTCTAGCAAGCTTATTTCACTTTGGCTGGTGCCAGAAGTCCATCCATAAAATATACCAAAAAAATTGTTGATGCACTTGGCCACAAAGAAAATCTCTAAGAGTTGATAATACACAAAGCATGGTATCTGAGAACAGTATAATAAAATCAGAAAATAATAACAAAACACGTGCTTCCAAATATTTGATGGTTTAAAGAAGAAATCATATTGAAAATTATAAACTATTTAGCTCTGAAAAACAACAGAAGCACAACTGACAGACTATTGCAAAAAGTATACTTACAGGAAAAATTTAAACCTTAACCTTTTTTCCTGTGCTAGGAAAAAAAGAGAATTTATTAGCTAAATATTTAACTCAAGAATGTTAAACTGAAGAAGTTAGAAAGATAGTAAATCTTAAGAAGGTATAAAGGAGTAATAATGATAATAACAGAAATAAATGAATCTAGAAAAACCAAGCCACAATAGAATCAGCGTAGTATAAAGTTTATTCTTTGAAAAGATTAAAAAGTTACACAAATCTTGAACAACATTAAGGAAAACTAGAGATAATCTACATTCTAGCCCGGGCAACAGAGTGAGACTCTGTCTCAAAAAAAAATAAATAAATAAAATAAATTATTTACTAGTAGATTATGCCTTTATAATAATTTAATATGAAAATGTAGATTTTATGGACAATTTTTTAGAGAGACATACCTCACCAAAAGTGATCCAAGAAGATATTGAAAAACTCAATATACTTATATCTATTAAAGAAATACAATCTGTTAAAAAAAAAAAAAGAAAGCAGGAGTCCTAGTTAGTGACATGCTTTTGTTGAACAATCCGGAAACATAGATAACTACTAACTTTAAATTTTTCTAGAGAACAGAAAAGGAAGAAAAAGTCTCCTACTCTTTGGTCAGCCACTTACTAGCTCTACAGTCCAAGGAAAATGCCTAGAAGTCTCACTTGCCAAGTGGGGATAATGATGAGTATCTACCTCATAGAATTGTGATGATTAAATTGGAAAGAAAATGAGGTGCTAAGAGCAGTGTCTGACACATAGTAAGTGCCAAATAAATTTTAGCTATTCTTTTCTTATTTTTATGGTACCCAAACCAGAAAAGGTCAGTGCATAAAAGAAAAACTTTAGTCCAGTATTACTTATTAGCATAGAGGAACAATATTAAGTAACATATTAGCTAACTATATTCAGTAGTATGTTAAAAATACATCATGATCAATTAGTGTATATTCTAGGATTTCAAGGAAGATTTAACATTAAAAAATTTAAAAATCTTAATATATTACTACATTAATAGATTAAAAGAGAAAAAATTATGAGTGATTCAATAGATGCAGAAAACTCCTGCAATAAATGCAGCACTCATTCTTGATGAAAATTTTTCATAAACTGGGAATAGCAAGGAACTTGCCCACCTATCAAAGTGTATCTCAACCTGTAGCAAACATAATTGATGATGAAACCTTACAAAATCTCCATTAAAGTAGGGAGCTAAACAAGTATTTTATTGGAGTTTTTAAACCAGTGCTATAAGACAGTGAAAGTAAGTAAGAGAAATGAAAATTGGAAAAAGAGAAACTAAAATTTTCATAATTTGCAGATGATGTTATAATACATATACAAAATCAGAAATGGCATATAAACAAATTATTTGAACTAGTAAGAGTTAAGCATGTTCCTGGATACAGAATATATACATAAAAACCAAAAACCTATTCATTCCCAATATGCTTAAACTGTTATGGAAATGAAGATCAAATTCATAAGAGAAACAAAAACTGAAAGGCACTTGTATATTTACTAAAGGGCATAAAAGAACACTGAAAAGCTGGATGTTAATCGATGGGAAGACCTAACATTGTTAGGAAATAAATTCTTCCTCAATTAATTTATAAATCCTGTACAATGTCAATTAAACTAACTCTGAAATTACTGTAGAACATGAAAGGGCCAAGAATATAATTCTCTTTTGAATAGGAAAGGAGAGGAAATTCTTTGTAGTTGTAAGGGCAAATTATAAAATTATAAGTATTCAGCCATCTTAGTATTTGTACAGGGCACACCAAATCAACCACTGCAAAGGAATAAAGAACCCAGAAAAAGACTTATACATATGTAAGAACTCAGTAGTGGTGGCATTACTAATTAGTTGTGAAAGAACAAAGTTTTAATAAATGATTCCAGATAAAATTAATTAGCCTTATTAAAAATTTTGTAATTCATACCACATTAAAAATAAATTCCAGATGGATCGAAGACCCAAATGTGAGAAAAAATTCTCTAAAACTTTTGGAAGTAAATATAGGATAATATCTTATTTTAAACAGGACCATACTAAGCACAAAATTCAAAGGAATACACTGGTAACATTGACCTTGTTAAAATGCAAGGCTCTTTACTACAAGATACTGTGAGGGGAAAGTTAATAAAAAATAATAATCTGAGAAAAGCAATTTACAACACATGTAACAACAAAAATTGATATCTTATAGTAAAAAAATCTTCTGAAAATGAGTAAGAATAAGATAAATTAAGAAGCTGATTGTCAGGCAGGTAAGAAGATCTTTAATCTGAATAATTGAGGTGGAATGATCATGGGTTTGAAAATGTAATACCATTTCACATCCACCATTGGCAGACCTATGACAATTCAAACCTCTGACAATACCCAGATTTTAGGGATGTGGAGAAACAAACTCTCATACCATGTCTGTGGTAGTGTAAATGGTCAACGATGTTAGAAAAACACTTAGAGAATATCAACGAAAGTGGATATAGAGTGTAATCCATATTCTAGAAATTCTACTTCTTGGCAGATGCTCTAAAAACCTCTTGTATATGTACATGAGAAGACATGCATAAGAGTATTCTTGGTAACATTGTTGTTAAAAGAAAATTGGGATACCACCTAAATATTTATTGATAAAGAAATGATTAAGTAAATTATGATATAGTTATTTAATAGACTACTATCCAGCAGTTAAAGGAAATGAATTAAGTCTGCAGGAATATTTTAAAAGCATAAGGTTAAATTAAAAATTAAGTTACAAATATATATTTACACAAAATTAAGAATAATGTAAAATGATTCCTATAATTTTAATCAATCTATAGATACGTGGTAAAAGAAATAAAAACCAAGACAGGAAGGATATACATTCTATCAAGATATTGGTTACGTCTGGAAAGGGCGGGAGGCAGGATAGAGGGGAGGAGTAATTCAGGTAAAAAGACAGGGGAAGGATGTGAAAGGAGCTTTCTCTATATCTGCCATTTTTCATTTTTTTCCCCATAGTTTCTGAAACAGTTAAAAACTTAACATTTGTTAAATCTGGGTGTTGGGTACAAACTTATTTCTAAATGCTTAAAATGTTTTGTAATAAAGAGGAAAATATGAAAAGTGATTAACAACAAGAGGTACAGCCACTTTCTATGTATTCTGTGTGGAGTGATACACAGCTATATTAGCTGTAGTATTAAGCAGCAAAGATTTTGACACTTCTGCTGATTTTACATGTGAACTTGGGCTAAGCCTCACAGGAGAAATGTATTAGTTTGAGAAGTCGAAGCCAAGAGGGAGAGAGAATACTGCTATTGCTAATCATTAAAAAAAAAGTACAGGATTCCTCACACAACCTCATGTAACTATGAGCCTGTTACAGAAATTAGACACAGTTTACTATTATTTTTTTATATTTACTTTTCTCCTCTGGGAAAAGGGGGCAAGTTTTTGCAAAGTATATTTAAGTAAAAATACTGTTCTTTGTTTCCTTGAAAACCATATGCTAGTCTATAGTCATATGGAGTAGTTTTATTATCTCTTCCAGAATTAGTTTATTTGGTATAATTTAAAGTATATATCCCAGGGAATGTATTGATGCTGGATTTAAATCTTTAAACTTTCTGGTTTCTCTATATATGTTTGATTTCAAGGGTTTCAAAAATGAAATGCTAAATTGAATTGATTACTAGTATAGAATAACATTTCAGTTTTTGCCAGGTAGTGTCTCTCTCTCTCTCTCCAAATTCTAAAACAAAAATGTTCATCAGTTTTTATTTTAAATTAAATTAAGTGATTATTTACAAAAGTTAGGTATAGGCCGGGCGCGGTGGCTCACGCCTGTAATCCTAGCACTCTGGGAGGCCGAGGTGGGTGGATCGCTCAAGGTCAGGAGTTCGAGACCAGCCTGAGCAAGAGCGAGACCCCGTCTCTACTAAAAATAGAAAGAAATTATCTGGCCAACTGAAAAAAAAAAAAAAATATATATATATATAGAAAAAATTAGCCAGGCATGGTGGCGCATGCCTGTAGTCCCAGCTACTCGGGAGGCTGAGGCAGTAGGATCGCTTAAGCCCAGGAGTTTGAGGTTGCTGAGCTAGGCTGACGCCACGGCACTCACTCTAGCCCGGGCAACAAAGCGAGACTCTGTCTCAAAAAACAAAACAAAACAAAACAAAAGTTAGGTACATATTACCAGAATAAGCCATTCAGATCAATTAAAAAAGTTCAAATGGTTGTGTATGTCACCTTGAGGTGATGCATTTTAAAACAATATAATTTAATTATATTACAATTTTAAATTGTAATATAATGAAATAATGTAATTGTTAAATTTCACTCTGGCTGTGAGAAGCAAAGTGAGGGTTAGCTGGTGCAATGTTTAATTTTATGTATCACCTTGGCTAGGCTATAGTGTTCAGTTGTTCAGTCGAATATCAGTCTAGATGTTACTGTGAAGGTATTTTTTAGATGTGATTAATAGTTAAATGAGTAGACTTTGAGGAAAGCAGATCACCCTCCAAAATGTAGGTGGACCTCATCCAATCAGTTGAGGCCTTAAGAGCAAAGAGTGAGAGATTTCCCAAAGAAGAAGAAATTCTCCTCTAGTCTGTAACATAGAAATTGTGCCTGAATTTCCATCCTGTGGTCCTGTGGAATTTGGACTCAAGACTGCAAGATCAGCTCTGACCTGAGTGTCCAGTGTGTTGGCCTGGCCTATAGATTTTGGACTTACCAGCCCCCACAATTGTGTGAGTGAATTCCTTAAAATCAATCTCTCTCTCTTTCCTCTCTCTCTAGATATGAATATATCTATAAACATATCTAGATATCTATCTTATCTATCTTTCATCTATCATCTATCTATATCTAGATACATAAATATAAACATCTTGCTTCACTGCCCTCTCTCATGCCCCCAGCCTATTGGTTCTATTTCTCTGGAGAACCAATATAGTTGACTATTAGCCAATTGAAATAAATGGTCACCAATATTAGAATTTCCCAACTGTTTTAACACATTCAGGTATACAAAGTTTTCCAAACGTCTAGGATTTTTTTTTTTCCCTCCAGAACAAATGAGTTTATCTGGAAATATGCAAATGATTGCAATCCAGGATATGAATGCTATCGACAATCATAGGCATATCTGGGGGGTAGAAGCTTCATCTTTGTTTAGAGACAAAGGGAAGACGATCACCTAAGCTGCTTTGAAACAAGGTTCCTAGGTCACAGAAGCTCATTGTAGGAGTTGGCTGGAGACAGCTGTTGCCAGGTAAGTGTCCTTGTGCAGGCGGCTTCTCTAATAATATTGCAGTCTTGAGGAATGTCTTGTGATAAGTACTGTTACAGGCATTTGTCCATGAGAGCTTCCCCTGTACAGCCTCCTGACTCCTATTTTTTTTTCTTCTTCTCTTGGAGACGGGGTCTCATTCCAGGCTGGAGTGTAGCAGTGGTGTGATCATAGTTCACTGTTACCTCGAACTTCTGGCCTCAAGCGATCCTCTTGCCTCAGCCTCCCAAGTAGCTAGGACTATAGGCATGTGCCACCATGCCTGGCTAATTTTTCTATTTTTGGTAGAGACGGGGTCTTGCTCTTGTTCAGACTGGTCTCAAACTCCTGACCTCAAGCAAACCTCCCTCTTGGGCCTCCAAGAGTGCTAGGAATACAGGTGTGAGCCACTGCACCCGGCCATAGGACAGTTTTTAGGCCAAAAATAATTTAACTTCATTTACTGCACCCATTGGAAAAAAGTTGCCCATATTTGAGATTTGAAGTGTGTCAACAATCACCAGGGCCTATCACCAGGGCCTAGGCTGAATCTTGCGTGATCCTTTCCCTGTAGCTTTCCATGCTTCCATAACATAAATGCAAAAAGCAGAGGGGAGGCCCTGTGTCAAGTAGGGTGGCCCTGATGGAAACAGAACATGAACATGTAGTAGCACATACAAAGCTGTTTTATACAGTGGGAAGGGGGAAAAAAACTCTAGAAAAATGAGGAAGAATGCACGTCTTTGGGATGTTAGCTATTAACCATCAACATGGAAAGAGAAATAATTTTCTAATTTCTGTAGGACCTGGAGATAAAATAGTGCGGCCTCCACACATGGACAATTCAATCTGTGTGTGCTGAAGTAGAAGTGAAAATAATAATAATTTAAAAAAAAGAAAAAGCTTTGAGCCCACTGGAGGAGGAAAGGGGATGTTAACGACTCCACCCTTTCCTCCTCCTTGTGCTTAAATCTTTCTTTGTGTTCTATTTTGTGCTCTGGACACTTGGGAGATGATTTTTCTGGAAAGTGCAACTAGAATGTTTGCAAAGGAGAGTTAAGAGGAGAGCTGAAGAATAATTAAAAATTTTAAATGGCAGAACACATGATTTACTTGGGTTTCCTACACACCCAGTTCTGCCAATAAATAGATGAGATCAGTTTTCTTGTCTGTGAAGTAAAGAAGTTGGATGTCTTCACTAGATGATCTCTACAGGCTCTTGCCATTTAAAAATTCTGTGAAAATGGACAATGCAGAGAAAAAGTACTTCAGAGCTCTTATTCTCTGCTCATTCACACAATAAACAGAATTATAATTTGGTTTGTTATTTCCATATGAAGAGAGTGTCTGTTATACAAATAAATACCAGAAAGATAATTTATTTTATAAAACTAAATTTAAAAAGCACTACTCCTAATAGACTATGGAGACAGCCAGAAGTTTAATAACACTATTAACATGTATTTTTAGTTTTTTAGATATAAAGCAAGGTTCATATTAGTTAACTTAAAGCCTTGCAAAATATTTAATCCTAACAGAGGAATAAAAAATTGAGTTTGAAAATCAAATAAAAAAGCATTATAGACTTAAATCTAAGATCTGAAACTATGAAACAAAAGAAAACATTGGGGAAATGCTTGAGGACATTGGTCTTGGCAAGGTCTTCTTGAGTAATACCCACAAAGCATAGGCAACAAAAGCAAAATTGGACAAATGGGATCACATCAAGCTAAAAAGTTTCTGCACAGCAAAGGAAATAATTTAAAAAGTGAAGAGACAACCCACAGAATGGGAGAAAATATTTGCAAACTACGCATCTGATAAAGGACAAAGAACTATCATATACAAGGAGTTCCAACAACTCAATAGGAAAAAATCAAATAATCCAGTTAAAAAGTGGGCAAAGGATCTGAATAGACATTTTTCAAAAGAAGACATACAAATGGCCAAACAAGGATATGAAAAAATGCTCAACATCATTAGTTATCAGAGAAATGCAGATCAAAACTACAATGAGATATCATCTCACCCCCGTTAAAATGGCTTTTATCAAAAAGACAGGCAATAACAAAAGGGGAACCCTCACACTCTGTTGGTGGGAATGTAAACTAGTGCAATCACTACGGAGTACAGTATAAAGGTTCCTCAAAAAACTAAAAATAGAACTACCATATGACCCAGCAATCCCACTGCTAGGTATATATCCAAAAGAAGGGAATGCAGTATATCAAAAAGATATCTTCACTCCCATGTTTATTGCAGCACTCCTCACAATAGGCAAGGTTTGGAGTCGACCTAAGTATCCAATAATGGGTGAATGGATAAGGACATTGTAGTATATATACACAATGGGATATTGTGCAGCCATTAAAAAGAATAAAAAATGTATTTATAATTACTTTATTATGAAATAAAATTTGTTTTAGCAGTAAAGAAAAAGAATGAAATCCCGCCTATTTGCAACAACATGGATGGAACTGGAGAACATTATGTTAAGTGAAATTAACCAAGCACAGAAAGACAAATCTTGTATGTTCTCACTCGTATGTGGGAGCTGAATATCAATAACAATTGATCTCATGGAGATAGAGAGTAGAATCATGGTTGTCAGATACTGGGAAGGGTGGCAGGGAAGAGGGTGATAAAGTTGGGGTGGTTAAGGGGTACAAACATATAGCTAGATAGCTAGATAGAATGAACAGTATTTGATAGCACAGCAAAGTGACTATAATCAACAATAGGTATACTTTAAAATAACTAAAAGAGTGGAACTGGAATGTTCCTAACACAAAGAAATGATAAATGCCTGACATAATGGTTACCCCAGTTACTCTGATATGATTAGTATACATTGTATGCCTATGTCAAAACATCACACATACCCAGTAAATATATACAACTACTATGTGTCCATAATAATTAAAAATAAAATATTAAAAAAATGGAGTTTAAAAATCCCTTTCTATTTTCTGCTTGCACAATTTTTTGAAAAGTACCACAATTTTTATGAACCTTAATTTCTTTATGTTTAAAATTGGAATAATAACTTCCTATTTAGCTGGTATTAAAGGTTAAGTGAAGCATTATATGTGAAAGTCCCTGACATATCCAATGTTGAACTCTTCCCTTCCAAATATTCTCTTCCTTCTTCTGTATTCCCCATCTTGATGGTCTACCCATCAGTTATTCTCTGTTGCCAAGCTAGAAATCTGGGAGTTACCCTAAATTGATATTTTCCAAACTCTGATAATATAAACAATTTATGAAGCTAATATTTAAAGAAACAATAGCATATAAAAATATTAGAAACCATCACACATATTAAAGGTATATATTATTTTTTGAAACTTTTGTATCATTAAGATGTATGTTTGTATGTGGAGAGGCACAGGGGAGGGGCTTCTGATACAGAAAGTGTTTTTTAACGTGGGTTATAGTAAAAAAAAAAAAAAAAAGTCTGAAACACTGTCCTAGGATATACTTTCTCTCCTTTCTGTGCAACTGGTCTCCAGCTAAATTGGTTTCTATCAAAAATGGAAAAAATTAGCCGGGTGTGGTGCACGCCTATAGAAGTCCCAGCTACTTGGGAGGCTGAGGCAGGAGGATTGCTTGAGTCCAGGACTTTGAGGTTGCTGTGAGCTAGGCTGATGCCACTGCACTCTAGGCCGGGAGACAGAGAGAGACTCTGTCTCAAAAAAAAAAAAAAAAAAAAAAAAGAAAGAAAAAAGTGTATATCTAAACAAGTTAACCCTACAGAGAAATACTATTTTTAGGATGGGCAGTCAGTGTTTAATAACCACTAAGTGTATTGGGGGCATTTCAAATATGCAGTTGTAAAATAAGTAAGTACCTCAAACACTTCCTGAATTCCTCTTATGCCCTTCTCATCCTCAGATTTGATTCTAGCCTCAGCTTGGGGCAGAGTTAGTTTCTTGCAGAATTCTGTAACTCACTTTGTGGTGACAGTGTCTCATCTCTAGCATGCATTCTTTATAAGTCAGACCACTTCACTACCAAACCCTTCGTTGGCTGCATTTGTTGGCTCCATTCCGAGTTCAGCTCCTCACGCTGGCCTGCAAATCCCTGCATGATTGACTCTTCATGTCCTTATCATCTTTCATGTATCAGCTCATCCTTCTCTCTCCCTTGGTCACCGTCTCCCTGTCACAGATATTGGCTCTCTATTTTTATTTTTGTTGTTTTAAATTGAGAACTGAAAATGAACCCATATGTGACTTAGGATAAGAGTTTCTGGGAAGGGAGTTGAATCTTTGTCACTCCTGTGACTTTTCCTGGTCAATGGTTGGGGTTGGTCTTGCTCAGTGGCTCAGGATTTATTTAGTCAACCGATTGAGTACATGTTCAACTATCTGGGGCTGAGACAGGTAGTGTCAAGGTATCCTCATGGATGTCTTCTTAAACCTGTCTGATAACAAGCCAATTCTTGCAAATCACATTTCTTATCAGATAGGACTCCATTGTCAATAAAATTATTATATATAATAACAGTGGCTGAAGGCTGAAGAATAGAATAGTGGCTGGGGGAAAAATAAAGATTCCAAACTCAAAGAGCAGTAAAACGATTATTTACAACCCCAGGTTGGGGGTACACAATCTTATCAGTTCAGATAATTAAATGTTATGAAAAAAGATCATAGTAACTTATCCCATCTGAGGTAATAAACATACTCCCAGCTATGGTTTGAATGTTTGTGTCCCTTCCAAAATTCATGTTGAAACTTAGTCCCCAATGCAACAGTATTAAGAGGTGTGGCCTTTGCAAGACGATTAGGTCATGAGGGCTCTGCCCTCATAAACGGATTTCCCTTAGAATTGATTAGTGCTTTTATAAAAGGGCTGAAGGGAACTAGTTAGGTCCCCTTTTGCCTTTGCATATAGTGTTCAAGGTTCAATCTTGGAAGACATTGAACCTGCTGGTTCCTTGATCTTAAACTTCCTAGCCTTCAGGACTATGAGAAATACATTTCTATTATTTATAAAATACCTAGTTTCAGGTATTTTGTTGTAACAGCTCAAACTGATTAAGACCCTCCCCTTAGTTTAAAAATTTTTTTATCATGCTAATGAGATAATGATTAAGATATATGAAACATCTGAAAGACGATGACAGATAAACATAGACATATGGGCACTGTTAAAATTTTAATTTGAATTGTGTAGAAGAATTTTATTTGTATATTTAAGAAAAATGGATTAACATATTCAGTTCATTAGATTTACAAAAGTTGCTTAAATACTTACAAGTAATTTGTTTGTTAGGCATTTGTATTAGTTTTCTAGGGCTGCTATAATAAAGCACCACAGATTGGGTGGCTTAAACAACAGGAAATTTATTGTTTCACAGTTCTGGAGGCTAGAAGTCCAAAATCAAGGTGTTGGCAGGGTTGGGTCCTTCTGAGGGCAGGCTGTGTGGGAAAATCTATCCCCTGCTTCTCTCCAAGTTTCTGATTGGTTTGCTGGAAATATTTGGCATTTGTGAGCTTGTAGAAGCATCACTCTCGTCTCTTTCTCTCTCTTCACTAGCATTGTGTGCATGTGTGTGTCCAAATTTTCCCTGTTTATGAGGACACCATTCACACTGGATTAGGGACTCACTCTATTCCAGTATGACCACATCTTAACTAATTCCATCTGCAATGACCCCATTTCAAAATAAGGTTGCATCCTGAGGTACTGGGACTTAGGACTTTAACATATAAATTTTGGAAGGACACAATTAAACTCAAACCCATAATGGCATTTGTCTGACTTATTAAGAGTTTGAATTGAGGAAAGAGATCAGCTATATTAAATTTAAAAACTGAGTAAAACTTGCCATTCTTATTTGAAATAGATTTAAGATTTTAAAAATTTATGTTGACATAAAGGATTAAGAAAAATTTAAAGATTTTTAATTTTAATTTTAATTCATAAGTTAAAGCACAGGCAATTTTAAGTTTTGTTTTCTGCACATAAATCTTTTTAGATATCAAACACTCAACTACAGTCTTCACCAAAGGTTAGCTGAGTATAATACTATATGCCATGATCATAGTCATCAACAGTTCTTTATATGCATTCAACTCCTAAGGAATAAAAAACATACTTAGGCTTCTAGTTCACTCTAGAAAACTCTAAATGTGGGTTTATTTTTATTTTTTTTGTGAATAAACCTAATTGAAATAAACAATGAAACTAGCTTGAAGTGGCTTATTTTCACAATGGAGACTGGAACCCAGAAATTAGACTTTTGCCATTACTAATAATATTAATAATATTATGATATTAAGTAATCTGGATAAATTGCCTTTGAATCTATACAGAGTCAATAAAGTCAATATTGGCATAGTTCACATTATAGGACTGTGTAACATAATCATTCTGATTTCCCTGTTTACCAAATACACAAAGATTAATGTTTTCCAATAAGTTATATAATTTTTCATTAATAGTTTTTACATTTTATGCAATAACATTTTTATAAATAGATGTCTAAAGTAAATAGACTGATGTGATTAAAAACCATACGCCTAGGTGTATTTTCAATGTTATCCTATGAGTTCTTTTAAGTATATATTGTATCTATCCAACGCAAAATGCGTTTACGTTTGTTTAGTACTTTTTTAGAGTACTAAAACTTGGTCCCTAGTCTCTGTATTTATTACCTTATTTAAGTATTCATTTAAAAATATATATGACTTCAGTAATCAATTGGCGTAGTATTTTCACAGTAAAAAAAACCTTCTAATGTTATTTACAATAGCAAAAGAAAATTAAATAACATTGCCAAACAAATCAAAGGAATTTTAATACTAAATATAACTTTTCAAATCTATTCAAATTTAGTATTGGATATACTTTTCCAAATATTATAATAGTATTGAATACAGCCTTTTACACCTTCTGATATATTCCTCCCTGGTATATATGTGTGTGTGGAGTAAGGTAGCATAGCCACCCTCTCTTTCTCTTTATCTCTTCTCCCAGGTTGCAAATTGTTGAGTTTGTTTAAATTGTTGCCTAGATTACTATGGCAGCAGAGGTTTATTTTTATTTTATTTGTTATAATGTTTATTTTATGTGATTGGAATGTGAACAGGTCTCTATCCTTATTTGGGGAGATAAGGATAGGGTCTGGGGGGAAAATCTGTTTGAGCTGTTGATCTGAGGAACCATAAAGGTTTGTGTATGTCAGAATCAATATCAAGGTAGCTATGGAAACATGGAGAGTGCTGTGATCTCTTAGAGGCCTGAGGGAGCTCTGTAAAGCAGAAGGAAGGGCACAGAGGCGGAGGGCTAAACTGTTCTGATTTAGATGCATGTAGTTGTAAAAATTTGTTTATAGTGAACCACAACAATTATTACTACATGTAAATATACAACATGCTTCCTATGGGAAGATAGTTTTATTAGGTTTGTAAAATCTGGTGTTTTTTGAATTACATTTCCTTACCTTCTGTTGCACTCAGTGTTTTACTCAGTAAAAATTACTGTATAAAGTATTCCTGAAATGCAGTTATTTGCTCAGTGAACTAGATTCTTGCAATCTAGCCTAAAGAAGTTGAAGAGTTCCATAACTTTTCAAAGTTTATTTTAAATCTTTATTGCCCAGCAAAGCAGAAATAAAAAAATCATTTGAAGAGTAAGCTTGATCTTTCTAGGTTCTTCCTGATCTTAATTCATCCTTTAAGAAGTGTTTTACTTCTTATTATAGGACTCTTATCTCTAGAATTTTATAGCCCAAGGTTTCATTCTAAGATATTTGAAACTTATAAATAAAAATATTGTTTAGTTCAGAGTTAGGAGGACTGATTCTGGGTCAGCTAGATAGCTATCTAGGTAAGCCTTCAGTGCAATCCTAAAGACAATAATGAAAATATTGATTTGCTATCTTTGTAATAATTGGGAATTGTTAGAATGGAATGTTTAAAAAATTCTAAACATTTATAGATAAAAAATGAAATTATGAGAAGACCATAAATAAAAATGTCATTATCAGAAAGTTACTGTTTGAGGTAGAATTAATATTAATTTGAATCTCCTTATAATAGCAACTTTATTGGGTATAATTATCCAGATGTAACAAATGAGAGGCATGAAGCCTAGAAACGTGATAAACTATGGCAGAACCATATAGTAGATTAAAGGAAAGAAAACTCAGTGTTTGGATTACTTCTCATTTCAAAGTCCAGTTCTTTCCAACACACGACGCTATCCCCCAGAGGCAGTATTTAAAATGAGAAAATATTGTTCCTCATCCCGTTGACATACTGAGAGTGAGTGACCATTTGTTTAAAAAGAGAAAAAAGCCAAAGCAAACACAACAGAGATTTCTTTCCTTTTCTTTCTGTGTTTTGTCAGCTGATATGAAATGTCAATGTTAAAACTAAAAATGAAGTTCTCATTAAATAGAAACTTCAGCAGAGGACCAAGTGTTCTTCAAGAAAATCTAATTTATTTATTTTTGTGTAACAGGGTATACTAACTAAAAATGTGGTCTCTATTTTTTCCTATTTTTCCTGCCAAACATTGATGGGGTAAAGCTAAAAGGACAAAACAAAGCAAATAAAAACAAAACAAAACAAACAAATAAAAACAAAAGGAAAACCAACTGCTTTTTATAAAGTGCAAGCAATGGAGGATGTGAAATTTAGATTTACCTTTCAGACAAAGTGTATTTCTGGATGGCTCTCATGAGCCCTTCAGTCCAACAAATGTACGGGGAGTACACACCCATGGCTTGTAGAAAAAGGTTGAAATAACTCAAATACATATATATTTTAGCCTAAAAATCTAACAGTTCTGATGACAATATAAATTGCTGAGTGTATATTTTAGTCAGTGTCACATTTCTTTAGACATGTGTGGCTTCTTTAGGAAAATATGTCTTTTCTTTGTATGGTTTTAATGAGTTTTGTATGTATGTGGAGATATGGGTGTTATTTTTGTTCATTTTGAGGGATAAGTTAGAACTGGTCTTAGAATAGCTGAGGTTCTTTATACATTTTTAAAATAATAAATATTATGCAATATGAAGAAACAGTTTTATTGCTCCACCTGCATATGTAAATTGCTTGGACAAAGCATTTACATTGCATTCCTATACTGTGGATAATATATTGAAGATGGACAGCCACTTTACTGGCCAACACATTAAGTGAGACATAAACAGAAAAGTGGGTATAAAATGAACTATAGAAGACCAAGGATTATGGAATTTCTCAGAGCAGCTGGTGACAAGCTGTTCCACCATGAGCTGCAGAGATTTTACACCAGTCTTCCCAAGAAGTTTTCATATTCTAGGTGGATTGTTTAGTATCTAGTAAGTAACTGTTAGAGATATCCTTGCTCTAGGGGTAGGACAAAAGGCTTGTGTCAGGGGTAAATGCTTAAATTTGGACTCAGACACTGCATTGCTGGCTAGCCACATATGTTTTAATAAAGCACGGCATTTCTAAATATGCCCAGACTTAAGTGTACTTTTGTCACTTTGAATACTTGTTAACTGAGGCAACCTGTGGCTCACAAGTGAATAGGAGGCGAGACAAAGCTCTGGGAAGGTCAAGCAGGTATGACATCATGCTTTAAGAGAGATTGTAAAAATGGATTTGACAATTCTCAATGTATATGGGACTACTGATGCCCTTGTTTATCGTATTATTTAAAACCA
Organism: Varecia variegata; assembly: GCA_028533085.1. Lineage (NCBI taxonomy): Eukaryota > Metazoa > Chordata > Mammalia > Primates > Lemuridae > Varecia > Varecia variegata. Next base: position 37,803,107 of record CM052439.1, on the reverse strand, counting down.
AATTATCTAGAATGTACTGATGGATGGTTATGATCAAATGTAAACTTTCTATGAGTAAGAGGGGAAAACCACACCCAACTTCTGGGTTGTTTCTAAAGGCAGAACTTGCCACTCTTAAAGATCCTGTGAGGTGATGCACTTTGAATTGGGAAAATAAAGAATAAGGAGGGAGAACTTAAAATACAGGTATTTTTTCTCTAGTGCTAGAACTTGTGTTATGGGCACATTTATGCCATGTTTAATCTCCTGATTGTGGGCTTGCATTTAGATTTTGGCCACTCCAAGTTATTGTAGTTTGAGTATTAATGGAATGTGACATTATTTTTTTTACTCTCTGGCCAGTTAGCTTGAGGATCCCTGTTCTACATTACATGAATATATTAATACATATATGCAATAATATGAAATACATAGAAATTTAAATGCATATTCACATACCTGACTGAAATAGATGTTTCTCTTCATTTAACATTAATATTTGGGGAGAATGATACGAAGATAATTCCTAGTATCTTAAGTAAAAGTAAATTGATGGTGAGTGATATGTAAAATTCAAACTGAAAAACCTCATAGCATGAAGTGTCGGGTTTCTTCAACAAATAACTTTCAAGGAAACAAGAAAGAAAGAGATAGTGAGATAATTTATTGATGAAAAAAATGAGATGTAACAACCAATTAAAATGTATGGTGTTTATTAGTATCCTTTTTCAAACAAATTGTAAATATATGACAACTGGGAGAATATAAACATCATTTAGAAATTTGATAGGAAAAAATTACTGTTAATTTTTGGAGTATGATAACAATAACATGGTTGTATTGGTGGTTGTGAGGTTGGGTAATGTGTACATGATAGTTCATTATACTATTAATTTATGTGTGTTTTGACATTTCCATAATACAAAGTAAAAAAAAAAGTAAATTGATAGTTACTTGAGAGATCTCTCTGTTTGGCAAAAATAAGTTAAAACTTTGATAGGACATGAAGATCTGGGCTTAGAGTGTATCTTGAAATTCCTATTAAAGCTTACTGTAAATAATCTGAAAACTTATTTTTATGGCTAGTACAATTATTACTTATTACCAGAAGAACTGTGGCTGACCTCCTCTTTTTAAATGAAATCTCATAATTTTCCTAAAAGGGCATGTCGGTACATTCCCAAATGCAATACAGAAATCCCATCCCTATTAAGATGTTTCAGTCATTAAATTGCTTTCTCAAATTATTTTCTTGGGCAACTTATCTTCTTTGATTTTTGATGTCAATTTTCTGAAGAAAGAGGAAACTAATTATATGTTTTGCGCATAAGAGAGGCATCAGGTAATGTTGGCAAGATAGTATGTTTCTCAGCTTAAACATTAGGAATCTGAGGCTGAGGTCTTTGTGAACAAAGATAGATTCAAGTCAGTCTTTTGTTAATTGGCTCTCCAAAGTTCCCCATAACCCTTGACTCTAACTACATGCCCATATCAGTTTGACCACATTGACTAAGACAACTAGTTATGTTGGTGTGTAATGAAAGTGAGAGAAACTGTATAATCAATTAGTGCTAAAAATTACTAGCTAACATTGAGTGCTCATAGCATATTTGGCACTGTGTTAAATGCTTTGTTTACAAAACTCCATTTAATTCTCACCACAAACCAGTATGGTAGGTGAAATTCTTACCTGCCTATAGATAAAACTGAGGCTCAAAAAAATCTTAAACAGTTTTTCTATGGTTGTACTTCTGGCAAGTGATGGATCTTCAATTTGAATGTGGATATTATGCATTTAATAAATTTTTGTAAATGTTTGCCATTGTCAAGGGTGCTAGTTTTTTATCGTTTTAAAAGTTGAAAAAAACAGCTCAACTATATCAACTATATATCATGTACTCAGGATATTTAAAATTATTCTGAAGATATTAGGGAACAATAAGGCCCTCTGATACTTTGGAGAACTTTAATAAGTGTATGATTCAACCAAAGGGGTGGGACTAGTGAATACATGGAGATTCAACTTTTTTGAGTACAAGAGTATAATAGACCACTCTTAGTGAATATAGCCTTCAAGAATAAGTAAATGAAAGCATAAGGCATGAAAAGAGAAGAATTTTAGAGAACGGGCTAAATTTGAAAAGAAAAGTAAGGGGTTTATACCATGACTCTATTAATTGGTTTTGATTTTGTATAAGTGAGTTGAAATTTAATTATCACCCTCATTCTATTGTGCATTTGGTCAGCTCCAGACTAACTAGCTCAAAACTCTGTATTCTGCCCCTGCTCTATGTCTCTGGATATCTCATAACTTATATCATATTAAACATTGTCCTCTGGTTTATTGACTTATTCATTAGCTGCTCTTTTCCTTCCTGCCTTGCTCTTATTGTTTCTTTCTAGCATCTACCCTAAAATGTTCTTAAAAAATTCATCAAACAGGGGCCTCTATGTCTAGCTAAAAAAAGAAAGGTCTGGCAAATGGTTCAAATGTTCAGGAAAACCAGACAACTAATCAACAAGTCGTGACATCAATGACTTCCATTAAGAAGCCAGAATAATTTCACTCCTACTTCTGGCTCCCCTTACCTATTCTAATCATCTCAACAGAAAATGCTGAATCTTATGCTTGCTGTGAAAAGGTCAGTTGTATAATGAGTTGTTTTCATTTCTTAGTATATGTTAATAGATCTTTTAGACAAATGTTACTTATTTTTATTGGGTAAAATATACATAACATAAAATTTACCATTTTAACCATTTTTAAGTATACAGTTCAGTGGCATTAAGTACATTCACATTGTTGGACAACCATCACCACCGTCCATGTGCAGAATTTTTCATCATCCTGAACTGAAACTTTGTATCCATTAAACAATAACTACCCTTACTTTTTCTGTCTAGCCTCTGACAGTCTTTATGCTACTTTCTGTCTGTATGAATTTGACTATTCTAGGTACCTGATATAAGTGGAATCATACAATACTTGTCCTTTTATGTCTGGCTTATTTCACTTAGAATAATGATTTCAAGGTTATTCCATGTTGTAGCATGTATTGGAATTGCTAATCGATCTTTGATTCTAGCTATACTAAGATTTCCTATTTGGCTCATCTGAAAATGCAACTACTGCTAAGGAGATGCTTCACCTGCCTCAAAGGATTAATAAGATAAACATTGGGATTTCTGATTTTGACTAGCTATTATATATTCACTAGGTTACTTGACCATGTTTCAAAAGTCCTTCTTAAAAGAATACATTTCTGAAAAACTACATAGTGAATGACTTAGCTACATAGTACATGATTTAGCTGGCTAAAATCTCTGGGGAAGGTAATTTCAGAATGCCCGTTTTTATAAAAGTGGTCATAGGTCTTTGTTTGAAATTAGGACATTTTTCAACATAAATGTTATTGTGATCTATAGGATGTAACCTTTAACTTGCTCCTTTATGTCAACTTTAAGATCAGATTCTTGGCATAATATAATAGCATTCCAACATCTAGTGAAAACAGATGACTTCTTTTATTAAAACAAAATTGAAATACTTTAAGTTTTCACTTAGCTTTAAAAATATTTATCATCAGTATATTTGATTATGTGCCTAAAATCCAACAGTCCATCATGTAACAACTGTAATTTATTTAATTTATTCATTTTTGAATATAGCATGCACATAAAATTATTGAAACTATACAGGTTCTGTCCTATTTTTGTATTTCCCAACATAAAACGTGTAAGTTATTATATAAATATATTTTAATTAACCATTTGAATTCAATATTTATGCATAAAGTTGTGTCATGTTACATTTTGCACAATTTTTCACAAATGTCATCTTATTCACTAGATCTATTGAACTAATTTTACTGAGCAACTGTGCAATGTCACTTTACTGTTCTAGAAAATTACAATTCAACTATAAAGAAGACAGGAATTGACTTTGTCTTCACAGAGCTTTTATTAACTACTGGGGAATATAGATAAATAGATAACTGTAATGCAGTGTGATATATACTATGATAAGTACAGAGGGATAGCAGGCACACGTACAATAAACATATAATATATAAAAGCTGAGGACCCTAATAAAAACATATGCCTGAAGAGAAGACCATGCCATCTTTGCTTGGTGGTAAGCCAAAGGGGTACTTATGGGTAGCTCAAGATACTCTTCGGAAAGCTGATGTTAATCTCCAGTTAATGGACAAATGAATAATTAATGACTCCACATTTTATCCCTTAGACTAAATTTTGATTGATATATCTTGAACTTTGAGACTAAAGAAAACTTAAGACAATAATAACCAGGCATTCACCAAAAGCATCCATTGAATACCAGGTCAAGCACAGCTACTTTTAAGTATACACATAAAACCCTTTGCAAAATGCTCTCCAAGGAAACTGGTGTGGCAATTATTTTCAAATCATTTGAAATTTGGTGAGTATATACCAAAGATGATTACTTTCATCTTAGAGTAGTTGCTATGTTGTTTGTCTTCCTGGCAAAAGTTAGCTAGTAAGGTTAATTGTATGCTTAGGTTTCTTCTAATTCAAGATTCCCAAACAATGCAAGTTACATTCTATATCGATGTGTGTATGTGTATATGTGTGTATGTATTCAAAAGGCTACCAGATCATTAATACATTAATTGTAAAAATCAGGGAAGTGGTGAGAAATGTGGTAACACAACTTTGCTCGGTCCCACAAAATTTTTCATTGCTCTGCCAGAAGTATCATTCCTTCAGCTGTGTTTTTTTAATAACAGCTTCTTTATAAACAGCAGACACATATATTCAATAAGTATAAAACCCCTATTATGTGCCAAGAATGTGAAAAATATGAACATTGTCCTTAAAAGATAAACTTTGAACAAATAATCAGATATTTGATGAGTAATACAAACGGAAGTATAGAATTTTATACAGAATAAAACAGGAAGACCCAATGTAGGTTCTCAGTTCAGGAAGATTTTCTGAAAAAATAAAACAAGCTGATACCTAAAGGATGAGTAGGAATTTTTAGATATGAGACTGGGGGATAGAATGTTCTAGAGGAGAAAAGAGCCTGTTGGAAATTTTCTGGCAATAGAGACAGAACCTCACATTTTAAGGACTTTGAGAAGAACAACATGGTGCCTTAGAGGAGAAATAGGAACATCTGGATTATTGTTTAAGAATTTAAGATTTAATTTTAGGAGCAATGGGTTCTAGGAAAGTATTTGAAATGAAGGTGTAACATGACCAGATTTTGTATTAAAAAGTCAGTCTAACTTAAACTTGTCTTGGGAGTATGAATGAGATGCAGTGTATTGATTCAAGACATAATTATGAGGTAGAAACAATAGGGCTTGATGAATTGGTAGCCCGTAGAAATACAGGAAGAGGGAAGGGCCAAACATGACTTTTAGTTTTTGTCTTGAGAAAGTTTTATGGATTCCATTTACTGTGAGAGGAAACTGGGCGAAACACAGGCTTGAGATGATTTCAGTTACTGAGTGTGAAGTAGTTGGGAGAAATTCTATGACTAGGTGGTGCCCCAGCATGTATTAATATTAGAATGAATAGCGTAGCAAATATTCAAAACATTATTTGTTGAATGAATATCTAGTGAATATATTCACTTAGAAAATGAACATGACAAACCTGGAACACCAGGTATGGATATATCATGGAATAGATGATTATCGGAAAGTGAAATAGCCCACACAAAAAATGTGACATTTAAAGGAAAGAAGAATTAGAGTAGCTCCTTGAACAAGCCCATCCATTAAAATGATGAGTAGAAGTGGAAAGTAGGCAAAGAATTCTGAAAAGGACTGAAATAAGGTGGAGAAAAACTAGGAAATGGTGTTTTTAAAAAGTGTTTCAAAAAGAGGACATGGTCAATATTGTCTGATGCTTCTGATGTTAGATAATAATTTTTCAGTAATCTAAATGAGAGCATTTTCAATAGAATAGTGAAGGCAGTAATCAGGTCGGGTTTGAGGATTGAGTGAGAGATGAATAGTACATGGGGAGAGCATTTGAGGATAACTCATTCAATACATTTGGAGAAGAGAAAGCAAAAAGAAATGTAGAGAGGTAGTAGCAGAGGTCATTCAGGCTAGGTTGCAAATTCTAGCTTTGCTGTTTATTATTTATATGACTTCTAATAATTACTTAATTCTTATGTAAAGAAAAATGTAAGACTTTGGAATTAGCAAAAGAGGTTACTGAGTATCTTTCCATGGAAAGCTGGAGCCTCTGAAACTACCTGATCCTATAGGGATATGCATATTTGTAACTGACTATTTTATAATTCTGTAGAGTTAAAAGTTTACTTACAGAACACTGAAAATAATACCAATATTTCTTGTTTATAAACATGCAAATAAATTTGGTCTAGTGGAGATTAAACTGATTTCTCTCCGCAGTTGTGGACAGAAGCTAGTTTTTCAGTCTGTTTTAAAATTCATGTCATCATTCCTCTACTCCATATCAATTTGTGATTTTTTGACTTCTTTGAATTGGCTGTAAAATTCATCTTGTTCTCTCATTTAACTAATGAGTTTAAATAAATAATTAACATATATCCATTTTATATTTGTATAAAAATCATGATTTTTACACTTTTTAAAAAATTATCTTTTTTTATAAGTGCCAGTTTGCCCAACTGGGCAATGAGTTGTTGAGAGGGGTAATTAAGATATTGTGAGTAAAAATGCTTAACACAGTGTCTGTCCCTACAAAGAAATATAAGGTGGTTGCTGGAGGGGAGAGTGGGGTTAAATATGGGTGTTTCTTTTTAACTGATGTGAGAGACATGAGCATGTCTAAATATAATGGAAAGGAGACAGAGTGGGAGAGGCTGAAGGTGTAGAAGAGAGGAGGGAAAATTAACTGATCAGAACCTGATGGGCGATAGGAGGGGAAGGAAGTTAGAACATTTAGGCAGAAATTGAATTTTGATAGGAGGACAATTCTTTCTCATGACAGGCAAATAGAGGACAGGATGAATATAGGTACAGGTGTGCTTGCAGATTTGGTGGTCAGAAGGTAAGAAGGTTTCCATCTGATGAAGTCAATTTCCGAGAAAGAAGAAAGTGATGAGATTGGCAGTTTGAGGAGAGTGGGGAAGGTGGGGAAGGACATTAACATGGTGCAGAGATAGGGTGATGCTGGCTGAGCAAATGGAACAGGATCACTAGACTGGGTTTAGAGCTTGAATTGGGGCTGGTCATCAGGCAAATTTACTGACACCGTGTGGTTTAGTAACCTATGGACTTATCAGTTTGCTTACAGGCATGGTGAAAGCATCACGAGGTTTTAACAGGTGAATATTATGCAAGGGTGCAAAAAAATTCTTCATGTCATAAACCTGTAAAGACAAAAAGAACAAGAGAGGTGGCAGCAAATAAGAAATTCAACAAGATTTTGGAAGCTGAATATCAGATGGATGAGAATAAATAACAAGAGAAAAAAATAATTAAACCTAACCTAGAAACTGAACTGAAGAAGCCAAAGGAAACAAGAAACCATAAAATATAATATAAACTGTGTAGGGAAGAACTTAGTGATGAAAGCAGCATAAAGGATAGGGAGAAAGAAGGACAATTTGATATGCTCATAGGCCAAAGAATTTCTTACCTAACTTCTCAACAGCATATTTTTTCCTTAAACATTTTCTTAATGTTGTTTATTTTGCTCTGGTTTCCACCACATCCTTCATCCTGAGTTAAGCATTCTCTTAGTCTTTGTTCCTTTCTCCTTCTCTATCTGAATGAATATACATACATATAAATACATAAATGCACATGTATACAGACACACATATGTAATACATGCATTAAAGAAAGCTAGGATCATATTACTTTGTAATTGTATATCATGGACATTTTTCTATGTCATTGTCTTTCCACAGTTACTTTTCACATGGCTTAATATTCCATAATAGATTATCTTAATTTCATCAATCAGCACCTTTTGATTGAACATTTTCTCAAAATTTTAGTATCATACATAACATTGCGATGAAAATTACATATGAATCTTTGTACAAAGCTTCAAACATTAGAGTGCTTTTACTAGCTACTTATAAGTAGTATAAATGAACTGGTGATCATATATGTAATTCTTAGTAAGGAAATGTATGCAATAAAAATTTCTTTAATTGCTTATTAAACATATAATACTGAATTTAAGATACATAAAAGGGAATACTTTCTATGAAGTTATTGAAATATAATCTCTGATGGTATATCCATGTTTCTAGCTATATTTACTCTGCTATCTAGAGACATTTAGTTGTTTGATTTTTAAATATTTTTAAATTAAAAAATATAAATACATATTTATTGTTAAAACACAAACACAAATCAGATTGCTTTGTGATTACTTTCTTCCTATAGCTTAGGTTTAATTATGTTTTTCTTTTGTTATATATTCTCATCCATCTGATATTCAGCTTCCAAAATCTTATTGAATTTCTTATCTGCTGCCACCTCTCTTGTTCTTTTTGTCTTTACAGGTTTATGACATGAAGAATTTTTTTAACTGTCTCTTTAGTGGAGTTTTTAGAAGGAATAGATGTGTGTTCATTCTACTATCTATACCTAGAGTCTTCATTCTTTTTTAAACTTTAAATATTTAACTGACAAATAAAAATTGTATATATTTAAGGTATACAATGTGATGATTTGATACATGTATACCTAATGTAATGCTTACCACAATCAAATTAATTAACACATTCCTCATCCATTCTGTAAATTATATCCATAGAACTTGTTCATCTTATAACTGAAAGTTTGTACCCTGTGATCAACATCTCCCCATTTCTACCTTTCCTACCTCCCTAGCCCCTAGCAACTACCATTCTATTCTATGAGTTCAATTTTTTTTTTAGATTCCACATATAGGTGAGATCATATTTGTCTTTCTGTGTCTGGCTTAGCTTATTTCACTTAGCATAATGTCCTTCAGGTTCATCCATGTTGTGGCAAATGGCAAACTTTCCTTCTTTTTTTTAAATGTATACTACATTTTCTCTGTCCATTCATCCATTGATGGACACTTAGTTGTTTTCATATCTTGGTTATTGTGAATGAGGTTGCAGTGAGCATAGAGGTGCAGATATTTCTTCAAGATATTGATTTTGATTTGATTTGATATTTTTGATTTTTTATTTTGATTTTAATTCCTTTAATATATATCCAGAAGTGGAATTGCTGGATCATATGTTCTATTTTTTTTTTGATGAACCCCTATATTGTTTTCCAATAGAGTTGTGCCAATTTACATTACCACCAACAGTGTAAAAGGGTTTCCTTTTATAGACAACCTTTGTAACACTTGTTATCTCTTGTCTTTTTGATAATAGCCATCCTAACAGGCATGAAGTGGTATCTCACTATGGTTTTGATTTGCATTTTTCTGATGATTAGTGATGCTGGTGCTTTATATGTCATCTTTGGAAAAATATCTATGTAGGTCTTTTGCCCATTTCTAAATTGGGTTATTTGGTGTTATGCTATCGAGTTGTATGAGTTCCTTGTATATTTTCAATATTAATTCTTTATCAAATGGTTTGCAAATATTTTCTCCTATTCCATAGTTTGCCTTTTCATTTTATTAATTGTTTCCTTGGCTATGCAGAAGCTTTTTAGTTTGATGTAGTCCCACTTGCTTTTCTTTCCCCATAGCATATTGTTGGTGCCCTTGTCAAAGATTAGTTGACCATATATGTGTAGGTTTATTTCTATTCTCTTTCATTGTTTTATGTGTCTATTTTTATGATAGTATATAGTCTTGACTACTTTAATATAGTTTGAAATCAGGTAGTGTGATGCCATCTTTGTTATTTTTCAAGGCTTCTTTGACTACTCAAGTTCTTTTGTGGTTCTATATGAACATTAGGATTGTTTTTTCTATTTCTGTGAGAGATGCCACTGGAATTTGGTAGGGGTTACATTGAATCTGTAGACTACTTTGAGTAGTATGGACATTTTAATAATATTAGCTATTCGAATCTATAAATGTAGGATATTTTTCCATTTATTTGTGTCTTCTTCAAATTCTTTCATCAATGTCTTATAGTTTTCAGTGTAAAGATCTTTTACCTCCTTGGTTAAATTTGCCATTTCCTTTACTCCCTTTCGAAAAGGATAACCAGACACTATCTCAAAGATTTGGCTTCCAAGACTCTTATTTCAGTTTCCTTGTTGACTTGCTTTGTTTTGTGAGCTGTTTCCACGTTTAATCTGCCCAAATCATTTAGTTTACATTGTATGTATTCTCTTTCCTACTCACACTGTTGGCTTTTAAAATTCAGAAATCATGATTTTGATTCCAGAAAGTTCCTTTTTTCTTGTATGGTAGATTTCTTAAGAGTTCTAATCACTTTTAATATTAAAGCTCACCCACCTGCCTGCCTGCCCTTCCCTCCTTCCTTCCTTCTTTCCTTCCTTCCTTCCAGTTAATAGAAGCCCTCTGTTGAAGGAAAAGGCTACCATTCAGGGTATTAAACAGAAAGCTGATTTTATTGCTTGCTAATCATGGGAGAGCAGTGCTTGTGGTGCCCAGTCTCTCTGAATGAACCACAGAGGCATGTATACCAATGTCAACCTGTTATTGATCATGTAGAGTAATGACTACTTGTTTCTATGGCCAAAGAAAAGTTGTTTCTTAGGAGTATAGAAACCTTTTATTCTCACTCTTGTTTTAATTTTTGTCTGTCACTTTGAACAACTTATTTCCTTTATATGATTGATCAGTCAGTGTATATTTCTTCCATACTTGTGTAGGTGAGATTGGTGGACTAGCAACATGAAGTAGGAGTAGGTCAGCAAGCCAAAACATTTATGTTGAGGCATGGACCTAATTCTCTCAGGTCTTGAATTTTTTTGATGTGTATGGTGAGAAACAATTCTTTCTTCAGCTTTGTTATTCCTGAGTTGATAATGTCATTTTAAAATTTTATAGCCATACTGATTTCTTGTGTATTTTCATATCATGAAGCTTTTCCCAAATTGTTAAATGTTTTTCCAAACCAAGAATGTTAATGGTTGTAGAATTGGAAAATATGCCTTTGTCTTTCCTGCCATCACTTTAATATTTCTAGAATCCTATTAGCAGAAAAATATTTTTGTTAGAATTTGTTGTAAATAGAGGAATTTTTATTTCTTCAGGTTGTTAATAGCTATGACCATTTGAATCTTGGTATTAATTAAATTAATTAGTTAATTCAGAACTATTAAGAAGTAGAAATAAATGTGACTGGATTTAAAAAATATATCATTTATCCAAATATAATTACTGACATATATGTGTATATATTTAAAGAGATATACAGTGTGAGAGAAAGATTTAAGAGAGGGTCAAGAGAGAGGTAAGATGGCAGATGAGAAAAACGGCCAGCTAGAGTGTCTCTTCAAGAAAGATAGATTTAGAAGAAAGTGAAAAAAAAAATAAACAGGCAGACAAACATAGATCAGATGAGGGTCGGAAGGAAGGGTGCCTGAAACTATAGGAGACTCCACAGGAAGAAGTTACGGAGGAGAACTGGAAGGAGAAAGGCCCCGGAGATGCTTGGAGACCAGCGACAAAGGTAGGTGTAAGGTTTTTAGGATTGGCCGGCGCCAGAGAAAGACGAGCAGAGTTGAAAGGAGTAAGTAAAGAGGCTTTATTGGAGCGCTCCCAAGTGAGGATAACGGGTACTGAGAGTGGGGCCCCAGCGAGAATTTCTGGTCCCGGGAGAGAGAGAGACCCGAAAAGTCGCCCGCCCAGAAGTCTGAGTGGGTTTATATATGTTTTTTGGGCTGGGGGATGGGGGTTTCTTTGGCGGGAAGATTTCTGCTTGCGAAGAGTGAGGAATTTCTTTGTTGCAGTTTTAGGGCGGGTATTGAGGAATAGGAGGGGCTGCTTCTTTTTTCATTAAGGAAAGGAGGGGTGACTGCCACCAGCCTTACAGTAGGTGGAGCAGTTAAATTTCCTCTCCCTTGCATCTCTGACTGCTGGTGGGCTCCTGAGTGGTTGGAGAGACCTGCCAACACCAGCCCAGAGACGGCTGCTGCCAGTGAGTGGTGAGCCTCTTGAGGACAGGGCACCAGGCTCCCGGCTCCCTCAGGGCACCTCCGGCCCCACAGACCTGAGCCGATCAGCAGGCGCCATATTGCTTCATTCCCCCCTCCCCCTTCCCTACTCGGGGCTGCCAGAGAAACCATTTAGCCACCACCCGGAGGCATCTGCAGGGAATGGGACCTTTTCTTTTGAGGCCCTACAGCGAACTGAGGGGTACTCAGACTGTGAACTCCGTACCCCCCGCCAGCCCTCCCAGGTGCTGCTTGCCTGGTGACTCCAGGAGAGCAGGGCAAATCCTGAGGTAGAGAGACATTGATCCAGCTTGGGCACCCTGTGGGTGACTGGAGACCAGCACTCTTCTCCCTGGCAGGGTCAGGGATTGATCTCCAGGGCCCAGGGCATGGGCCTGCAGACCAGATCCTGTACACCCAGGTCTTGACCTCATTGCCTGGGGGCACAGAAGGGATATTTGTGAACTAGTCTACTGAGGTGTGTATGCCTTCAGGGGCAGATCAGAGTGGAGGAAATAAGTGTTAGGTGATTAACTTAAAAATGTATATATGTATATAGTTACAGCTGAATGTTATGGATTGGGAATGTAATATAAGGCCAAATAGGGGCCCTTGAAATGGAGGGGACATGCTTGCTGCAAGGAATCCTATAATGCTATTCCAGAAAAAAATAGATGAAAAAGGACAAAATTAAAAGTATTCTAAGAGTTTCATCTTACTGAGGTATGGCAAGTAGGAAGTTATGGAAAACAGAGTTTGCTGGTGGGAAATAGGGAGGTTTTGTTCCCCCCCCCAAATAGTAGTTTCTGATTATGTTGCTAGGAAAAGAAAGGAAGGAAATTGATAAAGGTATACTAACAAAATTAAATAGCATTTAAAAAGGACAAAGATCAAACGTGAAATAAAAAGCAATTAGACAAATTAGCAGAATTAAGGAAAAGGAAACAAAAATAATTTAGAAAAACAGGAAATAAAATATGATAGATGGAAGAGAAAACATACATATTAGTCATGACACTATACAAGAATGAATTGAATTCACCCACTAAAACATAGAGTGACTCAGAAAAGCACATCTAACTTGTATGCTCTTTCAACAAAAAAAAGTGATAAAGAAGCTTTAAAATAAGGAGATGGGTGAAGAGACAGAAGATCCAGACAAACTAAAGTAAATCAGGAATGGCCATATTAATATGAGAAATGGTGTAATTTATTAATAAGAGCAATTAATAAGGGTAAAGGTGGATATCATGTCATAATTAAAAATACAGTTTATGAAAAACAATAATAAAACTAGAATATTCCAAGAAAAGTAGCTAAAGATAAAAATCAATATATTTAGGAATAAAAAGATAAATTCATAAAACATAATTATAGTGGAAGATTTTTATTACAGTTTTTGTTGAGAATTAGACATGATTAGTAGACAAAAATAAGCAAGGAAATTTCATGGAATTATTTTAAAAACCTGGCTCAATATATAAAGATCCCTATATCCCTAGATATTATTTTTTTCATTTTTTCATAAATTGGTTAAAAATTGATCATATATTGCCACATTAATTCATTTAAAGTATGGAGATTTTTATAAAGCAATTTCTCTGTTTATACTCATAAAATTAGAAAGAATAAAATATTGAAATATAAACTACCTAAAAATTAATAATCATTTTCCTAAATAATCCATGAACAAAAAGGCATTCAGTTGAGAAATCATAAATTATCTAGCAAACAAGGAAGAGAAAGACACTTTATATTAAAGCAAAGCAGAGAAATTCACTTAACAATTACAAAATAGAAACACACACATCTAGGAGTGAAGCTGGAGTGAATGAGGAGAAAGTAGTTAGTACAGATAAAAGTAGAAATTAATGAAATAAAAAAGAAAATAAAGTATAAAGAATAAATCAATCCAATAGCTTGTTCTTTGAGGAAGCCAATAAAGTAGACTAACTTCTTAGAAATTTGAAAGAAAAATGAACAGAATAAGTGTGAAGGGAAACACTGCCAGAAAATTTGAAGTTATTAAAGAGATCATAAGGCAATGCAATGTATAAATCTGTGGCAACAAATTTAAAAATCATGAAAACTTAATTGTTTATTTGAAGGATATTATAAACTAACCAAGGAATAAAGAACTGTAAATCTTGGATAAACCAATTATCGCTCACAAAATTGCTTAGTAGTCTACCATTGGAAATAGAATGAGGACCATTTCCATTGGAAATGGAATGAGAAGTTTACAGCTAACTTCTAAAGTTTAACGAACAGAAAATTCTAATATTTAATGTATTACTGTTTAACCCCACCAATTTGTAGTTTTCCCTAATTTATTTATAATGCTGACATATCTTTGAAAACAAATGTGTTATATATAGTACAGTATTGGGGAGGGGATTGGTTCTAGGACCTCCACAGATACCAGAATCTAAGGGTGCTAGAGTACCTTATACAAAATGGCAAAGTATTTGCATATAGTTTATGCACATCCTTTGTATACTTTAAATCATCTCTAGATTATTTATAATACTTAATATAATGTAAACTCTGTGTAAGTAGTTGTTATACTGTATTGTTTTTTATTTATATTATTATTTATTGTCATATTTTTAATTTTTAAATTTTTTTTCTGAACATTTTTGATTTGTGGTCAGTAGAATCTGTGAATACAGAACTCATGTGATCATACTCAGTAGTTGCAACCTTGTCTTCACATTGTATTCACCTGGAGAGTTTTACAAATACCAAATCCCGAGTCCTACCTGGAGAGGTTTCTCATTTAATTGGTCTGGGATACAGCTAAAGATCAGGAGTTTTCAAAGCTCCCCAGGTGAAGCTAATGTGTGGCCAAAATTGAGAACCATCTTATATATGATAGTTAATCAATCCAACCTGAGTGTACATGGCTCACTATTAGTACGTTTTAACTGTGTCTATATTCCCTCACCAAAGAAGAGAGACTAGAAATACCCATCTTACGTTTGAAGTGTAGATAACACAGATAAAAGTTATTTTTAGCTAATTCACTCTAATTCAAATGTATTTTTAAACTACATTCTACATTAATACTCATAAATAAAATTGCTAGTGGTTTTCTTTTTTTTGCTTTATTTCTCAGAGCTTGGTATTAAAATAATGTGTTAGAAGAATATCCTTTTATCTTTATGGTTTATAACAACTTAAAGAGCATCAGAATTTTGTGTATCCCAGACCAATTAAATGAGAAACCTCTCCGTATTTTGAAATCTCAAGTATAGTGATTAGCAGCCTGAGATCAGCAAATGAGCTTCTAAGTAAAAATATTTTGCAGAATAGTCACCTAATAATATAAAAAATTGAAATTATTTTTTCAGCGCAGGGATCTGTTGATAGCTGGAAACTTGAGTGAACTGACCATAGAAGTTATAATCACTACCTTCCGATTATACATGCTTGTGAAGCATGTAGTACTAATAAATAATTTATTATTGAAGTATAACTTTAACTATTTTTAAATTTTGTGTTAATTTTAATAGTTCAATTTTAAATGAGCATTTAAATAAAATATATTTTTTCAAAAGTTTATAGAATCATTAAGACCACAAAATGTGGATATAATATTAGTATTATACTAATGATGTGATATTAATTTTATGTATCACTTGACTAGGACATAGTACCCAAATATTTGATCAAATACCAGTCTAGATGTTACTTCAAAGGTATTTTTTTGGTGAGATTAATATTTAAACCAGTAGATTTTGAGCAAAACATATTACCTTCCATAATGTGAGTAGGTCTCATCCAATCAGTGGAAGGCCTTAAGAGAAAAAGGCCTCTCAAGGAAGAGGGAATTCTGTCTCCAGATTGCCTTCGGACTTGAGCTATGGCAGCAACTTCTCTCTAGGTCTCTAGCCTGCTGGCCTACCCTGCTGATTTTGCACTTGTCGGCTTCTATAGTCAAGTGAGCCAATTCCTTAAAATCTCTCTTTCTCCTCTATACGTACACACACACATCCTGTTGGTTCTGTTTCTCTAGAGAACCCTGACTAATGCAGTATGTTTAAATGGGAAGCAATTGAAAGGTACTAAAAATAATTTCATCCCTATTCTCAACCCTGATTGTGTCCCTAATGTTTTCTAATATAACTGCAAATTAAAAATTTAGACTTCTTTCCCCTGCTGTTGTCAAAAATATTAGATCATTAGTGTTCCAACAACTCAGGAAGTTTGTTGTTTTAGGGGGTATGTTGGACCCAATTCCCAAGGTGTCTGTATTGCCATGAAGTCCAGCTCCTGGTCTGGGACAGTTTTAGCTCTGAGTGTTTTCTCCAGAGGGGATTTTCAAAGTTTAGCATAAATATTCTGATTCACTCAAGGAAGAGAATAGAATCATGGGATTGCTTATCTTCGCTTTGTTTATTTTAAATTTTTGTATTTTCTTGTTTCATACTCAAGGGGCCTCCAGTTATTTCACTACTATGTCTAGTCTTATAAGGAATACAAAAATATTTCCAGTTATGAAGGTAATTATACTGTTGTTTACATGAGACAATAAAATAGTGAAGCAATTTACGTGAGAACATGAAGTAGAGAATTGAAGGTATTTTGAGCTAAATCTCCTTAGCCTTGGGTTCCTTTGAATGAGAGTTTTGATCGATCACTTAGTCAATTACCTTCATTATTCATTCCAGATTTGTTGTTTTTCAGCAGCATTTGTCAAAACTGTTGAACCACGCCTTCAAACCATTCTCCCTCATCCCACCCCATCTTTTAGGGAGTGTGCCTCACAAGTTGAGAATCTTCTTGATTGGTAGAGAGAAAAAGAATATAAAATTATGATAAGTTCAGGAAAGTTTTTCAGGCTTCATTTCCTGTAGTGTGCATTAAGAAAAGGAATCCTTCAGAGGGACACATTTTGGGGGTTTACACAATTTCCTAGAGCCTCGTGCATATAAAGTTTAAGATTTGGAAGGGACTTTTTAATAATCCTTTATGCTAGGGAAGAAGAGAGTGATTCTTTCAGCATATTAAGATATAAAATATCTACTAGCAGCAGATCTTTGCTGTACAAATTTAATACTCCGAGGCCAGACCAGAGTGGATTTGTCCCCTTCTCTTCTCCCTCCTTAGGACGTGAAGGTTTCCCTCTCCCTTTTATCTTATCTCCTATCCTGCTGCAGTAGCTAGCAGAAGAGAAAGACCTACATCGCTCTCCCTGGAGTCCTCACGTCAGAGGAGCTGGAATACCGTGGGAGAAAGGAAGTTCCAAATGGAACTGAGGGTTGGAAAGGGGAGTGGGGAGGAGAGAGATCCAGGAGTATAACTCTGCAGAGAGCTGAGGGTTTTGAGGTGCGTTCCCAGGGTCCTGAACCACCTGGGGGTGTTTGTTCACAATGCACGATCCTAAGCCTCAACTCCAGGCCTTCTAAAGCTGAGTTTCTGAGGAAGAGGTTGGGAAATCAACATTTTATGCAAGTGTCAAGAAACATTAAATTAGGCTAGAACAGAACTCAGTATAAGTTGATTAAACTAAATAAATCACTCTTTACTCTCTGCCACCATGGACTCCTTAAAGTCAAAGATACATTTAACATATTCCTGGGTCTGTTTGTGTGTATAATTAGCTAAAAAGGCCTATTTGTGTGTGTGTGTTGTGTGTGTGTGTGTGTGTGTATGTGTGTATTAATAACTCTCTTTTCTATGGTGTGTGGGATAGTATGAAGATAACTTCTAGTTAGACAACAGTTGAATCTTGATGGCCTAAGAGCAAAAAGAGATCTTACATATCTCCAGCATTATTTGTTGATTTTAATTTTTTGAATGTTATATTGTAATCTTACCTCTTTCATTTAAATGTTCCCAGGAATGGTGGGGAATGAATGAGGAAGATATTTCTCATTTCTTTTCTACAAATTGTTTGCATTATATGCTTCTCAACCTTAATGCTAATGCTGACTATTTTTGGCAGATAAAATAATTTGCTCTAAAATATTAAAATTTTCCCCCACAAACTGTTTGCATTATGTGCATCTCAATTTTAATGCTAATACTATATATTTTTTGCAGATCAAGTAAAAATGTACTTCAACATATTTTAAAAATTTTACTTTAACTTGTCTTTATCATGAATGATACCATTTCGATGTCAGCAACAGCTAAACACCTTATCTATAGAACCTTTGAAAATGTTTTGGAAGCATATCATAAGCACAGTTTCTTCTTAATTTTTAAATAAATTTTCCCTTTAATAAAAAGTACATACTCATTGTTGATCATTTAAAAAAATCTGAAAAGTATAAAGAAGTGAATTAAAATCACCTGTAAATTATATTTTAGATAGAATTTTAATAAATTTAATATAATTACATATAATTTTAATATGTATTTGTATTTATATGTGTATGCATATCTATTACGCACACAAAGGTCTGTATTCACCAAACTTGTAGAGTGGAGCTACACTTTAAAAACATACTTATTCTTTTCAATTATCTGGTCATGGGCATTTTTACATGCCATTTGAAATCATCCTAAAATATGATGTTTTATAACTGTATAATATTCCATCATGTATATTTTTACCACATTTTGAAATAAAGCTTAAACTAGTAGTACTGTCAGTATTGTAACATTTTAAAAGTATATTAGATGGTCAGATCAAAGGCCTCCTCCAGTCCCTGTCCATTAAGGCCCTATCATTATCATGACTTCTCATCTCCATTGGTTTGAGGTGTTTCCTAGTAACAGTGATCTGTGAGCGACAAAGGCAACAAAGTAATCTTATCTCTAAAGCTGAGTTCCTCAGTCCTGGAACTATTGACAATAAAAAAAAATTTAATTGACACATAAGAATTGTATATATTTATGGGGTACAATGTGATGTTTTGATACATGTATACATTATGTGATGTGATGATCAAATCAAGATAGCATATCCATCATACATTTATCATTTCTTTGTAGTGAGAACATTACTACAAAGAGAACATTACTGTAGTGAGACCTCTCTTCTAGGCTTTTTGGCTGGATTAGTCTTTATCATGGGGGGCTCTCGTGTGTTGTAGGATGTTTAGCAACATCCCTGGTCTCTACCTATTAAACGGCAGTAGCACCTCCTATTCCCCGCCAAGGTGTGACCATAAAAAATGTTTAGTGACATTGCCAGTATACTTGGGGAGGGGGTGGAATCACACAGGATTGAGAACCACTGTTCAAAAGCAGTTGGTCTTTAGTTGTCTATACTCATACACCCATGCAAGCAGTATAAATGTGTCTATCTCTCAGGTGGGTCCTTGAGAAATGAGGAAGACAAAAACGAGGAGAACTACTGTTAATGAAGTTAAAGTCATATTTATGAGATATTTTTGAGCAGTTCATTATTCTCTATGTTCAGAACTATAATCTACCTCATTCCATTCCATTGTGAATAACTGCCAAAGGTTCAAGGGGGCTGGATGGACAAGGAGAGGTTCATGTCAATCATCTTATCTGAAAACATGACTCAAAGCATGTGCTTGCCCCATGGTGATTAGCATTGTTTCTTTACTGTAAACATTGCATCAACTAGCTCTTTAAATCTCAGGTATTTTTTCTTTTAGTCTAGGTCCTTGTGTCCTATTTTTTTTTCTGATAAAGTTGTGTGCTTTATAACTTAAAATAACTAAGACTGAAAGTTGAAATTCAGGTTTGCTGCATATATTTATGCATGTTATGTGCTATAGATCTAGGAGCTGCCTGACATTCAAAGCACTTCTGATATTGTGTCTGCTGGAGTTGGGGGACAATCTGCTGCAGCCTTGGGACATTTGTCTAAATTGTATTCTCTTTTCCTTTCACATTGCTGAATCTGAAATTCCATATTCCAGAATTCAATAATTCCTATTCTGTGACCATGTAAAAACATCTGTTTATTCACACTGACTGAAATGCCCTTTCATATTTTAATGTGTGATTTATTCCACACATCTCATAAGATTGTGATTAGTTAAGAAACTGTTTCCCTGTACAAGGATATGTTTCTTTCATCAGCCATTTTCTGCCTATAAAGCCAACTTCCTCTGCTCAGCTCATTGGAACACTCATTCCATTTTGTGATTCTAGAATTGCAAATAAAAGCCAATTAGATCTTTAAACTAAATTTGCTGTAATTTTGTCTTTTGATAGTTCCCAGTCACTACTCTCTATTCTTTTGGCAGCAGTGCCAATATTTTTTTTATAGGAATCTACCCTACATCACTTCTTCTATCCATATGCGTGGGTGGGGCTCCACTATGTCTCAGGAGTGAAGCATGATAGCTGGCCCTATAACAATTGTTACATTATATTTCCCTGGCTACAATGATAGGTTGAGGATAGACATGGAACTCAATCAAAACCTTGAGAAGCAATGAGACTTCTGTTAACTTATATGCTTTATAAAAAGTGGAACATAGATACAAAACTACAGAGCATGTTCCAGGAACTTTGAACAGTAGAATGAAGCTGGCAAAGAGATAAATTTTAAGGACAATGATTTTTTGTAGAGATTGGATATTGTTGGATAGATTTACTTTTTCTCATTCTTGTTTATTACCTCAATTTATTATGCACTCACTGTGTATATGGTGTAACACTAACATTTGTATTTATCAGATGATTAAATGAAAGGTAAAATGTTTTCAACAACGAAATTTTTTTAGACAAGGATATTAAATTTCATTCTGGCATGTGAAGCAAAACAAAAAGTGAAAAAAAATTAAATGTGGAGTGCCAATGGTTTGATTTGATATAGCTTAGCATTACTGGGAAAAATCATTTGGGCTCATGTCTTTTCTTCACAGTAGGAATTGAATATACACATGATTCTTACTGTTTTTTACTTTTAATCAAATGGATGTTGGAGAAGATAATATATGAAGGGATTCTAGTGAGTATCAAAGGTTAACAAGAGAGCAGTGGAGATGAAGCAGACTTAATGTATCTAAAGATGGATGCTAGGAAACTGACAACTAAGAATACTAGACAGTGTTGCCCTTCTAGCTCTATGGATGATAATGTTTGCCATACATATATAGTTGATTTATGAGCAATGAACATATTTATAAAACTTAATTTTTCTGATTGAAAATTTAATACTTCCCTTAATAATAATTGGTTTAATTGTGTGATGCCAATGAAATCTGTTTATTATGAGGTCAAAGTAGGGCTCCTAATGAAAAGGTACACTACAGTGTAAAGAACTCCTGAATCTGAAATCATTGTTTTCAATCTTGATTCCACTACTGATCCACTGCATGACCTTAGTCACTTATTCCCTGACTTGCATGTAAGATGTGGATGAAAATTCCAAATATTTTTATGAGAAGAAAATGTTTGCAAGGTTGGTCAAGAAATGTGAGCTATATAGAATTATAATTATTATAAATTATTTGATGTTGCTAAAAGAAACTAAATGATCAGTTATGAGAATCTCTAAATAAATTTTCTTATACATTGTGTTTTGAAAGTTTGATGGAGTGATTACAAAAACTCAGTACTTTAAGATTTCTCAGCCCCCCAAAGGCAAATGGCCCATTTGTTTTACATTATCCTTTTATCTCAGAGTAGAAACAGCTGAAGCCTCATGCAGCCAAAGAATGATGTCGTAACTCTGAATACTACTCGACACTATTCCAAATTAGAATTAGTCATTTAATCATAGAATTTTAATTCTGGAAAGCATTCTTTAGGTCATTTTGTTAAATCTTTTATAAATGAGAAAATAGATGATAAAAGGTTTAGTAACTTGTTATAGGTCTCTTAGATATTTTTCATTTCCAATTTGGTTTTCTTTTCAGTGTAAAATGTAAATAAACCATGTTCTAAATTCATTGTTCACCAAGACTTAAGGGTGCTTGGGCTCAATTTTGGGGACACCTAGGGAGAGTACTCAAAATTTGGTGATATCCCTTAGTGATTTTGGATATACTGTGCATGTCTTTTGAGCACAAATATTTTAAAAATTTGACTACTGTAACTTTCAGGCTATTATATCATAAATAGTCAACCTGGTACCATGATTTAAATGGAAGGTACTCAAAATTGTAGCATTTTGTGGATACCTGGAATTTAGCAAATTGATTAGATGGAAATCATAGTTTGACAGGCTACATTTCAAGGTATCATGCTTCTGTCACCAAGACCTGATTCTAATTTTTAAAAAATTTGTATTACAATATGAAACCAAATGTTTTATAGTGATGGTATCAATTAGGTTCAGTTGCAGATGTCAGGAATCATGTTAGCCAACTTAAGCAGAAAAATACTAAATTTTCCATTGCTTAAAGATTATGGGTGACTATTTCCAATAAGACCTGAATATTTGAAAATATAGTGATGTAGAGAAAAGCAAGAATTAAAGGGAGTGGTGGAAGGAAAGCAGAAAGTAAGGAAGGTATGAAGGAAAAAAGAAATGAGCGAAGGGTGTAGGAGATGTTGTTGGTGTCCCTGCCAGATCCTTTTTACTGGACCAGGAAGCCATCCTCCAGCTGTGCAAGTGTTGAGCTAACTCTGGAGAATGGTCCTTGGGTGACCTGATTTTCACAGGCTAGTGCTTGTGAGGTTACACGTCTCCCCCTACCTGGGGGCACCAATGACTGACCATTACAAGGTATAAAGGCCCAGCCCTCTTGCTGCAAGGTGAGGTGACTCTGTCAGGGTGATTTACACTCCAGACCAGACTGTACCTGAGGCCACAAAATTGCTGGCTCTTTTTCCTTTCCCATCCTTCCATTTGTCTCGGACCGGTTTTTCCTGAAGAGAACTTCCACAATAAATTCCTGTCTCAGGCCTTGCTTCTACGGAATCATGCATAAGATAAAAGAAAAAAGAAATAAAGACAACAAAAACAAAAAAATAAAATGTTGAAATCAGCTATTAAAAAACCAAAAAAACTGTCACACACTTTTCCTCCTAATGGTGAATTCTTTATTAATAAACAGGGCTTTTAGATCAATTGTTTAAAATCTCTCAGAAAAAAAAAAAAAGAAAGAAAAAGACAGCAAACCCTGCCATCCAGTCTTGAGAGACATTTATGATACCATTCACCTTAGGCAAATTATATTACCTACCTTTGTCTTCCACTTAATTTACTAGGGAACCTAGTCTCTTTCCAACCATCTTTTACATTTTTCACTGAAAACTCAATACCAGTACCCACTTGTAGTAAATATATTGAGTTCAATTCTACTGCCAAGTATAGATTTCCTGTGAAACTCAGGAGAAGGAACTAGAGAAAGAACAAACTTGATTTCTTTGTTGAAGCATATTGATTTCATTTGAAGGGATTACTGTTAGAATAAATAAATGTTGTTTTTACTTTATCCAGTGGACGTGAACAAATACAATGAAACTTGTCATGTGAGAAGGTTAAAAAAGAAGATGGGTTTAGAGACTGTTTACATAGACAAATGGTATTCATGCTCATTAATAAAGGGAAGTCAGAGAGTACATTTTTAACATGAAGCATTATGACATTGTAAGGACATTTCCCATGCTATTCCACTAAATGGAGAAACAATGTCGCATTTGTGTATGGAAGGGTGGTGGTATGCAGAATAATGACACTCCCAAAGATGTTCATGTCCTAATCCACGGAAATTGTGAATAGGTCAGGTTACCTGGCAAAGGGAAATTAAGGCTGCTAATTAGCTGACTTTAAAATTGGGAGAGTGCGTGTATTATCCAGGTAGGCTCAATGTAATCACAAAAGTCCTTAAAAGATTGGGTTATTCAGGTGGGCTCAATGCAATCACAAAGGTCCTTAAAAGATTGGGTTATTCAGGTGGGCCCAATGAAATCACGAGCGTCCTTAAAAGATTGGGTTATCCAGGTGGGCCAGTGTAATCACGAGAGTCTTTAAAAGAGGAAGCAGTAGGTGAGTGATGACCCAGTGTTAAAATGATGCCATGTAAGAAAGACTTGACTGTCCAGGGCATTGCTAATTTTGAAGATGAGAGGGGGCTGTAAGCCAAGGAATGCTGGAAGCCTCTACAACCTGGAAAAAACAAGGGAATGGATTTTTCCCTAGGCCTCCAGAAGGAATGCAGCCCTGAAGACATTGCATCAGACTTCTGTAGAACTGTAAGATTAAATTGTGTTGTTTTAAACCACTAAGGTTGTTGTACTTTGTACAGCAATAGGAAACTAATACAATATATTAATACTAATACTAATGTAGTAATAATTGTATCTTTAAAAAACATATTAGATTGTTTTTCCAATTATAAAAATAGTTAAAAAGAGCATATGGTTGGTCCTATAAGTTAAAAGAGAGAGAGAGAGACATAGAACAATTTACTAATTTCTCTTCTCTCCTTGTAGCATCAGCACCTAGGCTAGGCAATGTTTCATTGTCCTTCTCTACTTTTGCTATCTTAATAAAAACATAAACATGTATAGCTATTTTACAGCTGATTAATTAATGTTTTCAAAAAATGGTACTTCCTTTTTTTTGCAGTTAATTGTATGTAGGCCTTATTCCAGTCACTTGGTTTAATAAATCCAACCATTTCTTTTTCATAGCTTTGAAATTTTCCATAGGGTTGATGTAGTATAATTTACTCAATCACATCTTATTGATGAATATTCATACATTTCTAGTTCTTTTTTTGTTATATCTATGTTGGTTTTTTTCCCCCATGGTACACAATGCTGTAATTAATAACACTCCTGCCTGCATATCTGTACATGCTGGAACTTTTACATTTATAGAATTAGTTTACCAAAAATGAGAATGCTAAATTTTGCTTATTTTTCAGTCTTGCACTTATGGGCCAAGTATATCATCAGATGTAACAAAGATTATCTCTAAACTTTATGATAAAATTAATTTTATCTTTTCATTTCACTATATTTTAGGATTTCAGCTACTAATATGCAAAAAAATTAACTGATACTTTCTTCTTTTATTCCTAAGCCCATATTACTAAAAATAAATTAAAAATGAGAGAATTCTCATAAAGGTAGGCAGCAAATAAAGGAAAGCAAAAGGTTTACATATTTGCTTCTG
This sequence comes from Varecia variegata, assembly GCA_028533085.1. Lineage (NCBI taxonomy): Eukaryota > Metazoa > Chordata > Mammalia > Primates > Lemuridae > Varecia > Varecia variegata. The sequence continues at coordinate 37,778,048 of CM052439.1, read as the reverse complement.
AAATTCTAAGATTACGTGAGGATACAGCATGAATTATCAATCACTAGATAGAACATGCTACCAGTGTTTTTCTTTTTTTCTTTTTCTTTTTTTTTTAAATTCCCAATTGGGTTTAGTTATAAGACATGCTGATACCTCACTTGAAGCCAAACAGGAAAAGAGGAGTAAGGGTTAGTGAAAATTAACCAGTGTATAGGGCAGTCCTACTAGAAAGGTTGTGAAATAAGCTACAATATTCAAAAAATGTAAATTTCACAGGCTCTGATCTGGGGAGTAAGGAACGGCATCTGTGGTGTCTGGCAAGCGGGGAAGGCTCAGTAATATTATCAGTGGTATAATCAGTTATGTGAAATAATGGGGTGGGATTGGAAAAGGATTTTATGCTTTGCTACCATTTACTGCTTACATTTCTTCTATCCTCTAGTAATTTCCATGCCCCTGGATGAGATCTTTGTAGGTCTCATACTTTTTATAGTTCTCTTAGAAAACAAAAATTTCTCTGGTCCCCTCTAATCACAAAACTCCCAACCATTTCAATGATTAAAATATCATACCCCATGTAATGGGCAAATGCCAAACTTCACTGTGAGTTCATATCCCTCTTCCATTGCTCAGGTGTATAAGTGTGCATCATAGGTGGGGAGAGATGATATCTTTATCTTCATCTCTATCTTCTTAGCACTGTGACTCCTATCCCCTTCCCTGGACTGTTGCTGCCTCCACTGTGGTGGTATGGAAGGGAGGAGGAGTAAGAAGTAGGAAAGGTCTGATAGGATCAGCTAAGGTTGTATCTATTGTTGATTTCCTCTGGCATTTCCTGCTGTTTAAAGTGATTGTCTGGGTGGCTGAAGTGAACTACTCCATGGTTTTCCTGGAGCTCTCTCTGCATAGTTAGTAATTCTCCTTCACCTGTCCTTTATGATTCCCACACAGCTTCTACACCTGGTTCTATACCTCCAGCCTCTTTTGCTGAGATTGTATTGGCCCTTACAGGAAGTCCTCTTGGGCACAACTCAAAAACCTCTTCAGGATATCTGTCTCCTATGTGTCCCACACCTTTTCCTTGGGAAACCTGGCCCTTGACCTGCTGTGAGATGAATCAGTTGCTTCCCTAATCAGCCTTGTACTCTGTAGCCATAGCCTCTTGCCCTTTATTCAATCAGGCTTGAGTTGGAGACTAGCCTGAGTATTTAGGAGATGTTGTATGTCAAACTCCTCAAAAAATGGAATGAGCCTTGCTCATTTGACTTGAGACCAGAGGCAAACTACCCCCCTTCTCCCCATGCCCACCCTCCTTCCCACTTCACGCCCCTTTCAGCTCTCTAGCAATTCTAACTCTAAATATTCTTCTTTCTGTTTTCCAATGTATGCATGGGCCTCTCCAACTCCTTTTTAAAGTCAAAGATGAGTGAAAAGCCTAAGCTTAGTTAACAAAACTCATTCACAGACAGCCTTTTTGCAATCCTGCTAAGGTGGTCTAGTATTTCACATGAGAATGTTATAGCAGTTGAAACCTACTGTCCTGGACCTCTGTGGTCAGACTTGTGGATCCTGGAAAGTGCACAGCCGGTGGCTAAAGTTATAGAATGTGAAAACCCTGGAGGTGATGTGGCTGGCAGGAATAAAACAAAATATTGGACTATCAGTCAAATAGGCTGACATTCAATGCAGGATTCCAGTGTCAAAAGAGGTCATACAGTCAGAAATTTAGGGAAAAAACTAGTTCTAAGTCCTGGGGAAATAGAGTAGATCTGGGAGGGAAAAATCAGTAGGCTGGTGTCCAGGTTCTTCATGGCACACACTACTCACTGGTTGGTAAAATAAGTGTGTTTCTTCTATAGTTTCAAGCTGGGAAGGCTCTCAGTAATTAACAGTATATGTATTGAGTACCTGTATTTTTTCCAGGAGCTGGGAGAACAAGGATGAGCTCCGGCTCTTGTGGAGCTCAGTCTAAAGTGAGGTCTCTGTGAGGTCAGGTAGGAGTGAATGACATTAGTGCTGCTGTTTTGTCCTTATCCCCCTACACTCTTTTCCATTTGATCCTGTCACATTTATGAGTATCTCTAGTTTGAAAGGTGCAAGGGCAGATAGAACTTGTTAAACCACAATGAATTCTGACACTTTTCATAGTTTAGATGAGATTTGCATAATAATCTAGATACAAAAGAAAGGAGTAAGAGTTATCAGGGAATATGAATTGCCAGTGCTCCCACTGGTTTGAAAATTAAATGTTTTCTAAATTATTTTTGTGACAATTGAATCATAAAAAATGGCAGAGTTTATTTTATTTCTCTAAAATAATCTCGGGCATTAAGAGGAAAAAAATATTTTCTTGTCTTAGCCTTCTTAGGTTTCATTCTATCCTGCTTTAATGTTTGCTTTATTTCCAGACTAGCCTGTGGCAGAAGGCCAGCTGCAATCTGATAGAGATCAGTCATGGCCTTTGGTGTCTTAAGAATATGTTCATATTAATAGATTTCCTCTAAGGATATCTCACATCACCATTCCTGAGCCAAGCTTAAAACAATGTGTAATACTTTGAATTTTCTGACATTTCATGGAGACACAGGTGCCAATCTGTGTGTGTGGTTTCGATTGCTGTCATCGAATAGGTTTAATTCCATTGAGTTTCAAAGTGGCTCTTTGTTTTCGAGTATCTATGAATTGAAATACTACTGAGAAACTAAGCATCTTAATAATTTTCACTTTTCATTGTTATAAGAAGCATATTGCATATCAATGTACATTTTTAAAAGGTCAGTCCTCTGGGGACAAGAGACTAAAGAACACAGGGCAATTTAGTGCTAAGGTCACAGAAGCTGGATTCCTTCTCCCCCATTCTTGGAAATAAAACATAAATCTTTAAAGTAGGATGGGATCTTAGAGATCATATACTCTAATAATCTAATTTTACAGATGAGGAAATTACACCCTATAATGGGAACTTGACCTCCATTTGCTCAAATAGATTTTGGAATATTATTAATATTGAGAACTATTTTTATAGTAGTAGAAGCTAGAGATTTTCACATATATGGTACTTATTTGAAAAGGTATCATTGTTTTAATGTGCTTATGGTTACATGCAAGGATCATATGTAGATTAAAAATAGTTCTTTTATCAGTTATTTGGCTATGGTGTTAGATCCAAAGTAATGAGTTTGAAAATAGCAACTGGCTCAAAATTGTCAGCTTTCCCTCTCCACTGTAATATAATTTTGAAATTAACATTTTTGAGGGAAACTCCACAGTCTAATTGTATAGTTTTCTTTAGAAATGTTTGATTAAAAATTAATTAAAATTAAAAATAAAGCAATTTACTTAAAATGATAATTAAATAATTAACAGTTAATTAAGTCTAATTATTTGAGCTCTGGAATAGGAATCAAGGAAGCAATGTTCCATCTACAGGTTAGACAAAACCTATTATTTGACCAGGAATAAGATTATTGCATAAATGGGTGGAGGGATTCACTACCTTGGACCACTCTTCGTCTGGGCTGAGATGGCTGTCAGTTTCAGGCTACAACCCCTCACTAGGAAGCAGTGTGGGATAACTGGGCAAATGTAATAGCATATGGTCCAACTGAGGGAGAAGGTTAATGAGAAAGGTAGACAATCAGAGGAGGACACTGTTTACCTTCCCCTTGGAATTAACACTCCAGACATTTATATCATTTGCTCAAATGGAAACTGAGCCTGATCATTTTATCATGCCCTTTCTTTCTCAGTAAGCTTTTGATTCTTGCTCTAAATCAAGAATTGTTCTTGCAAAAGAGGAAAGAAAGAAGCTACCCTGCGTTATTTCTTTTGATCACAATGGTAATCAGCCTTTCAGTTTTACTCTGACACTCCAGATGTCCGGAAAGTATAAAAATCTTTAAGTTATTGTATGGAAATGTGACAGTTTTGTGTAATTCCAGTCAAGATTTTAAGAGCAACAGAAGATTCTAAAATACTTCTGTCTCTACCACTGGAAAAGCTATTATCTTTGTTATTTTACCTTTGTGACAGATGGTAGGAGTTTGCTAGCATAGATTGATTTTTCTTTTAAGCTTCTGCCAGTTCCAAAGAATGAATACGGTACCAAAAATAAACATTAGTATGGTGGGAATATTTATAACCTGGCAATTTCATATACCAAGAAGGAAAACATGAATATATTTGAGGAGGAGCTGAAAGTCTTCTAAGATATTATTGAAGTATTTTACATCTTCTATTTATTATTTTAATACTTTCTGTGACATGTTTAATAATCAATACAATGGAAAAATATGCCAGAATTTATCTTGATAGTGCATTGTGCCTTTAAAATGTGAACTCATTACTTGAAGCAGTTGTCAGACTATCTCTTAGCCTTTTGAGACTTGTGGTAATGGGCTGACCTCGAGATTTTCCTGAGCAAGTAATTGCTCTGCTATTAGGGAGCCAAGGCTTTGCCAAGGAAGATGAAACTCATAATACATGGATACATAATGTTGCAAAAGAATTTTTTAAACAAACATCTGCAACTGAAAAGAATTACAAATGTAGGTTGAGCTCCTAAGTATTAGGGTGATGGGGAAGGAGTAGACCTTGTTGAATACTTACCATATGCAAGGTAGTGCATTATGTTCTTTAAAAATATTTTCTCCTTTAAATTTGACAATAGCCCTGCACATATGAAATGATTGCACTTGGTTTTCAGACAAGGAATTTGAGTAACAGAGAAGATAAGTAACTTATATAGCTAAAGTCATAGGTCATGTAAAGATGGACTTGGAATTGTAGATCAAGTTTGCCTGACTACAAAATTGAGAGTTGAATAGGGGGAGGTGGGTGTGGGACTATGTTTTTCCTTCTTTGTTCAAGAAAAGCATTGACAATGTACCCTGACATTTTTTCCTGAGCACTATTGGTTGGGACAGCTTGTAGGTAAGCCATGGGCACAGGTTCTACATAAGGCATAATGGAAACAATGATGAATGGTATGAGATCTAACTTGATGCATTCCTTTCCCTTAAATCCTCACGTGATTTATTAACAAAATCTCTCCATTCTCTGCAAAGCATATCTCAAATATTAATATATCCATGTCTCTACTGTTCTGTTTTTATGACCCTGGTCCAAATCACCATGATGATATTCTCAATATTCTTGTTGATGTCCTCAATATTCTACTGTTTGGTCTCCATGCTTCCATTCTTGCTACCTCCAATGCATTATCCAGGGCTAACAGGAGAAATTGTTTTAAGTGTAAATTAGAACTTCCTGATTGAAACTTTTTAATATATTCCCAATCTGTCTGGAATAAAATCAAAATTTCTTAATGTAGTGGAGAAATCCCTTATTTATGGCTTTGACCACCTCCCCATTCCCTCATCTAATGTCACTCTCCTCAATATGCTCCATACTTCAGCCACATTTGTTCTCTTTCCTATATGCTAGACTTTATTCTGCCTTAGCAGCTTGCATATGTTGTAATTTCTACCTGGAAGATTATATCTCTTTTTTTTTTTTTTTTAAGCTTCTTCCATGGGTGGTTAGCTTAAAAATAGCAGCAACTCAACTACTCAGAGAGGTTTTCTCTAGACTAGTATAAATCCCATTATGTTTGCATTAATAACACTTAAAATCAATTTGTAATTTTATGCAGTTTTTTGTTTTATTTATAGACAGACTCTACTGAACTCTACATTCTATAAAGACTATATACTTTGGGTTTACCATGGTATATTCTGCCTTTAATTCAAGGCAGGGCACAAAGTTGGGGTTCAGTATATGTTAGTTGAGAAAATTGAATAAATTCACTGTAATCAACTTTACTCTTTAATTCTGTAATTCATAGTAATAAAGTGAAAACTTGGATCAATTATGTGCATTTGTTGATCACTTAGCTATAACAGTGTAAATGTTCTTTCAAGGGTGAAAGATATCATACCATAAGAAACACAGAAGATGGAGCAAATGACTTTGTCTCAGGAAACAATTCATTGACATGGTGACACGGGAACTATGTCTTAATGATGAATTACAGTTTTCCAGATTAAGAAGGCTAAATGGGTGTTGAGGGATAGGGAATAGGAATGGATTAGTTAAAAGAAAAAGGTTTTTAGTACATGGCAGGAGCATAGGCTAATTGGAATAATGATGAGAGAGGAGCCCAAAAGTCACATTGCATTGACCAGCCTTCTGTACTGGACTATAGAGTTTTCAGTAGGGAAGTGACATGACCCTATTTTATAGGACGGTGGTGTGTGAGTAAAATACATTGAGATTAGAAGAGGTTGAGAACAGTTAGGATGCTATTGTGATATGCTGGAAGCCTTAATTGAATTTTAGCTATGCAACAGGCCCTGAAATATCTGTTGGGATTCAGAACTGTTGACCTCAAAAGAGGTAATCAGAGATACTTACGTATCTATCTAGGAATGTTTCCATCTTTATTCTTTGTCAGTCGTTTGACTTTTCTGCATTTGTCTTTAGTATACATTTACTGGAAGACCTTGCATTTGAAAATACGGTCTTCCTCTAGCAGATTTTATGTATGTTATACATACATAAGATTTTATGTATGTTATACAAGTGCAGGGTGCAATGTAATAGAGAGTATGGTCAACAGTACATGAGAAATAGGTGGCAGAGAGACCTTACAAATTATGTCGTGCTTGAGCTAAGCCCTGAAATTTGGGGCAGGCTCACTGCAGGCAGAGAAAGCAGCATAAGCAAAGGCATAGGCAGGGTCGGAGCCAGGAAAGGCTATTAATGTAACATGCCTGAGCTACAGAAATAATAGAATTGAAGATTATCATGTGTCCATTGATTGTGGACTTTGGATGAACAAAAGGGGGTTTGGATGAAATACATAAATAATTTTTACCACTTTTGGATTCTATTTGATCATGTGGTCATCTAATAGTGAGATTGCAGACATAGCTGAGCAAATTACATGTACTGTTTAAATGTAGCTGGATTTTTACCATCAAGAATATTCTAAATGTTCTTTTCCTCATTGCAGTGGCTATTGTAAATGTGTCCCACCCTCTTCAAATCCCAGTTTTGCCTCACCAGTCTCTTGTGATTTATGGCTTTGAAGTGGGAGCCACCCGACAAGAGATGATGCAACTCTTGTCTCTTGGCTTCAAAGCTCCTCCTCCCTTTGCCTATCTGACCCCTACCCAACACTCTTTCCTGATCTGCTACCCCATTAAACTTCTCACTGAAAGAAAGAATAAATCTGCCACCACCACTTTTTACCTCCCACTCACCCCAACCTCCTGCAATCCACTAACTCTCTTTATTGCTCTTTACAAAATTGGTATTTTTGCAATTCCTCAAATTCCAGAAAGCATTAACTTTCCCAGTCCTTCTAATTTTTAGCTTCACTTCTCGGCTCTCCCTTTCCCCTTAGCCTTCATGCAAGTCAACATCCTTGTTCTCTTTGGTTATTCCTTTTTGACATCTTTTGTCTTTCCATGTGGATTAATTCTCAGTAATTTCCTTTACTCAATCTCTTCTTTCTCTAGATTGAAATATTTTTGGTTTATTGAAATTTACTGAATCAATGTCTATAGACTATATTTATCTCCTAAGGTCTAGATCCACATTCTAAACTTCTGGTTACAGCATTTTTTCCCCCTTGTATTTTGTTAGTTCTTCAAACTCAAGCATTATGGAAGATTTTAAGCCAGTAACTCTTCCTGCTTTCTTCATTTTGTCAGAAGACCAGGTAATTTTCCAGTCATCTGTGCCTTATCAGGCAAACTACTCCTTCTATTTAATCTCCCACATTTAACACTGCCAATTGAATATGGAGTCAATCTCTTCCATTTAACTTATTTCAGTTTCCTCCATTCTCATTGCTATTCCTTGGTTCAGACCCTCATTTTCCCTTGTCTAAAAAAGCATGATGACCATGCTAACAGTTCTTACCTTTTTCCTTTCAATATGCTGAAGCCAGACTGATTATTTTAAACCAGTAGGGGAAAAAATCTCACCATTTCCTGGATAATAAAATTTTCAATGGCTCCCTATTTCTTACCAAATTTAGAGACCCCCCTAGTCTATAATTCAGAGTTCTCCATTACAGTGTATACTCTTTTATATAAATTATAATTTCTGCTTTTATTTAGGATATTTTTAAAACCCTTTATTTAGTTCATGGATAGTTTATTAGTAACCTGTTGCTGCATAACAAAATGACCCAAAATTTAGCAGCTTAAAACAGATTTATTACCTCACAGTTCCCATGGCTGAGGAATCTGGGCAAGACTTAGCTGAATCTTCTTAGTCTTTCATGAGACTGCAAAGTATTGCCCAGGGATAGAGGATTATCGGACATTTCTACTAAGAAAGGGTCTATTTCCAATCTCATTTTCTCAGTTTTTGGTGGGATTTAGTACCTTGAGGGTTGTTGAACTGAGGGCCTCATTTCTTTGCTGGCTGTTGGCTGGAGGCTTGCCATGTGGCTTCTCCAACATGGCAATTCCCTTCAATCAAAGCCCGCAAAGAGTTTTCTATCAAGCTAGAATTTACTCTCTTATGCATTATAATCATAGAAGTGTCATGTCATCTCATCATCTTTGCCATATTCCATGGATTAGAAGAAAATCACAAGTTAGGTCCATACTCACAAGGAGGGAATTACACAAGGGTGTGAATATCAGGAGACAGGGATCATTAGGGGGCCTCTTAGAAGTTTCCTACCACAGAGGGATTGGATCAGTATATGGGTGCAAGCTGCAAATGGATAGCAACTATATTACAGCCCAAGTAAGGGGTGGTATTGACAGACAATGGATAAGTAAAATCCTTTTTTTTAATTTCATTTTTTAAAAAAAATGTTTTAAAAAAATTTATTTCAACAGATTTAGTGGATACAAGTGTTTCTTGTTACATGGATGAATTTTATAGCAGTGAAGTCAGGGCTCTTACTGTACTCATCACTCGAATAGTGTACACTTTATCCACTAGTGGGCAGATGTTCAGATGGTGCACCTGGTTTGTCATCCACTTTGTGTGGAAGCAGAAATGGCCTGGGATTAGGTATGTATAGACTTATGGACAGTGGCAAATGTCTTGATCAACTGTTCAGGAGCCTGGAAGGAGAAAGATTGGAAGATTGAAGACAGAAGTCTGGAGCAGGTATATTTAGTTGTATGTATGGCAGCAGGTATGAAGTTTGAAAATCTTCCTATCAAATGTTAATGCCAATCAGAAAGCACCCATAAGGTAAACACTAAACAACAAAGTAGACAAAAAGACTTGGCCATTAGACAGAATTTGTCACTATCTTCGAGCTAGCACAGTGGGCATGTGAGTGAAATGGCATGTGGTAGGAACAGAAACTAGGCACAAATCCACAGGATGGGCTCTAACTTACAGAGACTGATCTCTTATTATTGCCAATTACAAAATGTCTATCCTGTCAGTGACAGAGGCCAAACTAAGTCCCTAATATAGTAATATAGCACCATCCCTTGAGGAGACATACTGGTCACTTAGTGACAAGTAGAAAGCATTAGACCCTTTCCTTCATGGAAAGGCCAATGATTAGCTCTGATAATAACAAATATTTTTTATATATATTTCAGGAATGGGTTTGTATTTCCTACCTGTAGGACCTCAGCCACCACTACTATCTAAGTTAGGTTTGCATAGTGCTTGATCCACCAGCATGAGATTCCAATAACATTGCATCCTTCCAGAAGACCCATTTTATACTGAAGAAGGTATGAGAATGGGCCCATGACTGTTGTGGTCCACATCTAATGACAAATAAATGAGCAAGTATAAAGGTCTTTTATCTCGGCCCAACACAAGATAACTTTGAAAGCTCTTTGTAGTTTCAGACCTCCCATATTTGAGTCAGTTGAAGCTGTGGTTGGGGCTGCATTGCAGTTCAACTTCCTTCTCTGCCCAATCCCACTATGTCCCGTCCCATCTCCACACAAGTATTGGTTCCAAAAACTCTTAATAAACATTCTGCATGTTAAAGTTTGTCTCAGTATCTACTTCCTGAGAAATCCAATCCAACCAGTCAACATGCTAGCAAAGATTTAATATTAAAAAAAGCAGAGGACAAAGTCTCTTTCCAAAGTATGATGATTTTAAAAAGTTAAGAAATATTTTCATCATAAAATGTCTTATGAAGATATTCATAAAATGAATGGATTTACAAAATTATGATGTTAACCTATAATTATAGTTCTAAAAAATAGGTTGAATAGTTGAAATGTGATTTTATGGAATAAATAGGCAAACTATTACACTGAATTTGAGGTGAGCTTTTCAGTAAAAAATTTCAACAATAAGGATTTTTAAAACTCCAGCATTGACAATAATTGGTTATGGCTGAATTTATGTTTGAAGAGAAATAAAAAAGCCTGACAAAACTCACAATGTTGCAAACATTTAGGTAGTCACTCTGATTTTTTAAAAAAATATATTTGTGACATTTTTAGTTGATAAAATGTAGATCTCATTATAAAGAATATGGAATAGCTTTTAAAATCTATTTACAGTCTTTTTGATCTATCAACACTTTACATTTGAATGCTTTTCTATTATATTTTTCAGAAATCTCTCTCTCTCTGATGCTAAGATAATGAAATGATTGACATTTTTGATTGCATTGTGTTTTCTCAGCTGAAAGGAAAGAGCTTCTTATCTCTCATATCCCACAATACACTCTGTGTTACAATCCTACAGGTAAAGAAATTTAAACTCTCCAACAAAGGCTCTTTTGAAATTATTTTAATTATTTGTGAGCAGAGTGGCTAATTGTTTAAATGTGGTCTAGAGTCAGGGAAAAATGTGCAAGTTGTTATCTGGCATTATATATGTGACTATGCTCCACAGGGAAGCTTTGTTAGAACTAGAATGATGTTCAAGATGGCTTTACACACTCGTATGGGGGCTTGGTGCTGACTGTTGGCTAGGGTGCCTCAGTTCTACTTCATGTGGCCTCTCTTTCCATGTGGTCTTTCATCACTTACTATTCTAGCCCAGGCTTCTTTATGTGGCAACTGGCTTCCAATAGAACCAAAAGAGAAGCTCCTAAGACCCATGCCTGGAAGTCACATAGCATAACTTCTGTCATACTATTGGCTAAAGGGTATCATAAGCCCAGTCCAGATTAAAGGGAGGGAACACAGTTTTTATCTCTTGATGAGAAGAGTGGCAAAATTATGTCACTAAGGGTCATATTCCACAGGAGGAATTATTGCATCTATCTTTGGAACAATCTCCTACATTAGGGTTAGAGAGAGTGGCAGGACTTGCTATTATAGATAGTTGTCAGGGAAGTTTTGTCTGAGGAGATGACATTAGACTAAGAGGTTGAATGAAATGAATGAATGAGCTATGCCAGTTTAAGGGAAGAAAGAACATTCTCTCCAAGGGAATATCAATAGCCAAAGGCCCTAAAGTGTAAACAAGCCTGGTGTATTGGGATTCCTAGAGTTTCTTGTGTTGATTCAGGTCAAGAAATATTTGTTTCTTGACCTAAGGAAGTATTTTTGAGGGTGGCAAGTTCTTTAATTTGGTATGTATTTTGAAATATTACTGGTAGGATTTGCTTTTGTATTATGTTGGGTGTGAAAAGGAAGAGGCAAAGATGATTATAAGGTTTTGGGGCTATATATATAAGTAAAGGGTGCTGCCATTTAATAAGATGAGATGGAGTTTTTGGGAGAGAAGTGGGTGGGTATGAAAACTAAAAACTCAGTATTGAATATTTTACTTGAGATTCCTATGGATATCCAAATAAATATGCTGAGTAGGAAATTAAATATACTTAACAAGTCTGGAATTCAGTAGAAAGGATAAGGCTAGACATAAAAATTTAGGGCTCATCATAGTTGATTTTAAAAAATACAATTTCACCCAGAAAGTGATTGTGAAAGGAGAAAAGAAGGGGTTTGGGTACTAAGTTCTGGAGTGCCCCAATCAGTATGCAGGGGTCAGGAAGAGCAGGAAGATCTAATGAAGAAGCCTTATGTGGGAAGCAAATGATGCTGATTGTTGACTAGGGCAAGAGTGTCATGAAAGCAAGTGTTGAAAATTTTGCACAAAGAAGGGAATGATCAATGCTGAAAAATGACACTGAGAAGCCAAGTAAGCTGAGGACTGAGAACTGACTTGGATGTGTGTAGAACTTTGGTGAACAGAGGTGTCTCAGTGGAATGTGCAGCTGGGAGAGGAAATGAAAATGTGTATAAAAAACACAATTGTTTCTTTTCTGAAAATGGGAGCAAAGAAATGGTGCATGGGTGTTGTTGATAGGAATGAACCACAGGGAGGAAAAAACAATGATGCAAGAGCAGAGGTAGGAGCAAAGAGTTTGAGATTATGAGAAAGGAGAACAAATACTCAGCTTGACCACTGGGACTTCAATAGAGATAAGTGCTTTTTAATCTACTTTAATGAGTGGATACAAACAGTACTAAAAGTAGTTTGAGGTTAAAGAGTTACAGAAATTGGTAGATTTAATGGTGGAAGATATGAAATTTCTCCACAAAATTTTTATATTTTCCAAGTGAACTTAAAAGCAAAGTGATCAACTAATAGTGCAGTAGGAGTACAGGGTTTTGAGATTTTGAGAGAGGAAAGGGGTAAAATAGTTATTTTGGAAGAATGACATGTGAACTGACTAAAAAAATGTAGTACAATCACCAGGCAGCATTAACCGACCAGTTGAGGTTTGTAGTAATACATTTAAGTAGGCCAGTATGATTTTCTGTGTTTTTCTTCAGGTACACACAGTTACCGAGGAACAGGGGTAGAATCTGGTGAGATGGAACGAAGGTGGGATAAGGGAGCTGAAAACCACAAGTTTTTTTTTTTTTTTTTTGAGACAGAGTCTCACTCTGTTGCCCGGGCTAGAGTGAGTGCCGTGGCGTCAGCCTAGCTCACAGCAACCTCAAACTCCTGGGCTTAAGCGATCCTACTGCCTCAGCCTCCCAAGTAGCTGGGACTACAGGCATGGGCCACCATGCCCGGCTAATTTTTTCTATATATATTTTTAGTTGGCCAGATCATCTTTTTCTATTTTTAGTAGAGACGGGGTCTCGCTCTTGCTCAGGCTGGTCTCGAACTCCTGAGCTCAAACAATCCGCCCGCCTCGGCCTCCCAAGTGCTAGGATTACAGGCGTGAGCCACCGCGCCCGGCCCACAAGTTTTTAATCACAAAGAATGGTCGAAATAATGAATCATGCAACCTAAGCTAGGCCAGGGTAGAGGTGGGAAAAATCAGTAGGGTATTGAAGAGTGAAAAGAGGTAGAGATAGTGGGATGAAAATCCTGGTGAAATGGAACTTGCAAGATTTTAAGAATGCACAACTAACTTCTTTTCAGATCCCTCAAGATGTGGCACCCCTTGGAGGGGAGCTAGGATAAAAAATGACTGTGGTAGCAGTGACCAAAGATGTCAAATGTCCTGGGGACGGCTTTGGTTGGTGGCAGGTGGGGGTGGGGGTGGGGGCAGATGGAAAAGAGCATCAATGACCAGGATTTCATAGCCTGCCAGCCTATATAGGTAAGAATTGGGGGTAGGATTTAATTTACTTTTAAGGCAAGAAATCAATGCAGAATTTCTCATATGCCTAAAAATATGTATGTCTGTATGTGCATGTATGTGCATTTCTGAGAAGAGCAGTGGAATTTTGAAAGAGTTAAGTTTTCTACTTTTATAAATTATAATGTACTTGGATGTTTTTAAAATTTTAAACATCATTTCAATTTGAAAATCAGACAAGAAACGAGGCTTTACTGGCTATATAAATTGAGTGCAATTTGATATAAAGCATTAAGATATCTAAAGAAAGAATGTCTCAATTTGATGCAAGCTGGTTAGTCATAGGAGCCTTTAAAAAAGAATCATGAGGGCAAATTTGGCAGTTTTCATCCAAGCACTACCCAGGAGAGAAGGACATTTAGCCAACAGACTTTGAGTATACTGACTCAGTTGGCAAGCCTATCCCTATTTTAAGATGAATTCATCAGCTGTCTTACCCTAATGCCATTAAACATTGGATTCATCTAACTTCTTTGTTTTGATTCCATATTTATTAAACAATCTTCTGATTGTCTTTCCATGTGTGTGCCTACAAGGACAAAATGTGTTGCTCATATGGGCTTCAAGTATTTTAGTCCCTTGTAACAATTATTTCACATTGAAGTCAGATTCTGGTTTTGTTTATCTACCTTAGGAGCTTGGATAATATGAGTTTGTTCTTGAGAAGTGAATTTACTTTTGGAATGCTGACAAAATCAGGTTATTAGGCATATAAAACCACAGGCCAATTTCATAGGCCATGGTAAACCCACCAAGGTAAAGAATACCATCTTGTGAGGGCTCTTGGGACGCAGCCAGATTTTCCTCTGGCAAACTCCCTTGCAATTACTGCGTACCTCTGGAACTCTAGTTCAGATTTTGCCTTTTCTGTGATACATTCTCTGGGCCTTCTTTCCACTTTTTGCTGTTTTGAGGTTCATTTTGTGAATCACGCAATCTGCTTGGCCCATAGAGAGGCTTGCCTGCTCAAAACTTAAGTTCCCAAGGAGTCACTTTAGAGTTCTTCTTATAGCAAGGATATATGACTGATTGATGTCTGTCCTTAGAATCCCCCAAGCAAAAGTTATATCTTCATGGTTTTGGTCCAAAAAAGATGGTTTTAACCATATACTTACTCAAATACAGTATTCTGGGGCTCTTTGAGAGGGAGGGCCAGGGCCGGCATGCATATTATCCTCATAGTCTACTTTTGTGCAGAGGTGGAATAATCTTTGGTGTAAACAAGAATACACATCAGAGTTCTTAATGTTAATAAAAATTCTGATCACTGGCATGTGTTTGGAGGCTAAAATGGAAACACTTGCCATCTGGTTCTCAGTGAAAATACAGGTATGGTAGTAGACATTCTAAAGGAACCATTTATGTCAGTGTATATATGTAAGTTAGGATAATGATATAATTTGTCCTGTAAGACACTTTTGAGAATGAAAGTGTGCATTATTCATTATGTTAGGACAGCAGGCATAAACTAGAACTGTTCTGGGTAAACAGATATATAGCTATCCTACATACAGGATGGACTGATATGAACTGTTATAGGTCAGTACGGGTATACTGTTTATTAATAGCCATTGTGTGCTATGATTGGTCAGTGATTTATTTTGATATGTCAGTATATATGCTGTACTCTTTGAAAAACATTTTTAAAAATATCGCCCTGGCATATAAGGATAAAAAGAGTTTATAACTTAAAAATTTATACCTGAAAGCTTGTTTAAGTAGTGAGAGAATAAAGCTCAAGAGAGATTATCTAAGGAATGAAGTATAGGAGAAATAAAAGATATCACTGATTATGAATAATTTATATTTTTAATACAGTGATGTTAAGAAAGGTTATATTGGAAATGTGGTATTTTGGAGGAGGGGCTCTTTTTTCAGTTACTATATATACATATTTTTTATTGATACATAAGTGTACATATTCATGGGTTACATGTTACATCTTGATACAAGCACACAACATACAATGATCAAATCAGGGTAACTGGGACAAGATTCACCTAAAACATTCATCATTGCTTTATGTTTGGAGCATTTGAAAACTTCTAGCTATTCTGAAATACAATAAACTATTGTCAACTATAGTTGCCCCATTGTACCAGTGAACATCAGAACTTCTTCCTTCTATTAAACAGAATTACCCCTTCACCAACATCTCTTCATTACCCCTTCCCACCACCCTTACCAATCTCTAGTAGTCACCATTCTATTCACTACTTCCTTGAGATCAATTTTTTTTTTAGGTCCCATATATGAGTGTGAAAATGAAATATTTGTCTTTCTGTGCCTGGTTTATTTCACTTAAAATAATGTCCTACAGATCTATCCATGTTTCTGCAAATGACAAAATTTCCTTCTTTTTCATGGTTAAATAATATTCCTTTGTATACATACACCACATCATTTTTATCCATTCATCCCTTGATAAACCCTTAAGCTGATTCCATAATTTAGCCATTGTGAATAATGCTGCAATAAACACTGAAGTGCAAATATCTTCTGGTTACATTTTATGACTTTGCCTCACCCAAGCGAGGTTTAGAGGCATGCCCTTCCCCTCTACAATGTTCACTGTGTCTGTGACCCTTAGTTGTGAGTTTGTCCCCCCCAACCCCCTAATCCCTGGAGAGTATTACTACCATGTGAGCACCATAGTGTTGATCAGTTAGTTCCAATTTGACGGCAAGTATATGTGTAGACTATTGCTCCGATCTTGTGATACCTCACTGCGGATAATGGGCCCAAGCTCAATCCAGAAAAATATAAGCGGTGCTAGATCAATGTTGTTTCTTATAATTGAGTAATATTCCATTGTAAACATATACCAGATTTTAGTGATCCATTCATGAATTGATGGGGACTTGGGTTGTTTCCAGATCCTTGCAATAGTGAATTGTGCTGCCATAAACATTCGGGTGCAGATGTCTTTATTATAGCATGTCTTTTGATCTTTTGGGTAGATACCTAACAGTGCTATTGCTGGATTGAACGGTATTTCCACTCCCAACTCTTTGAGGTATCTCCAGATTCTTTTCCACAGAGGTTGCACCAATCTGCAGTCCCACCAGCAGTGTAAGACTGTTCCTGTCTCTCCACATCCTCGCCAGCGTTTGTTGTTTTGGGATTTTTTGATAGAGGCCAATCTCACTGGGGTTAGATGATATCTCATTGTGGTTTTGATTTGAAGTTACTATATTTTTTTATTCTCAAGGTAAAAGAATGTCATAATAAAAATTTTCTGAAATAGCATATCATAAACATACTCTGTGCAATTTTTTAGTCACCATTTTAAGTGATTCCATATTGCTAGGATGATGTCATAATAAATTTATAAAAATGGAATTAAAGAGCAAAGTGTAATAAAACACTCAATACATATCATAAAAATATTTGCAAGATATCATACTAACTTACACTATTAGCAGTTGTGCATGGAAATTAAAGTCATTAAATCAGATTGCATTTTTTATAACAGGTTCATTTCTTGTCGACTTAGAGAAAGTTTTTTAATATGAGGAGATACTTGGTTTATTGCTTAATTTTAGGTTCTAACTATGTTTTAGATTTCTTAGAAATAAACTGATCTTGTTAATTTATCAAAATAATATGCAAATATTATTTAAACAACAGATTTCTTTGTTTAAATCTGTACTTTTTATTTATGTATTGTTTTTATAAATATTATTTAAAGATGAGCTACGTTTATTTTCTTTATTATATAACTTACTGTTTTCCTTGAAATAATAATTGTCTTATTATACTTTGTTTTAATTTTCTATGTGTCTTTCACTAAGTCATCTCCAAACACTGCCAGAAATGTAAATTTCTGCCATTATGTTCAAATGAATCCATTATCTGTACAGCATTATCTTTATTTTACTGGTCAGGAAACGAATCTGTTCTGTCCTGGAGAGAGACACTATCTCTGTTTTCCAAGGCTATTTGCTAAATAAACAGCCTTGAAAGATAGTCTGAAACAGAAGCTGACATAAGACATACAGAAATGTGACAGACCTATGGAGAAATGTGTCTCATTAATATGCTTGAGTTTATTTCTGGGTTTTCTGTTCTATTACACAGGTCTGTTTGTCTATTCATGCTAGTACCACTTTCCTTTAACTATAGAGGCTTCATAGTATGTTTTAATACCTTTTAGGAGAAGGTTTTCCTTTTTTAGAGTTTGCCTGACTATTCTTATATTTATACATTAACTTAGGGATAAGTGACATCTTTATGATGTTGAGTCATCCTACCTAAGAACAGTGAATATCTATTTGTGCAAGTTCACTTTTTGTTTTTCAGGAGTTGTATAAATTTTTCTCACATAGTTTTACCCATTTAAAGTTACTTCTAAATATTTAATTTTCTTTTTGCCATTGCATTTTTCTTACCTTTATATAATTTAACTGATTATTTGCATATATGAATACTATTGATTTTTGTGTATTGCTTTATACTACTTCTTTTTTTTCTTTGAGCTAGTTTTATCATTAATTCTCTGGGTTTTCCAGGTATAGTATAATATCTTCTTTACCAATTCTTATTCCTCTAAGTAATTTATCTTGTTCAAATGTATTTAATATCTCTTGTTCAGTGTTGCAGATAGTATCTTGCCTTGTTCCTGATCTTAGAAGTTTTTAGTGTTTCATCATTAAGTAAGATACTGGCTTTAAGATTAAATTATATATCAATATTTTATCATGTTAAGAAAATAGCTAACAATTCGTATTTTCTTGAGTGTTTTTAAAAAATAAGGACTGGATTATGAAATATTCCAAGGGTTTCTTCAGCATTTGTGAAAATCAGATGATTTTTTTCTCCTTAGATTTATTTATATGTTATATTATATGACTGGATTTCCTAATATTGGACCAACCTTGCATTTCTAGAGAATATTCCACTTGGTCATGTGATATTTGCTAATATTTAGTACTTTTGCACTGATACTTATAAGTGATATTGGTGTATACTGCAGTTTTCTTTTTGTTATGTTAGGTTTACCTATCAGTGTCACACTTGCTCGGTTGAAAATAACCAGGAAGTTTTCTTTCCTTTTAAATGCTCTGAAACAACTTACAGAACATTTGAATATCTTTTTTGAAAGTTTAGAAAAGTTCCACAGTAAAACCTTGTATGTTTTGGGGGTTGTGTGTGTGTGTGTGTGGGGGGGACATTCCTGTTTCTTCTACATTAATTATTGGGTTTAAGCTTTCTTCTCTACTGTAGTCTTTTTTTTTTTTTTTAGGGGATTTTTTTTTTTATTATAGCTTGTTATGGGGG
>CM052439.1:37673639-37759113 GCA_028533085.1 Varecia variegata | reverse complement strand
TACTGTAGTCATTTTTGATAATCTCTATTTCCCTTGAAAATTAGACACTTCATGTAGGCTTTCAAATATGTTTGCATAGAAGTCTGCAAATCTGTCTTATAATTTAATTTTTTTCTGTTACAATTTTTGTTTTACCTGTAATTTTGTGTTTTGTGTATTTGTATTTTCCTTTTTTTTTTAAATCAAGTTAGCTAGTGGCTGTATATTAATTTAAAAAACATGATTTGGGTTAGTTAGGTCTACTGTTTTTCTATTCTCTATTTCACTGATTTCTATGCTTATCTTTATAATTTTTTTCTTTTGGTTTACTTTGTTATTCTTTCCCTAGTTTTTGTCATGGAAATTTAATACATTTATTTGAATTCTTTTATTTTTATTAAATGTGTATTTAATCATATAATTTATTTCTGACCAATACTAAAATGTATTTTTGCATAAGTAGTGTTTTCACTGTCATTTAAAAAATTCTTTAATTTTAGTTTGTATTTCCCTTTTCACAAGAGTTATTTAATAGATTTGAACTGCTGAAAAGTTCTCCCTTAGTGATTATGTTTGTTAGGTCTTCAATATCCTTACCTACTTTTTGGTTACTTGATCTGTCTTATACTGAGAAGTGTTATGTTAAAGTATCCCTCCTTATGAGCATATTTCTATCCATGTCTCCTTGTATCTTCAGTAGTTTTTTGCCCCAGAAATGTGTTTTTTGCCCCAGAAAGGTATTTTCTGTGATATTTACTATATAGATATTTGTAACTATTATGTCTTCATTGTAAATTATGGTTTTTAGTGTTAAAAAGGAACTCCTTGATCATATTTAGCTTGAATTCTACTTTATCTGATATTAGGATCATTACCCTTACTGTTTTTATTTGCCTTGTATAATTTTGTCCATCTTTTTATTTTTAAACTTTGTTTTGTATCTGTCTGTTGTGTATGACTTATAGTTAAGTCTACCTTTGTGAGCCAAATTTAAATTGCTTTTCTTTAAATAGGTGAATTAAGCCCATTCATTTTAATTATATGACTAATGTGTTTGTTCTCAATTCTGTCAATATTTTACAATTATATATATTATTTGATTTACTATGTTGTTTCCTTTTTCCTACAGGACTTTTTTTTGCTCTTTGCATTTTCTTCTTTTTAGTATTTATATTTAGGAAGGTTTCATTTTTGTTCTAGAGCTTACCATTGTGTTATAACTTTTTTTTTTTTTTTGAGACAGAGTACAGTGGCATCACCATAGCTCACTGCACCCTCAAACTCCTGGGCTCAAGTGATCCTCCTGCCTCAGCCTCCCCAGTAGCTTGGATTACCGGTGCCACCATGACCCACTCCCTCTTGCCGAGGCTGGTCTTGAACTCCTGAGCTCAAGCAATCCTCCCACCTCAGCCTCCTAGAGTGCTAGGATTACAGGTATGAGCCACCACACCCAGCCAGCCATTGTATTATAACTTTTTAAAATGCTTTTAGTTTCCTATTTTCTTATTTAATGTTTGTCAGGTGTGTCAATTTTCAACAATATTCTTTTAATCCCATCTGTTGCCTGTACATCAGTCAATGAGTTTATTTTACTTTTTTTCTTGTCCTCCTATTTTGATTGCATTATCTTTATTTTTCACATGACATATATTCATCTTCCACCCTTGCCCCATGTTTGTTAAAGTCTTAGATCTATAATTTTAAATATGTATTAAAATGCTTACTATCTATCTTTTTGGTAAAGTTTTTCCTAGTTATAAATTTTGGAAGGAACTCGTCCTCTAGGAAATTCCTTAAGAATGACTCATATGTACAGAATTCCAAAGTTTTTGTTATATTTGATATTTGACAGTCAAATTGGATGATATATATTAAAATCCTTGGTTTACACTTTCTTGCATCGACTGCTTAAAAAAATGCTACTCAATTGTTGCCTTGCTGTGGTGGTTGTGTTTGAGAGGTCTCATACTTGTCTAATTCTTTCATATTTTTGTAATTTGGTCTTTGGCTTGGAGAATGTGAGGAAGTTTTGTCTTTATCATTGAAGTCTAATAGTTTTACACGGCTGTATCTTACGGTTGATTGTATTGGGTTAATTTTCTCACGTACCTTGTTGGGTAGATTTGGGTCTTTTATTTTTGGACATTTCATTGGAATGTAGTTTTAAATATTAGTGCATTTATGTTGTGTGTGTGTTTTTTTTTTGTTGTTGTTGTTTGTTTCCTTTCAGGGATTTCAATTATACTGATGCAGTCCTTTTTTGTCTTCTATTTCTAGCACTTTCTTTTGATCATTTTGCTACCTTTATCTCATTTTTATTCTGGTTTTCTAAGTGCTTTTCTTTAATATCTCTTATTCTCTTCTTTCTTGTGGGTATCATATAACTTAGTCTGCATTTCTGAAAACATTTTATCTTTTCTTCCATTCCCCCCTCCATTCAATCAACATTCTTTTCATTTATTCTTGGTTTTTTTTTTCCGCTGCACCCACCCCCAGCCCTCTCAGGCGCCCCAATTCCCAAACACCAGCCCCCACCCACCGTAAGTCCCTGCTCCCACTGCATTTGATAGGTAGGAAAACTGAGGCATGGGGCCACGTCCTTGGGTCCAGGGACGCACTGGCCACTTTTGGCTGGACTGTCAGTTTCATAGACAAGTAGCAGGAATCTTTGCCCCAGCAGGTCTGTGCTAAACACGTAGCTCTGTGTTCCCCAAAGCAGGGCTGAACTTGTGCCCAGGATGCGAGCAAAGCAGGGCACAGAGACGGCAGCATGTGGGAGAGAATGTTACGTTGGTATTTAAAAAACAAACGAAAAAGCATCAGATTCGTTGTGGTGGGAGAACTTATCAGTACTCTGTTGGGAATTCCTTACATCTACTTTCTGGTTTATTGTTTTTGTTTTTAGATTCATAAGTGGGGATTTTACAGGTATATTCAAGTGTGTGGGGGGTAGGGAAAGGGAGATTAGTCGATCTTGAGCTGGATTTGCAGCTTCTTATTTTATGTTTATTTTTATTATAGTGCTTGTTTGGGTATGTTTTATGCTCAGTTTGGACTTAACGGTTTTTTTTTAGATTTTTCTTATGCTTTTTTTTTTGTATAGCAAAGTTTTATAGATTTATTTAGTTTTTTCTATTTCATTTTGTGCTTTTGGGATAATTTACAAGGTTTTTAGTTCAGTGGTGCTCTTTTCTTTCAGTGGAGCAAAATTAAGTCTCTTTAGGTGACTTTACTTTTTGGTTGTAATGGGGGGAAGTATTGTGTGTGTCTTTCTTTCTGGTTTTTTCATCCTGCAGATTCTTACGTTTTTCCCTTCTTTGCATTCTTCTCTAGAAACTGTACTTCTCAAAGAATGCAAGTATAAACCATATATACATCAGTTTTTTCTGTCATTAATGCTTCCACATACCAGAATATCTTTCTAATAGTTTTACCTTTACCATAAACTTTCTCTTTCAGCCTATAGTTTTTTGCTGCTGTTAATGTTTGTGAGACAGGGTCTCACACTGTTGTCCAGGTTTGAGTGCGGTGGTGTGATAGGTTGACTGCAACCTTGAACATCTGGGCTCAAGGGAATCCTCCTGCCTCAGCCTTCTGAGTAGCTGGGACTATATAGGCATGTGCCACTATACCTAGATAATTTTATTTTTATTTTTTGTAGAGACAGGGTCTCACTTATGTTGCCCAGGGTGGTCTCAAACTCCGGCCCTTAAGGGTTCCAACCTGCCTCAGCCACCCAAAGAGCTGTGATGACAGGCTTGAGCCACTGCATCTGGTCACTGAGCCCAGCCTCCGACGGTTCTTGTGGATTAGTCTCAGACTCCTTGCAAGTTCCATACTTCTCTCTGCCCCTGCAGTTTGCCCCAAAATGACCTTGCTCATCACAGAGGCTTGCGGTAGGAGTATGAGATATCATTCACTAAAATTTGGTGTTTCCTTTTTAAAAAAAATTTTTATAATTATTTTGCAGCTTGGATATTTTATGTATGCTAGTTATGTGAAGGGCATGGTTTTGTGTAGTTTTATCTGTTTTTTGTTCTGTATTTTAGAAGGATATATGGGTGAGGGAACCAAGACATAGACAGCCACCATATTTTTAGGCCATCCAAAAGTTTCTCCTTTCATTTTTAAATAGACTCTTAAAAAATCTTACAACTAACTATTGCCTCTTCCTTTTCATCTTCCATTTTAAGAGGGATCTTTTGCCACAAATCCTGAACACTTGGGCCATTGCAGGGGATGTGAAGTTTGTACTTGCCTTTCTTTACTGCCAAAGTAAGATCCAGATATTTTGGCTCTGCTCAGTCACTCTGATCAGAGATTGGAAAGAATTCACTTGATGACCTACTTTACTACTACCAAAATTTTATTATTAACTCCTCTTCCACTTTTCATTTTGGGGCATTTGTGCTTTTGAGCAGTATGTACTTTTACACCTGTGAGTTTTAGAACAGTTGGTTTCTGGAAGTTGTGAGCATTGATGTATGTTTTTAATACACAATCTTTATCCAAAGATTGAAGATGATTTCATATGAAACATAGCTAAGGCTTTTCAGGAATAAATTATTCTTATTATTTATTCTGAGAAAATTATAATATGCAGGACTTAAAGAGTGCTGTCCTCGTGTGTTTTAGGAAGAAAGAAAAACTATGGTAATAATTCTCCATTTGTATGGTATATAAAAATTTCTTAGGGAGATTTAAAAACATTAGAGTCTTATACCTTATTCTTGTAGTTTCTGATTTAGTAGGTCTGAGCTAGAACCTTGAGAGAGAGAGAGAGATATACACACGCACATATATATTTTAACAGTCATCCCAAGTGAATTCTGACACAGTTATACTGTTCTTTTAGAATTTCTACTTTGAGACGTAGTAACCTATGGATACTTTAACAAAAATAACTGAGGGCTATTTTTATATCTGAATTTCCCCGGTATTTTAAACAGATACTGGTAGCTATTGGCGGCACTTATCCTGACAGACTTGGTTGTGGTAGTTATTACTACTGTTCACCAATATTCACTTTTCTTCTACTGGGACAGAAAACATTGTGTTCATATACCCTCTTAATGTTAGATGTATCCTGTAACACAATATTAGTAAAATTAAAGAGGTTAAGATAAGGTAATATCTATTTCATTTGTAAATAATTTTTGTAACAACTAGCCTCTGTGGAGTTGCTCAAAAGGGTAAATAAATCCTTATTAGTACTTGCCCTGGAGCATACCATGTGGGAGGCAGCTCTATTGAAAAATCAGTGCTTTTGGATTTGATTATTTTAAAAAATTATTTGCAGTTTGTACTTGAAACCATTCATTGGTTTCTCTGTTTGTGGCTTTACTCTGCATAGCATTTCTTCTTCTAACAGGAGTTATGGGATCCTTTTATAAACCTCTGTTTTGGCTGCTCTGGATGAGCGACAATTTCTTTGAAGTGACCTCAGGTCTCTCTCTGCTTAGGGATGTGGGACATGCTAACAGCCTATATTCTATGTCTCAATTATAAACATCTTCAAAACTTAATTAAAATTTATTCAGGCATTTTTGGATGATGAAATAACAAAGATATATCACAAGGAACACATTTATTATATGCTTTTTCTTATGAAAGTAAAACATAGTCTTCATAGTTTATTCAATAATTACAAAAAGAATGATAAGAGAAATAAAGTGTGATCTTCAAAGATGAAAGATGATTGCTGTAGTTAATTGATATAGTATCCTGAGTAGGAAAATGTTATTTAGTCACTGTTGGCAGAAAAGGACTTCAAATTTTTATTATAATGTTTCTGGAAGTAGCTATAATCTTGTACCCAATTAAGCTTGTTTGTTTGCTAATTTGTGTGAGAAATTATTTGCCAGACACTGTTCTAATGGCTCAACATGGAAAAAGTCAGTTAATCTTATTATAATGCTGTCAAGTGGGTGTTATTATCTTCATTTTAAAGATAAATAGACCACCATGGTGACTATAGTTGATACTTTATTGTTTACTTGAAATCTGCTAAGAGAGAAGATCTTAAGTGTTCTTACCCACCACCTCACACATAATGGTAACTGCGTGTACTGAAGTATGTGTTAATTTCTGACAATCATTACACAATGTACATATAGATCAAATCACCATGTCATACACCTTGAATATATACAACTTTTGTCAGTTATACCTCAATAAAGCTGGGGAAAAATAAAGATAAATACCTGAAGAAAAAGAAAATTAATTTGTCCCTGATTGCTTAGCTAGTAATTAGAAGAAATGAGATTTGTGCCTAGAAAGTCTTCAGAGTTTTTGACCTGAACCATTAAACTATGATTATTTCTTTAATTTGTGGCAAATGGCACCATCCATCCATGCATCTGAGATGATTCAAAGCTCCAAGCCTGAGGCCTTACATACAAAGTCTATCTAATATTTCTTGCCTATGTTCCTGTATTTAAACAATGCAGAGAAAACTCACTGTTTACTAACCAAAAGCCATGTAACAAAAAGAAAAATGTTTTGCTTGTTTTATTTGAATGAATTCAAAACCAGTAGAATTTTGTTTACCTGTAAAGATTGAAAATTGGAAATTTTGTAAAAGTAGGAAGTTATGCACAAATGTAGCTCATCTTAACCAAGTTTCAAAGTTAGAAGGATTTTACCCAGAGAAGAAAATAATGTTCTTAAGTACACTGTGCTTTGTTTTTTGTTTGTGTTATTACATATGCTTTTCTTACTATTCTTTATTTCTCAAGAGGTACGCTTCCATAAACTGTGAATCAAACAATACCTATTGTGTAATGCTGAGATGGACAGCAGTCATGCCTTTATTGTGTTTCACAGTGTATTATTTCGGGATTATAGTGGAAGAAATCCAGATGGCTGCAATAATTTTGTCTTGGGTGATTTTTCACTTGTTGAATAGACATTACTGATACATAACATTGAAAGCCAACTTTTAAAGGAGGTTTGGAACAATCTCTACCAAAGGGAATTCTGCCACAGCTAATTCACTATCTTGGAGAAAACAAGATGTGATCAAAACTTGTTCTGTTTTACTTACTGGTTGTTTCATTTGCTTGAGATGCATGTAGTTTGAAATATTACACATTACTAATTTAATTTGTGAAGCAAGTACATTCAAAACAAACTGGACAACACAAATTTTGAAGGAAATATTTTGGATGCATTTTTATCTTCTTTAATTAATTATTCAATTGGAAATTGAGCCCCAGGCTAAAACCTTTATTTAACGTAGCAGCTTGCAGAATTGTGTGTATACCTCAAATGGTAATCAATATCTTCTTTGAGGTTCTCTTTTTGTGAGATATAACTGAAACTCTGGCTTCAACAAAGATGTGTAAACATTATTGTAAGTGAAAAAAAAAAAAACACCCTTTTCAAATACAGAGTGCCTCTTGTTCTTTGTGTGTCTCCAGCATCTAGATCAGTACCTGGCACAGAAAAGGCAATTGATACACATCTGTAGGGTGAATGAATTAAACAATAATTATATTTGTCTCTTTTGGATAGGTTAAGGTTTTTTTCCATGTAGAGGCTCAATTTTATTTTTACATCTGTTGCAATGTATACTCCTTTTTTGTTTTTTCTAAGCTCTCTATTCTGTTGCATTGGTCTATGTGTCTGTTTTTAATGCCTGTGCCATACTGGTTTTTAAAAAATTAATTTATTTTAAAATGAAAAAAATTACAGTCATCCCCTTATCTGAGGGGATAGATTCCCAAACCCCCAATAGATGCCTGAAACCATAGATAGTACCAAACCCTATATATACTATGTTTTTTCCATATATGCCTATTTGTAAATTAGGCACAGTAAGAGATTAACAATAACTAATAATAAAATAAAATAAGTAAAATAAGAAGGATTACTTGAACACTAGCACTGGTAACCAAGACGGCTACTACGTGACTAATGGTCAGTAGCATACACAGTGTGGATGTGCTGGACAAAGGGATGATTCACATCCTGGGCAGGATGGATGGGAGGGCACACGGTTTTATCACTGCTCAGAACAGCGTGCAATGTAAAACATTTGCATCGTTTATTTCTGGATGTTTCCATTTAACATTTTTAAATCACGGTTGACCTTGGGCAACTGAAACCATGGAAAGCAAAACTATGGATAATGGGATTGCTGTGTATATTGTATATGATATGATACCTTGAAATGTGTATACATGTAGAATGACTAAATCAAGCTAGTTAACATAGTCATTACCTCACATAATTATAATATATACTTAATATATACCTATTTCCCATTGATCATCAGTGAAAATACCATAAATCTTAAATTGTCTAAATCTGACTTATTGAGGCAAAGAGCATAGACTAGAATTTCAACAGGATATAGGATGATGAGGTATGTAATGTTATTTGATAGAAATCCTGAAATCCTATGAGAGTACTCAGGTTTGATTTAATTAGCCATTATCACCATTGGAGACAGTAACATCTGAATGTTGTTTTGGGATTTGGATGTAGAAAGGGAATCGGTCCAGAGAATAACTAGACAAAAGTATCTGTCAGTAGACATATGCTAATTGTTTAAAAAGTGGAAACTGAACATATATTTTAAATTTACACAGTTAATTTAAACAATGACCTTCTCTGACTTATTTTAATTTTCTGGGTGTAATAGTTTACTACCCTTTTCACTAGTCCCAAGACAAAAAAACAAAGAAGTGACAGATAATAGGAGATCAGCTCAAGGCAAGTGGGGGCAGAACTTTACTGCTGATGCTTGGGCGTGAGTACAGCAACCTCTGAGCACTCGGCAATCTCAGCGGAGCATGCATTTAATAAGTGTAGGCAAGAAGCCAAGAGAGAAAACATCTTTTACATTTTCTTTCCATCTTTAAGTATTTATAATTTCATATATTCTTATCCGTATTGAATTAGAATAATATTCAAGAATACCAGATAGTTCATGCTCCCTGAAGGTGATCCTAGAAAGTAAAGAAAGAATGATCAGTAAAGTCAAATGCTGAGGATGAGAAGAGAGCATTGTTTTTGGCTGTGTAGATCTTCACAGTGTGTCAGATTATGTATTTTGAAATACTGAGGATTTCTAGAACCTGGACATGTCACAATTAACTTACTAGAGCAAAAGCATTTTTGAATTGGTTGATTTTTTAAAAAACCTTATTTACCATTACTCTTTTCTATTCACCTTTGGTCATCACAAACTACCTGCTTATTAACCAAAATATCCTCTCATTGTTTTGTGTATTGATTTTATCGTACATGTCTGAAGAAAAAATAAAACTTCTTGATTAAATATGCTCCCTGAAGACCAATACCTCAGGTAATTACATTTGTTGTTCTAATGTTTAAGAATTCTCATTGTTTTGAATATCAATTTTTATTTGTTTTTATTTGAAAGCCTGTTCAACACGTTTTCTCCTTGGCTTTTGAAATATTGACAAATTCTCAACATATGTCATTTGGGACTTTCATGGATGAACTACCCTCTTTCTCAGCAGTTAGAAAAATCTACTTTTGCCTGATCAGCCAAATTGGCCCTATTGCTGCCTCTTAACTCTGACTTTTAACAAGTGCCAAGACACTTTGGGGGAAAATTGCAAATGGGAGAAATATGAGTGTTTTTTTAGCATCTCTCTATTATTTGATTAGGAGATTATGTTACTTGTTCCCTTGTGGAGTAGAATTCTCACTTATGAAAATTTTCCCCATCCAGTAATTTTTCAAGGGTCCCAGGAGAATGCCTGGGTGATTAAAGCTAAGGACACTGTTACAGAGTCTTCCTGAAGTCCAGGACCTTTCAGAGCGTTTGAGTAAAAAAATGACATGCCAAAGTACATACTTCTGCTGTTCAGAACAACAAAACCCATAAAAACTGAAAGAAATCATAGTCAAGGATTTCTTTATATACCTGTTCAATTTTTTAAATGCAGTAATTTATTTACTTTAACAAACTAATCTCGTAAGTATAATTTGCCTTTACTCTTCTTGCTCAACCTTCACTTCTATGAAAGACTATTAACACACTTATAAGTCTGTCACCCACGTGGAAAGTATTACTGCGTTTATATCTCTAGTCATGGTCATATTGGTATATTCTAGTCTAGCCTTTATGATATTATAAAGCCATATAATAGAATCTAATAATAACCACTGCCTTATATTTACATAGCACTTTTAACCTTTTAAAACGTTCTTACCTTAGATTCTTTTTAATATTAGATAATGTCTTATGATACTGAAATCATGTTAATTTGCTGTCCTAGCACTAGAATGCATTAAATGGAATGCTAACTATGTTAGAAATAGTCATATTTCACGTGAAGAAAGTATGGATTCTACCTTGCTCTAAGTTACTTGTGCAACAATTGGAATATTGTTTTTAGTTCAGTATATTACACTACAAGAGGAAAAAATGGAAACCACCAAGAGTATGAACATTTTTGCAAAGCAGTCTTATGAACAATAGCTGTAAATTGCTAACTGGATAAAGGGAATACTTAGGACTTCTTCTGTGTAGTACTACAAGAAAGGATTAAGACCAGCAGATGAAAGTTAAAGAGAGATGGAATTGAGTCCAATTTAAAAAATACATTTGTTATACATGCTTGTGTCCCTGTACCTAGAGTTGTATGTGGAAAATGGCTAGTTCACAGGAAGGAAATGTTTGTTGTAGATGATTAAAAATAAATATATCAAGCTTTCTCTAAAAGGAGTGAGCTCATTGTGGCTGCATATATCAGGCAGAGGTTGTGTAAACTTTGGTTGAAAATATACAAAGAAATTTTGCATTGGGAGTGAGGTTGGACTCTTAATTTCTTTCCATATCTATGAATGCATAATTCTATAAATTCTTATCCATATTGAACAGTCTTATATTAATATCTTCATACTACATATAAAACTTAGTAGGTAAGAGTTTTCTTCTTAATGTGAAAGGTTTTCCCCCCTACTTTGCAGATTTGAAAGCTTTGCTGATACTTCTAATGGACTGAATATCTTAGGAATTTGTAGGCTGGCTTAATCGAAACGGTCACATCAAAATTACCAGTTCTAGACCATAGAAGTCTAATAAGTTGTTTTCTTGCTAGGCCTCAATCTAACCCATGTTTCTGTTTTTAAGCAGTAAATGTCCCTGATTCTGGTAAGAATTTTGGCTTTCACCTCTATTTCTAGTTTCTGACCTGGATCTTCCTTTGGTCAGTGCTGTCAGAACCCTAACCTGAAGCTACATGGAGAAAAATTGTGGTCAACCTTGCTTCTTACCTTGGCCTGATATAGACTTCATGTTCCCTTTCCTAGCCTTAGCAAGCCTTAATTGTTCACTGCAGTCACTCCATGACTTTGTCTTTACAACATGAGAGTAATTGTTAATGAGACAAAAGTGGGGCCCTTAAGAAGGGAGTGGAATGCTGTGGAATAAGGAAGAGTTCCCCAGCACTACTGCTTCTCCTAGCTTTGTTTCTTGCCCTCATCCTTTTGGTTACCTTCAGAAAATCTCCCATAAGAACATGTAGACTACACACTCCTGAGCACGTAAACATCATATAACACAATGTTTCTATAATATATTCTTCCGGGCAACATTGGATGTTTCCAAGTAATCTGACTTGCAAAATGCTAGCTTTTGTTCATTTCATATTTGCAAGTGTGAAAAGCTCAGTTCCTCCACGTGAGATGCTTGTAGGTTTTCATCTTTTCTTTTTAAAAGTGAACTTTAGTTTTTAGAGCAGTTTTAGGTTCACAGCAAAATTGAGCAGAAGGTACAAAGATACTTCTTACCCACACATGCATAGCCTCTCCCATTATCAACACTCCCCACTAGAGTGGTACGTTTGTTATGATCGATAAACCTACATTATCACATAATTATCACCCAAAGTCCAAAAGTTTACATTCGGCTTCACTCTTGGGTTGTATATTCTATGGGCTTGGATAAATGTATGACATGTATGCACCATTATAGTATCATATGGAATAGTTTCAATTTTACTCACTAAATAATCCTCTGTGTTCTACCTATTCATCCCTCTCTCCCTGCTAACCCTGGACAACGTTTTACTATCTCCCTGTCTTTTCCAGAATGGCATATGGTTGGAATCATATAGCATGTAACTTTTCAGATGGGCTTCTTTCACTTAGTAATATGCATTTAAGTTTCTTCTATGTCTTTTCATGACTTGATAGCTAGTTTCTTTTTAGTGATGAATAACATCCCATTATCTGGATATGCAATAGCTTGTTTATACCTTCACTTACTGAGGGACATCTTGGTTGATTCCGAGTTTTGGCAATTATGAATAAAGTTGCTATAAACATCTGTGTGCAGATTTTTATGTGGTCATGTTTTCAATTCCTTTGAAAAAATACCAAGAAAGGGATTGCTGGATTCTATAAAAGTATGTTTAGTCTTGCAAGAAACCACCAGTCTTCCAAGGTGACTAGACCATTTGGTATCTTTAATGTTCTGGATTTTGGCCATTCTATTAGGTGTATAGTGGTATCTTGTATTAATTTGTATTTCTCTAATGACATGATATGAAGCATCACCTCATATACTTATTTACTGTCTGCATATATTCTTTGATGAGGTGTCTGTTAAGGTATTTGGTCCATTTTTAAATCAAATTCATTTACTTATTCTTGAGTTTTAAAAGTTCTTTGTATATTTCGGGTAACAGTCTTTTATCAGTTATGTCTTTTGTTAATATTTTCTCCCAGTCTGTGGCTTGTCTTCTCATTCTCTTAACAGAGTCCTTCACAGAACAGAAATTTTTAATGTTAAAGTCTACTTTACCAACTCTCTTTTACATGGACTATGCCTTTGATGTTGTATCTAGAAAGTCATCACCAAAACCAAGATCATCTAGATTTTCTCTTATGCTATGTTCTAGGAATTTTATAATTTTGCATTTTGTGGTTATGTCTGTGATCCATTTTCAGTTAGTTTTTGTGACAGACATAAGGTCTGTGTCTAAATGTATTTTTTTGTATGTGGATGTTCAGTTGTTCCAGCAGCATTTGTTGAAAAGGCTATCTTTGCTCCATTGTATTCCCTTTGTTTCTTTTGAAAAAAAAAACAAAAAAACAAAAAAAAAACCAAAAAGTTGCATGCAATTCTTACCTCTACTCCTCTCTCTAGGTAAGGTGTTTTTCCTCTGGCTTCATTCAGGATTTTATTTTTTTTACCTTTGGTTTTCTGTAATTTGAATATAATTTGCCTAGGTATATTTATTTACTTACTGGCATTTATTCTGCTTGGTGTTCTGAGTTTCCTGGATCTGTGGTTTGGTGTCTTACATTAATTTTGGGGAAATTGTCAGTCATTATTATTTGTAAATATTTCTTATGTTCCTTTCTCTTTTTCTTCTCCTCTTGTATTCCCACTACATGTATGTTACATCTTTTGTAGTTGTCTCACAGTCCTTGGGTATTCTGTTCTGATTTTTTTCCGTTTTTGTTCTCTTTGCTTCTCAGTTTTGGAGGTTTCTAGTGATTGTTCTTCTGCTGCATCTAGTCTACTAATAAGCCCATTAAAGGTATTTTTTGTTTCTGTTATGGTATCTTGATCTCCTAGCATTTTTTGTTCTTTCTTAGAATGTCCATCTCTCTGCTTTGATTACTCATTTTTTTTCTTGCATGCTGTCTACTTTCTTCATTAGAGACCTTAGTATATTAACCATAGTTGTGTTAAATTCCTGGTCTGATAATTCCAACACCCCTGTCATATCTGTGTCTGGTTCTTATATTTACTTTGTCCCTTCAAACTATGTATTTCACCTTTTAGTATACCTTTTAGTTTTTTCTTCGTAACTGGACATGAAGCTCTGAATAAAAGGAACTTTCATAAACAGGCCTTTACCTATTTCTGTAAATATGCTTTCAGTGATGTGGCAAGGTTTTGAGGGAGGGGAAGCATTCTATATTTTTATAATTAGTTCTCAGTCATTTAGTGAGGCTGTTTTGCTGGACTATAAATTTTATAAGTGTCTCTCAATCCACTGGCCCCTGCCCCCCTTAATCAGACAAAATGACTAGGATGAGCTGGAGCTGGGTATTTCTCTTCCTCCAGGGTCAGTTAGGTTCTGATAAAATTCTAGCTGCTTAGGTTCTGCTTAATTTCTCCTAAGGGAAGACCTTGTTAAGAAGAACAGAATGTTCTAGTGTATTTTTCCCCTTTTCATTTCAGAAGCATGAGCAGATTTTTCTCTGATATTAACTGTGAGAACCTGGTTGCAATTCTGGCAGTAAAACTAACAAAATTTGTGGACCCCATGGCTGTTTCCCCCCTTGAGTTTTTGACTCAGACATGTCCACACCTAGTCTCCAACAATTTGTTAATTACCACGTGATATTCCCACCTGGCACTGGTTTCTGTGGAAGTTCCTACTCCAGTAAGCTGCGACTGTCTGTATTTTTCTGTTTCTATAATTTTGGGGGGCAGGAGTTTGTCCTGTGACCTCAATTCTCTTGTGGGTCTAAGAAGAGTTGTTGATTTTTTTTTTTAAGTGTGTTCAGCTTTTTACTTGTTAAGATGAAGTGGCAACTTCCAGGCTCCTTACTTTTTGGACTGGAAGCTGGAAGTTAACCTGTGGCTTTGCAGAGTCCTCAGAATGTATCAATTTGGTGATGTTTTCTTCTAAGGTTGGAACAGATAATATCATCTTCCTTTTCAAAATATACTCCTACCCCTGATAAAAATCAACTCATTTTTACAAGAAACAATACCTTTAAAACATTTTGTGTATTGCGGGATAATTTTCTCATATAATCCTATTCTAAGCATTGTTTTAAATAATGTAATTACTACTTTCACTCAGTTTCAGAAAATGTTACTCTTTTATATACATTGGATTATGCAACCTCTGCCTAGCAGGACACTATATTCTTATTCTGCCTCCTCCATTGTATACTAGGTGTATATTAGGTATATATTAGGATTAATTATCTTAACTACTATATAAATTAAATTGATCCTTTAGCCATATGTAGTCAGGTCATGATATGTCACCTTTGCATATGACCAAGAAATATTCATCTTACCAGAGCCTTGGAGCTGACTCTGTAACTTCATTAGAGTTCTTTCTCTTTGAGATATATTAGATTCCGGCATTATGTTAGGTAGGGGCATTTAAAAAATTATTATGTAAGGGAAAAGTGTGCGGATTTTGGGCATTCAAAGAATAGAAGTTAGCGGCTTATGCTCTGTTGTTGGCTTACCATATCTATACTTATTTTTTCCTCTGAAATTCTCTTGCCTGCTGTCAATCCAATATGAGTGGATATGATACAGTTTCCCCTTCCACAGTGATATAAACATGTGATATAGTCTCATTAATCACAAAGTGATTGCTTTAAATTTGAACACATGATCCAAGCAAAGCTAAACAGTCTGGGGTACAGTGTAGACACTAAGTGAATAAATGCTTTTCTTCTTTGGGTATTAGGTTTCAGAATGACATAATCTACAGCCATTTTCCTTACATGATTAGGGGAAGCCATTTTAAATAGAGGATAAAGAGACCAATAAAGGTGGGAGGCAGAGAAAGAGCAAGCCCTGACAATTCTACGGTGCACAGGCAAGCAAGCAAGAAGCCATGCCTGAAGCAAAAACATGGGCAGCAAAAGTGGCTGGGGGAGAAATACACTCTGCATTAATGTATAACATGAAAATATTACCTTTCCCCCCACCTAAAGAGAGCTTACAATCAATACTGGGATTTGAGGGACCTCAACGAACTAAAGATACTTTAATATCTGCAATGGAAGTATATATAATTGATTTTAAGACTGTTTGAATACAGTTTCTCTATTATTGACTTTTACTAGAATATTCCTTATTATAAAACTGATAATGATGATCAGGGATAACAAAAAATTTGTCTCTCAAACTGCTACACACCGACTCCCCTTGGACTGTTGCCAGTATCTTTGGCGTTTCTTCAGAGTGAGTGTAAATTTCTAGTCCAGATAGAAGTCTCGTACGCTAAAGAAGATTCATTATTAGACTGATGCTGGTTTGATAAATTATGAGAAAACAATATTATCATAGGGTGTTTATTTATTGTTTAATATTGTCCTTTTAATATTTTGCTTTTTTATGGTCTTTTGTAACTTTTTATGTTGAAGTAAGAAATGTATATGAACATGTACTTCATATAAAGATGCCAAATAGTCTTTTTTCATTGGTTTTCTATAAAGAGCTGTTTAGCAATAGATAAGATTAGCATAATCTCATCAATAAATAATTTTAGCTGTTTTTGCAAACTGAGATATCTCTTCAAAATACTCAAAGGATATTTCTTACATTTTTTTGTATCTCTTATCACACAACTCAATTTCGTCAATTGAAGCAATTGCCCATTTAGTTTTGTGATTGGGGTGGAA
Organism: Varecia variegata; assembly: GCA_028533085.1. Lineage (NCBI taxonomy): Eukaryota > Metazoa > Chordata > Mammalia > Primates > Lemuridae > Varecia > Varecia variegata. Next base: position 37,742,757 of record CM052439.1, on the reverse strand, counting down.
GTAACTCTGTAAATCAATGGGAACTCTCATTACTAGCAAATCTATAAATATTATGGGGCGTTTTTGGTGGGTTTCAGTCTACAGATTAATCTTCTAAAAAGTAGTTGCTTGAAAAGCAATTGCTTAAGTGGGATGGAATTTACTATTTAACTTTGATAAGGAGGATAGGCAGCATTCACATTTGTATCAGAAACCAGATGTTTCCAATGACTGCTGATTGTTTTTTTATCTTGAAAATACTTACGTTTATTAAAAATAATCTTAAGTGGTACAGAAAGGTAGAAAAAAAGTCACCTATAGTAAATGCAACACTTTAGCATTTTGGTAGATTTCATTCCAGTCTTGTATAAAAAGCTAAATTGTATTGAAACAAAGGAAATGTTTTTTTTTTTTTAATTCTTACTTCAGCATATTGTGGGGGGGTACAAAAGTTTAGGTTACATATATTGCCCCCTTTCTCCGCCCCCCCCCAGTCAGAGCTTCAAACGTGTCCATCTCCCGGACAGTGCGCATCGCACTCATTATGTATGTATACACCCATTCCCTCCCCCACCCACATCTGCCCGACACCCGATCAATGTTATTCCTAAATGTGCTCTTAGGTGATGATCAGTGAAACCAATTTGATGGTGAGTACATGTGGTGCTTATTTTTCCATTCTTGGGATACTTCACATAGTAGAATGGGTTCCAACTCTTTCCAGGAAAATACAAGAGGTGCTCTATCACCATTGTTTCTTATAGCTGAGTAGTACTCCATGGTATACATATACTACATTTTATTAATCCACTCATGTATTGATGGGCACTTAGCAGACGAGGCAAGCTAGAAATGTCAAAGGATTTGGTAACCACCACCATGGTATACGTGGTAAATTCATCCTCTAGGCTCTTTTCGCTACTCTGATTCTTGAAGTATCCAAATATAAAGCCTCTGACTTGTGACTTGTGTGATTATTATTGATAATCTCCTAAATCTGTTTACAAAAGCAAAATAAAAAAAGGGTAATATTTTGGAAATTTAGAAAATGGCACACTTTGGCCATTTGGTGATTATTAAATTCTTTATGAGGTGAAAAACCCACTTTTTTTTTTGGTTTTCTTGTTTTCACTTTGTTAGATTTATTGAATCTCTCTCTTTTTTTTTTTTTTTTGGTCTAATGGCAGCTGCCTAGATAACTCTTGAGAGAAAAAACAATCCTTAAATAATATGTCAGTATATTCTCAAAAAAATGTTAAACTAAAGCAAGTAATATTCTTTCATGATTTTAAGAATTCTTTATTCATTAGTTCAGTTATCATATTTTTATAGAAGACCTAATAATGCTAGGAACTGTTCTAGGTGCTGGGATACAAAGATTAATGCAAACAGCTCCTGCTCTATAGTATAGATTGAAGAGGGAAGGAATTAAACACATAATTATGATAAAGCAAAAATTACTGTAATACAAATCAAGATGTGTATAATGAAGAGCATGATTTAATTGCTTGGAGAGTGACATATATAATATGTTCCAAAGATGCATATGTGTTTGGCTAGAAAACTGTCCATAAGTGCAAAAGACTGAAGAATTAAAACCAACCAAGAGATTTTCTGGAAACTGTGAATAGTTGAGCCTGTTCAAAGAATAGTGTGTGTGCATGTATGTGTATAGTACAAAGGAATGAAACTGGAAAGGTGAGTAGAAGGAATAAGATAACTTAAACCCCGATTTGCCTTACTTAGCAGTTTGAGGTTTATTGAGATACACACATTGCCAGATTTCAAGTCAAGAAGGAATATGATCAGATTTGTTTTTTTAGAAAGATTTCAGTGTTTTCAGTATGCTTGGGTTGAAACTATTTGGAATTAGAGGTTAGATGATAAGTTAATGACCATAGTATTATACAAGATGGTAAAAATCTGTACTATGTTACTTGTAATGGATTGCGGGTAGTTTCCAGATTTGAAAGATGTTTTGGACGTAGGTGACAGACATTTAAGAACAAGAAATGAAGGTGATGAACAAAAGAAAGTGGTCTAAATTCCTGGGTTGGGCAAATGGATGAACTAAAATGCTGTTAACCTTAATAATCAGTGAAGAACATGAGAGCAGATTTGGGAGTGAAGGTAAGTAATTCAATTTTTGTCACATTGAACTTGATGTTTGAGAGACAATCAGATGGACACGTCTAGAAGACAGTTATGCCTGTTTCTAGATCAGAGGAGTGGTTCGTGGACAGGGTGATAGAGATCATCGAAGAATATGTGGCAGTTGAAATCCTTAGTGTGTGTGTTGAAGAGGAAATGGATGAGGTTGGTACCATGAGTAACATTAAAAACTAAAGTACAAAGACATACTAAAAAGGAGAGTCATGACAATAGGAAAAAGTAAGAAAAAGTAGTGTCATAGAAGCCATGAATGAGAGATCCATGATTTGGGAGTAGTCAATATGAGATGCTGTATTCAGATATAGGAACATAAATCCAGTGGATGCCTTTCAAATTTTGTCACTTAAAAGATTGTTGGTGTCCCTAACAAGAGATTATTATAATGAGGGTAGAAGCCAAAGCACATTTTGAATATTCCATCATCTAAGTGTAATAGTCAGAACAAATTTATAAAAGAATGTATTTTTTTTCTTATTTTCCTTTTTCTTCTCTATGTCAGAGAACTAGAACAGCTAGAGGTACAGCTAGTGCTTTAGTACATGGTATTTTATCCTTTATCAGTTATTTTTTTTTAAAGTAATAGCACATAATGTAACTAGACTTCTATTTTTCTAGTATTAGGCTGAGACAATAATTTTCATTTCTGTTTCCAAGTGGTCAATAAATCTAAAATGGAGTAGAAGCCAAGCATAATGCATAATTGTTTATTTCTAACTAAATGCACTTGATTGCTTAGTTCTCTTTGTTTTATACTTGGAGAACACATTTTAATTAGTTTTTTCTAATTAAAGATGGTTGGTGCTGTTACACATCATGAAACTGACAGCATAAATAAGTCCAGATGAATTATTACAATAAATAGGGCTATTTAACTCTGTGACAACTTTGGAACATAATAGAAAGACTTTGAATAAAGCGATGTCTACTAATTATTTAAAGTTAACATTAAAAAAAACAATAATTGGTGGGTATAAAGTGATGTTTTGAGAATTTATGGCAAAGCTATGATCTAGTTCTAGTTTTTGTATTAAAAAATTTTCTTCGTTTTCTATAAAATTTTTGTTATGATATATTTTAAATAAAAAACAGTGATCATTAAAATAAATTCTGAATGCTGTAGGCTATTACTTTCTTACTATTAGGCAGTGACCAAATTCTTAAATAATTTTTAATTTAAATTTATCATTTTTCTTGTTTTTACTTCCCCTAACTGTATAAACATTATTTAGTAAAATAATATAATTAGGTAGGAATGAGAGGATGTAGATTTGTTTTGAACAGTAGTTTTTCATTTGCTTGTGAACTGTGTTTATTTCTTGACATTTGTTGTTAATTATTTTAGCCATTCTATTTTATAAAAGTACTTCCATAGTTTTAAAAAATATTTTTTTCAAAATAATGGCTCAAAGTTTTTAATTAATAGGTGCTATTTTTCTTTTCTAGCATTTGGTTCTATGACCTTTTACCTCAGCTTTCATTACCAAATCTACAGATCCTACTTTTGTCATTCTTCTTCAGAATTTATTCCTTCTGACCCCTGGTGGATTTTGGACTGTAGGCATTTGGGAAACTATCGTTTATATTAACAGGCAAAATTCGAGTTATGTTAGCAAATTTGGGTCTAATTTCAACACGACTACTGAGATTATATTTTATTTCCTAAGAGTTTCCATCTGGCAGTGAATAAAAAGTAAATAATGTTTTATAGAAAGCAAAACAAAACAATGTTTTTCATTGGTCAGTGGAAGTGTGTGTCTTGGGTAATAACGGATGTAGATTATTTATTGAAACTCAAAAGCCAAATTACTCAAAAGCAAAAGAAAAGCATAAAGAGCAGTAATTTATAATACCAAAACATGTTCTAAAATATTTTTATAGGTTAGCTTGAACAGTTTGACTCAACTCTAGAAACACATTTATTGTTCTTTCCTTGTAGGATTTAAGTATTTATTGGGTAAATATTTAATATGACAGGCAAACCATTCAGTTTCTAAAGTGATCTTAATTCTTAATGTAGCCACCTTATTTGAGGAAATTAAAGATTAAAACTTGAACCTAGAATAAAACCAAATAAATTGAAAATGACTTTTGCTTGTCTTTTGCTTTACTCTGTTATGTTCTTTCTTTCTATGTGTGAGGTATGATGACACAGTAAGTATATCTTAGGTGATAATTTCCAATTAGCTAAATATTTTCTGAGTACTTCCTATGTGATAAGCAGTCTACTAAGTACAGAGTGAACCAAGAAACATGAAAAATAGCAGTGAGCCAAAGAAACAGGGGAAATATAAAAATCATGAAATTTCTCAAAATCATGATATTTTCATGTTAGTAATATTTAGTACTTCGTGTCCTCGGCAATTTTAAATGCAAATATTTCAGATGCAGGTTGGTAGAAAGTTTTAAATTCACAAGAAACAATGGCATCTGGGCTGAAATTCTACAGTTAAGTGAAAAAGCTTTAGAGGATTGCTACAAAAAGCTCCTTTTATGTATCTATTTCTGTAGTCATTTGAAAAAGACTAAAAAAAAAGAAAGATCAATCTGTATTTGAAGAACAACAAAAAAATCCCCACAATGAGATCAATTGTTGTTCTGACTGTTAATGCTGTCAAATGAAATTTTTTTCCTTCCTACACTCAAAATAAGCAGTCCTCTCCTGTTTGGGGAGTTTATATACAGATAGTTTTGCCACAGACTCACCGTTGTATTGGATAGCTAAGGGAAGAGAAGCCAGAAAACTTTAAACAGTGCTTATGGTTCTAAGTAAGTAAATCCTTTTAACTTTTTTGAAACGTGTTCTTTAAAAATTCTTTCATTTATAAATTCTCTCTATGAAAGATATGATGTAGCCGGGATATTTTTAAACAAAGAAGTTCAGGAAATCCAAAGTATTAAGGGTACAATTTTCCTAGTTCATGTTTATTTACTTCTTTTGGAAAGCTCTCAAAACCACTCTTTCTTATGTACCAAATTCATTATGTTATATTTGTCCTGGGCTATTGAGAGGACTAGGGCGATCCTCAGTTTATTCATAAACTGCTTTTCTTTGCCACAGAATCAAGAGAAAAGATAAAATTGCATATTTATTACAATTAATAAAAACAATTATCCTTTGATTTCCAAGTAGAAGGCCTGGCCTTAATGAGATTGATAGGATCATTTTAGAGATTGTCTAAATTTGGTTGCAAGCAATAGAAAATAACTCAGGTATCTTATTCAAAACTTAAAGGAATTTATTAAGAGTATACTGAGTTATTTAATGGGATCCAAGGAAAATTTAAACAACTAGTCCTTAGGAATAGCAAAAACCAGAACAGTGCTGTGACTCTTAGAAGCCATAAGGTACTCTATACTTTCTTATAGAAGGGGTTTGGGGGTGTGAACCAAAAAGAACACTACAGATCCAAATGCTCTTCTTGTGCTTCTTGCTCAGAGTCTATCCTACTATCATACCAACTAACTTCTTGAGGCATTTCTCCTTTCAGGCTATTTTCTCTTTTAGACCCACACCAATTGACACACTAAAAAATATTACTACTCAGGTAAAGCATGATAAATACAAGGAGAGAAAGGTAAAGGAACACTGCCCAATGCGCAAAGCATAGTCTGAGCCGTACAGGTAGGCTTCTAGACGGGGTATATCTTACTCATGAAAGTCTAGACCTTGGCTCCAAGACCTCAAACTATCCTTGACTTGATCTATCTCAACACCCAGATCTTCTATCTCCCTGCAGTCTAATTTATTAATGATCAAATTTTATCTTTTGAGAGAATAAAATGAAATTCTTACTGATTTTTTCTTTGCCACTGTTGCTTGATAAATCTGCTGAGTTATATAATTTTTGCATTAGTTGAAGGATATTATAAGAATTTTAATTCCTGAAAGAGACAAATGAGAGAGATCTTGTGGAAATATTTTATTTGCTTTTCAGTCCTATACTGCATTTTCCTGTAAATCACTGGGAGGATACATGCAGTGGTCACAGGCACCCTGCATGTTTGAAACAGAACTTCCTTTCCACTTTCACTTCCCATCTTCTTTTGATCTTTTCTTTTTCACCCTGACCTTATACCCAATCCTCATTTTTTTTTTTGCCTTTTTGTTTTATTCTACCATTTTCTATCAACTCTCATCCTTTAGTTTTTCCTCTTGATCTGCTTTCCTGACTTTTGAACATGGCTCTCCTTTTTTGTTACAACATGGACACACTTATTTTGCCTTGGGATTTTAGGATAATCACTCCTCCTACCCAGAAAAATCCCTTTAGACGATGTTTCCACTAGCATTACCCCAGACCCAGAAGTGGAATCCATAATGGAATTGACCAGTTTAGAGAAAAATTCTTCAAGAAGTACTGTTTTGAACCACAGATAAAGAGTTACTGTAAGACAAAAATATTACTTGTTTTTAAATTTTTAGACATTCTCTGATAAAATGCAATTTAAGAATTTCTTTTTCTTTTAGAAAGTTTTTTATTTCAGAATATTTTATATATTTATAGTCAACTATATATAATTTAGATGTAACACATTAGTGTCTAAACGTGCATTGAATTGAACCTTATGATCAGTGAAAATAACATTCAAATCATTTGGAAAGGGCCTTTAAAATCTTTGAGATACTTGTATTTATTATGTATTATTCTAGTAATTTGGTTGCATTGATAGTGCTTGAGGTTTAATAGGTCATTAAATGGATTTATATTTCTTATAAGTTATCAGTATACTCAAATTTACCTAAATTATAACTTAATTTAGGACTACCGCATGAATATGGAAAGCATTGTGTATTAAGTTGTTTTTCAGAAATCTGATTAATGTTTATTTATGACAAAAACATTAGAGTATTAATTCATTTCCAAGTATGTGATATTTAAACATACTTTTAAAAGCAAGATGTTATAAAATCTTCTTTTGAAAAAAGTGCAAGTAACAGTTATTCCTCAGGAGAGCAGTTTATTTCTTATAAAAATATTAAATTTGGCTTTTTAAAAAATTTCATCTTGTAGCATCAACTTATATTATTAAAAATACAATGAATCTACAATACACATTTGAACAATGGTCAAAGCATGGTTATTTCTAATAGTTTCTATTTAATCAGGGAAGGAGGAAAGGGAGAAAAACAGAATTTAAAAATACTGTGCAACATTGAGAGTAAAAATAGAGCTGTTTTAGGACACTTCAGATGGTATAAACAGACATGCCATAGGTGATGGAACAGCTTTAGTTCCATCCAGTAAAGCAGGGCAGCAGTCAGGGAAACACAGGAAACACTCATTAGGCGATTATGGTGTATCAGCAGAGGGCCAGTAGAGCCCAAGACAAAGGAGAGGAACCCAGTGAATTCCACTGAAAGCCATCGCCACCCATTGGAGCCCTTGGAAATGTACTCTAGGAATTAATTGCAGTGGTCAGGAAAAATTGAGTGGCATAATGTCCAAAATGATTTTACTCACTCATCAGTATATTTGATTCACCCCACTGGGATTTTGGGAATCTTACAGCTTTATCTACTTGAGGGGCACTTAGTGTGATGTCCTGTATGAACAAAATGGAAACTCTCATATGACTTTCTAAGGACCCCATTTGTACCCCCAAGCAGATAAAGCCAGAAGAAATTTCAATTACCTACCACAACCCATCCGAGAGCAAGATGGCTAGAAATTGTCCTGGTATTCTCGTCACTTAATAAGCATGAATGTTAGAAATACCAGTGGATTAAATAGAAACTATCCCTCTCCTCTTCTCCTCCCCCCTTCTTCTCCCCTCTTCCCCTCACTTCTCCCCCTCCTCTCTTCACCTCTTCCCCTCCTATCCTCACCTTTCCCCTCCCCCTCCATTCTTGTCTCCATTCTCCTTCCCTCTCCATTCTCCTTCCCTCTCCATTCTCCTTCCCCTTCCCCTTTCCCTCTTTTTCAAATCATCATCTTTTCAAATATATTTCATATATGTTTAAGAAACCATTCCATACTAAAACAAAAGAGGTAATTAACACTAAAGATTAATGGGGAGAAATGTTTAAAATATGTAAATTTTAATTAAAATATTAATATAATTTTAAAGAATTATGCAAAATAATGACAAGGTAGAATTCAAAAAGGAAAATCTAAATTCATTCGGCCAACATTTAATTCTCCAGCCTTTATTAACAGTCTACTTTGGGTCATGCATACAAGGAAAAGAATAATTCAATAAGTTTTAATAGAATAAGTCCAATTTAAATCAGCCAAAAAGGAGGTTGTTTTGGGGGTAGGAAGGAGGAAATTCATATTTCCAAATTGAAAAGGACAGATATGATTGAAAGGCAGACTTGTTTTGTACTTATCACCTGCCACCTTCACAGCTTTAACCCAAATTCACACTCTCACCCAGTTATAAGGGAGAAAGGAAAGTGCTAACAAAGGTCGCCTGAACTTCTTGCTCTATCTCCTGGAAGAGACAACAATCCACCCTAAGGTTATGACGGTGCCCTTAGGAAATGGGAGACTTTTTTAAGCATGCAGAAATAATCCTCAAAGTGTCATCAGGAAATCAGGAATTTTCTCATAACCTTATTCCCCCCAACAAAGGACCTGAGCACTACTTTTTCTTAACAATGCAAATAGAGACAAATGAGAAATTATCTTGGTTGCCTTTTTACTGTCTCATAGTTCTTCTTTGTTTACTACATCTGGTTTCATTTAATTTAATTGACCATGCTGAATACCTCCTATATAGATCACACTGTTTTTGTGCATGTGTGTGAGGAACTAAAGATGACTAGGGCATAATTCCTGCCTCAAGGATCTCACAATTCACTGGAAGGCATTTTATGTGTGTGTGTGTGTGTGTGTGTGTGTATATATATATATATATATATACATTTAGCAAAGATTCAAAGCCATGATATAAGGGATAAACTAATAAGGAAATTCATATGAAATATTAATTCTTATAGGAATGATGGGAATTCATGATAAAAGTGAAATTAGGGCCTCTCTTTGAAAGAAGTGATCAGATTCAGTAGGTGGGTTTAGGGGGAGACAAAAGAGAAAGAACAGTCTAAGTCTTACTCTCTTTCCTCCCCTCTGCTTTCCCCCTCCTTCTGGTCCCCTCCCCACTCTGCTACCCCCTTTCCTTTCCTTTTCCCACCCTTTCCTCCTCTCTCCCTTCTTTGGGAAATGGCCTGTCTTTGAAAGAAGTGATCAATTTCAATAGGTGGTTGGGGGGAGAGAGGAGAGAAAGGACTGTCTAAAGCACACAGCTTTGGAAAAACAGATGTGGAAGGTACTGGGATTGTGAGTAACATGGGAAAGCAGAGACTTCCGAGTTTGGGAAGGTATACTGAGGGATCAGACAAAAAGCAAATTAGGACTAGTTTGTGAAGGACTAAAGTTGCATGCCCAGGAGTTTGGACTTTTTTCTAAGTGTATTGTGGAGGAATTGAAAGTTTTATATCAAACATACATGAAGAGCTTTCTTTTAGAAAGAATAAATTTCTGCTTTGATGAATTGGAAAGGCTAGAAACTGATAATGTGGCTCAATTACAAGTCTCTTGTAATAGTTGAGGCAACTGTGGGGCCAAATACAATTTTTCTGTTATTCCTGAATTGGCTAATGCCAAAACCTAAGAACAGAAGATATCCCTCATTCTAAAAGAAGCATCAGTCATCGTATAGTTGGAGAAAGCCAACGCCCGGCTATACTCACTAGATGTTGGCCAGACCCCCAACAATATTCTACCACCTTCCTTCCCAGTTAAAATAAGAAAAGGAGCGAGAGAGAGTGGGGTTTTTGGCTTTGTGAGTTGAGCAGTATTTTAGTGGGAGTTTATTCCCTCTCCCTAAAGGTTATAGGTGCTTTTTACAGAATGAGACCACAGAAGGAAAATCCGAAGAAAATCAAGATTAGAGGTATCTGAACAAAGACATTGGCATCTCATTCTCTTGTTGGAAACATGATAAGCTGCAAACATATGGTAACACCCTGATGTCACTCGAAGATCAGAGTGTGTAGTAAGGGAGTCCTTTGGAGATAATTTTGGGATCCTAGGAATATGGCTGTTTCCCTTTTCAGTTCCTTGTCACTACTAATGGAAAGAAAAGGGAATTGTTTGTATATTCTCTGAAGTTGGTTGAAAAGTATTTGGAGCAACCAAGATAAGCAGGACTTAAAGTTTAGGGAAAACTTCTGTGCCCTGATTGTTTGTACTTCTTGAAGGACCCCACAATATTTGTACTGTGGAGGAGGACCCCAACTCTTCCCATAGCTTTATATGAAGGGTCAGCCATGGGGTCACTTGGTGTTGGATTCAACTTAGCAAAGACACTTAGGAATATATCAAAGACAGACATAAACATCCCCCTGAAAAAGTTTTCAGCTATGACCTTTGTGTAAGTTAGACAGACCTTTGTGTAAGTTAGCACTACTCTGGGTGGATGCAGCCTTCAGAAACAGTGGGGACTGGATTTCGGCATTCAGTCACCCACTTAGTTGGGCACCCTTGTGCATAACCTATGCAATCTCACATGGGGGTTCTGCCTCAGCAGCAAGGAGGGTGAGAGTGATGCTAAACACTGCCCCAAGAAAACCACATGCACCAACTATGTGAAGTATAGCATGATTGGCAGAGATCATTAGCATCAAATAGACTGAACCAGTGAGTCTAGGACCGCATTTTACCAGTATGTAGGCAGTAACAGTAACACATCTTTGTCATCTTTATCCTTCTTTCTGCCTTCAACAGCAGAGAAACCAGTGTCTAGAAAAGGAAGATGTCTGAAGCACACCAGTCAGGCACCCCTCACTCTTTGGCAATCAGGACTCAGTTCTACTCTTCAGTGTGGAGGGTGGGAAGACACAAGCACACAAATACAGAATCAAGTTTGGGAATGATCTTTTTGAGTAGACCCAAACTGAGTCTTAAAAATAAAATGAGACTGTGATAATAGCCAAATATAACAAGAAGGGGATGGAGCTTAGCCAAAGTTGTCATTAAGTGGAACAACATAGCATAGTTGAAAGGCAATTACTCAGAAAATTAAAATTATTTTATGCTTGTACCCTGATGACTTGAAACTTTTTAGTAAACTGATTGCACATTAAATCGAAAACTTGAATTTTTAAAAAACAATAAAAATTGAAATACAAATCAAAACAAATTTTATAACCTTATTCATAAATTGCCCAGCTATTAAACATATCTTTTCTTTGTTCTTCCACCTTTATCTTATTTTTCTTTCTAAATCAGTAGTTCTGCAGATATTGTGAGCCATATCTGCACTTTGTGTCTTCACATTGCCAAGTTTCACATGTTTGGATATTTCCAAATAAGCCCTTTGAAAACTTTGCAGAACACTCAATTTCTATCCAATCAGTCTCTGAAAAATCTGGTTATTTTAGTTCTGGATGGCACTATCTTTTAATATAAAAAAAGAACATAGTCTTCCTTAAGTGCCCTATGAAACTATTTTCATGTATATTTTGAGGATCTTCATTTTTCTAATGATATTTTATTATATAGTTTCTTTTTATTGCTTGCTTTTGCTTAAATAAGAGATAACACTATTTAAGGGAACTGAAAATGAGTCTAAAAATTTTTAGTGAATTTTGTGAAAATATTTTTCTTTGGATCATTTTATGTTTTCAGTGAACTACAATTTGGATTTCACAAATTCAAGATGAATATGTGCATCAGAGCCTTTATTTAAAGCAATGTATTAATAATCAGAAGAACAACTTATTTTTTAATGTAACTATTTCTCAGAATCACTTGTTTCTTTTGAGAGCTTCTTTTGAGAGATTCTAGCAGGAGAGCAAGCTGCTACTATAGCCTGAATGAAGAATGTTCCTCCTCTGTGGGGGAAGGTCATGCCCTTCCACTGAGCGCTCAGCTTCAGGAGGGATGCACATGGAGTGGTGGGAAGAAGGGGACACTTGCCTATCCAGACGGATCACCCAAATCAACCCTGGTGATCAGTGGCATGACAGGTGTTGCAGCCAGATTGCCCTCATTGATTTACTTTGAAATATATATATGTATCACTGGATTTTTTTCAAAGAAATTTTAACTATGGGTCAACACATATAATATAATTCTTATATAATTCTTGTACCAGAATGAAAAATATATTAATGCAGATAAATTTTACCTTTCCGGGAAGAAGAGGAAGGAAAATATACCTCTAATGTACAAACAATTTGGCAAATATTAACTTGAGAATATTAGAACTGGTCAAAATATAGCTTTTTTAAAATTATTTCATTGCTAAGTTTCCTACTAAGCTTGAAAGACAACCTATTCTCACTGATGATATATTTACTTACCAAATACTAAGGTATTTTCTCCAAAGAAACTGGGATGTGGTCTTCCATCATTATGGAAGAGAATACACAAATAATTAAAATCTAAAATGTTCTAGCAATAATACAGCCAATAAGGTTTATGGATTTTCATAATCTCAAAACTATGAAAAATTTCTAAACAATGTGAAATTCATTTTCTGAGAGGAAAGATTATGCATAACCTCAGTTCTCGAGAATTTTAAGTTTTGTGAAGTCCATCAACTTCAGGATAAAATACAAATTCCTTAACTTAGTAAACAAGAAATTTTGTGCCTGGCCACTGCTCATCTCTTCAACTTCATTTCTGCTATCCTCACACATCTTCCCTGTGCCATGTCACTCTGTTGTATATTCACTTTCCTAAACTAACTTTCTTCTCTGTGTTTGGCAAATGCTGGTGTCTGTTTTCTCTCAGCTCAGTTTTCAAGACTCAGCCCAAGTGAGGTGCCACTCCGTACAATTGTAGCACTCTGCACAACCCTGCATCTTATGGTTTTCAAATCATTTTTTAACCTGTCTTCCCCAATACTAAGTGAACAAACATGCCTTTCATCCCTATCCCTTTATCCTTAATGCATCTGGTGCATAGTTTCTGCTCATAAAATATTTCTTCAATAAATAAATAGATGACCTTGTCTACCTTCTGTGAACATGTTATGTACTTTTTCTCTAAAATTTTCTCCAAGAAAAAAAAAACAGGATTATGAAAATGCTTTTGTATCCACACATTATTCATAAAAGAATGACGTTTAAAGTTTTAGAAATTGAGATTTTTTTTTGTCACACCCAGTGATATCAGCTAGGCTCACCTCTGATGTTACTGAGTTTACTAGAGTTCATTTCTGCATGTTGGGTCAGTCTGTGGTGCTAACGAGTCAAGCAGCGCAGGCATTTTAGCTGAACACAGATGCAACAGGATCACAGGGCCTCACATTAGTTAACATAATCTGTGTTCCTACCAATGAATTCCAATTGGCCTCAGTAAAATTGGAATTTGCTTATAATTAAACCGAGAAGGAGACTGAAAATCCAGACAAAATTTACAATGGACCAACTCCTCACTGTTAATTATTAGAGCTATCAGACTTTCACACTGTAGGTTCTATTAAAATGATGTGACACACATTCTATGCTATATCTATCATGGGAATTTTTTTTTCCGGGTCGATCATTCTAATTATCAAAGTTAGGCACTTTTTTTTCATATTAAGCTTTAGTTGAAAAATACTTGGTCTCTATTTTTATTGGAAAAAGCTTCTTCACTTCCAAGAGTTGATTGCTTACATTTGTATTGTTAACATTTGTACATCAGAAATTTTTAATTAAAAAAACTCACAGATGAAGAATTTTAGACTCCAGGGAACAGTCTGGTTTTAGTTTTCTTCATATGATTTTCTATACTCTCTTACCTGTGGATTTCACAGTTTGCTTTCCAGGAATTCTTTCAGGATCATGTGATCAGAAAAGAGAAAAAGGTAGAAAAGGCAACTTCAAGAGCTGGAAAATCACCACTTCATACAAATATGAAATAGAAAGGTCATCATTTTTATTTTTGTTCATTTACCAAAGCTATATTTTGTTTTTATCTGGTGGATTTTTTTGTTCATTTAGGAATAGACCTATTAATCAATATTAAGCTTGATTTCCATTTCTTGCCTTGATTCAAGGAGCTTGAGATTAAGACCTAGAACCCCTTCATTTCCTCTAATCCCATCCTCATCTTAAAAAGTTTTATTTAGAAGTTTCTAGGAACAGTTAAGTTATGCTTCCAACGAAGTTAAGGGGAAAATCATTGCAAACACTCAGCTATGAAGCAATTAATTATTTTTTAGTTCTGAGAGAAATCTGTCCCCCCCCCCCAAGTGTGTGATTAAGTTATCCTAAACTTGAACATCAAATTCCATGGCTAATGAAGCATGTATAATGGGCACATTTTAGAAGCATCTTTTAGGTTATATTCTAAATTCTGATTCTGTGACTCTGTGAGTTTCTACTTGCAATGTACTGTCACATGAAGGAGACTATGACGGCCTAAATCTTACAGCATAATTTTCAGAAAAGAGGGATTCTTACACAAACCAGAGAAAGATGAGCTTGAGTCAGGCTCTTCAGTTTTTCTTCTTCCTCCTCTCTTGAATTATGCTTAAACACTAGCAAAAATTTTTTCATATCTTTTTTGTGGGGATAAGGAGGAAGAGACAGGTCAAGACTAAGGCAGAAAAAATTTGTAGAGGAAAAATAATAACAATGTTGTAGCCTCATAGAAAGAGTATCTCCTGACTTCTTGTTTTTCACTCTCTTCCTCTTCATTCCAGTGTAGGTTACTCTAGTTATTCTAGTTTCATTTAGTAGAATCATGATGTGATATGTAAGTTGCATTATATTTTACAGGAAATGAAATGTTGCTTAGTACTTTACAAGGTATATGGTTATTGGCATTTATTTATAGCTACTACAAAAATTATGAATATACATAACTATGTTATTGTAACTATTTTTCATAGGTTCAAACTACATAAGATGAAGATTTATCATAACAGAATTGGAACCTCAAACTCAGCAGAAGCTGTGTCAGCTCTAGAGACAAGCAGCTCTATCTGTCTCTGTCTCATGGGCAACAGTAAATCTCTTTCCTTCTCTCATTTTCTTTGTTTCTGCAATAGTTTTTCTTTATATCTGCTCCAATTTCCCTTACTGCTTACTGGATGATTCCAGATTTTTTTTTTTTGTTCCCTCTAATTTAATTTTTTCCTCTCCTCACAGCTTCTGGCTGTTCATACTTTCTGATGTTTAACAATGTGGATTTTTCCTAAGGCTTGAAGGCTCCTAATTCTACCTCAATTTTTATGGCCTTAACTCTACTTTAAATCTTCTCCCAGCTTCAGCTCCCGCTGTTAGCTGCCTTGTTCTCTGTAGGCTTCCCATTTCAAATTCCATAAGAGATTTCATTGGCTTAACTCCTTTTGGCATCAGACCATGTTATAAATCTATTCCAGTCTTTAAATTGGATGTTGTTAGGTCCAATCAACTGTAGATGTTGGAGTCATTTCATGAGATGTAATTACATTTAGAAGAGACCATGAGTGTATTAAGAAAAATGTTACAAAGTAGTCAACTCTGAAGCTTCAGGAGCAGGGGATTTTCCAGTTTAACTTCTAATGTTTTCAGCATAGAAATGTTAGAAAATGGGAACTTATATTATAATTTTGATATTCCTTCAAATATTATTTTTATATGTCATTGATTGGCTATGTGCCAAGCACTATGCTAGGCTGTAAGGCTGTAGTACTGATCAGAGTAAAAGTTAATTGCCTGATCTTACGGAGCTTGCATCCTCATGGAGAGAGGCAACAATAATAAGTGAAAAATAATGGCAATTGCTATGAAGGTGGTGGTAAATACTATGGAAAAGAATAAAGCAGGTTAAAGATACAGAGATTCATGGTGTGTCTCTAGGGTGATGGAAGGAATTGTTATTTTACGTAACATTGTTAAGATTGCACTCTTTGAAAACATGGCACGAGACATGACTCAAACCCTTTCTTGGCTAATTATCTCTGACTATTCTCAAAGGAGTTTCCTCACACTGATATGTTTAATATCCTTAAAATGCAAAGGATTTTAGTTGTTTTTGTTATTTGTTTGCTTTATACTACTGAGGAAAGAGAATATTGACAACAATACATTTTCCTTTTGCAGTTAGTATTGAATCCCTTCCCGAGGCATAGGAAGGGTTCTGGTACTGTTGAAGAGAAACAGAAAAGAATCTGAATCCTCAATGATTGCTGAAAAGAAAGGAGCCAGTCAGCCTAAGCCTGAATCTGAGATGTAGTCTTGAGTTTGGGATGTTGTTATGGTCTGAATATTTATGTTCCTTCAAAATTCATATGTTGAAGTACTAGTCCCCAAGGTGATGGTATTAGGAGGTGAGGCCTCATGAGTGGGATTAGTGCCCTTATAAATGAGGCTTAAGAGACCCTTGTTCCTTCCACAATGTGAGGACACAGCAAAGAGGCACTGTTTATGAACCAGGAAATGGGCCCTTATTATACACCAGATTTGCTGGTGCCTTGATCTTGGATGTCCCAGCCACCAGAACTGTGAAAAATAAATCTGTTGTTTATAAGCTACTTAGTTTATGGTATTTTGTTATACCTTCCTGAAGAGACTAAGGCAATAATGTCTAAAACAGAACTCGTCTTCTACCCCCATGCTAATCTTATGTTTTCATGTCATGTTGCATTATATCAAATCTATCAAACTAGAATCCCACACTCAATCTTTTTTCTCTCATATCCCTTCCATACAAAGTTAGTCACCAGTTCTCATTCATTGTCTTATAGAACTATCTGCAAAATATGCTCTCTGCTTCATTTCTTTTGCCATGGTCTTCATGCAGACCTTTGTGATTTTCATCTTAAATTATTGCAATATCCTCCCAATTAGTCTCCTTGACATCAATCCTTTTCTATCCCAGATTATACACTGATCCTAGGGTTGTCATCTTAAATAGAGCTTACTTTTCTATACATTGACTTAAAATACCCTGAAGGCTCTTCATTGTCTTATATGATGATTCCAAACATGGATTCTGGTGTTAATCAGACTTTTACTTGAATGTGTTTACTTACCATCGCATGCTTTATTTATCTCACCTTCCACCACAGTCTCCCATGATCTACTAAACTCTTAATCTTCCTTCAAAACCCATCTCAAATGTCACCATTGAGGGGAAAGGGAAATACTTCCTACTCAGGCTGAGTATTTCTATCTGGAAAGATCTCTACAAGGATCTCTTCTTTTATGTGTTCTCCTTACTTCTCTTCTCCTTCTCAGGAGAGGTGGGAAGACGTCTCAGATTAGTGAGTTTTAGAAGAGGAACTGGGCATAGATGATTCTGACACCTCATTTTACCTTCTTCTTGGGAGCTGGTGAATAGAGAGAATGTGTTTTTTTCTCTTCTTTCTTCCATGTGAAAGGAACCTGCTCTCATCTTCATAATTCTGAGGCTCAATATTAATAAGCCCATTGTTATTACATATGTAAAACACCTGTTATAGATTAGGTGCTCATTAAATGAATGTTAAACAGATATTGAATAAATAAAAAAATTTTGGTTTTCCATCTACCTACAGAAATCTGACAAAGAAATATGGTATTTTGGTAGAGTTTGGCTACTGTATTTAAGTTCTTAAAGAAATTCGTTTACATCTCATGACTGTATTTTATTTATTCACACTCCTGTTTTCTTTAGTTAGGTTATGAACTTGTGGGGTGGTGTTTGTCTCAGCATTTCAAAAATGTAATACAGAACTTAGAACCTGGTAGCTGGTCAATACCTGCTTGATGAATAAATGCTTGTTGATAAAGACACAGCTAAGACTTGTGCTTTCTCTTTTACTTCTCAAGCCAGCATTTTGGAATATTACGAAAACACAGTGAAGATACCATTATTCCATTAAGTGAGCTTACGTTAGCTCATGAGCACTCCAAAATTCATGTGTTTTCCAAACTGCTTAGGTTTTAGCATGTAAAAAATACTAAACATCTTTCTCCATGCATGATTCATAGTTCTACACTAAGATGCCATAAAGTCCTTTTACAAAATTCATGGTAAAATAATAAGCAGTAATAAACCCATGCTATGTACAATGTATTTTTAAAAACTTTTGCCCTGAGGTTTGTTCATATCATAAGTACATCAAATGTTCTCAGTTTGCCTAGCTTTTGCTTGCACATATTTTTCATCTGACCACAGCAGCATGTTTGCTAGGCAACAGAAAGAGGAAAATCTTTTAAAACATAAATCCATGAATTCCCCTCAAGAGAGGCAAAAGCAATATTTACTGCATTGCTTAGGGAGCGAAAGGAAAGAGAAAAAAATCAGATTAGTTTCTTTGCAGCTGTGCTTCAGTATTCAAGGCCACACCTGGACTGGGTAAAACTTCTCTGATTATAAACCTTTGGCAAAAAGGAAAAGTTGCTGCCTGAAAAAGCAGACTATGTCTTTGGGGATTCCTTTTGGCTATTTCAGTATTTAACAGATGTACTAGCTTAAGCTTTATATTCTTAAAATAGCATGAACATGTAGAAGCACTGCGTCTCATTGAAAATTCTCAGTGAATTTGGGTGTTTAAAATGTACTTAGAAATTAGTAATATATCAGCTAGAAATATCTCCCCAAGTCTCTTATTTTATCTTAAAGCATAATTATTGTGTGTAGGTATGTTTATGAGTATAGTATCTGTATATTCCAAATACAAAACTGATATACTTTTGTAAGTGTTTATAATCTCAGCTTGGGATACACAAATATTCTTTTTAAGTCTAAATTATCAAATGGCAAATATTATTGTAATTATCTGCTTCATTTATATGTAAGGTATACCCTGAAGAGAAACACATACACACACTCAACTTTCTTAATATAATCAGCCTTTGTATCAATGATAAAATAATATCATTCTCACTTTGTCATTTAAATAAAACTGAGATTAAGAAGAAAATATAAAAATTTTCTCAAAATGAAAAATGAAAATACAACATATCAAAACATATAGGATACAGTAAAATAAGTAATAGGAAGAGAGTTTATAGCAATAAGTGCCTGCATTAAACAAGTAGAAAAGCTTCAAGTAAACAACCTAATGATACATCTTAAAGAGCTAGAAAAACAAGAGTGAGCCAAACCGAAAATTAGTAGAAGAAAAGAAATAATAAAGAGCAGAGCAGAAATAAATTGAAACCAAAAAACAATACAAAAGATCAATGAAATGAAAAGTTGGTTTTTTGAAAAGATAAACAAAATTGACACACCTTTACCTACACTAAGAAAAAAAGAGAGAAGACCCAAATAAATAAATTCATAGATGAAAAAGGAGACATTACAACTGATACTGTAGAAATCCAAAGGATTATTAGAGACTACTATGAGCAACTGTATACATGCTAATAAGTTGGAAAACCTAGAAGAAATGAATAAATTCCTAGACATATACACCCTACCAAAATTGAACTGGAAAGAAATCCAAAACCTGAATAAACCCAGACAAGGAATGAGATAGAAGCATTGATGAAAAGTCTCCTACCAAAGAAAAGCCCAGGACCCAGTGGTTTCATTGCTGAATTCTACCGAACTGTCAAAGAACTAATATCAATCCTACTTAAACTAAAAATCAAGGAGTAGGGAGTACTTCCATGCTCATTCTGTGATGCCTGTATCATTCTCATGTCAAAAATAGACAAAGACAGAACAAAAAAACCTTACAGGCCAATGTCTCTGATGGATATAGATGGAGAAATCCTACCAAAATACTAGCAAACTGAATTTAACAACATGTTAAAAAAGATTATTCAACACGATCAAGTGGGCTTCATCCCAGGGATGCAAGGATGGTTCAACATTTACAAATCAATCAATGTGTGATACATCATATCAACAAAATGAAGGACAAAAACCATATGATCCTTTCAATTGATGCTGAAAAAGCATTCTATAGAATTCAACATCCTTTCATGATAAAACTTCTCAAAAATTAGATATAGAAGGAACTTACATCAACATGATAAAAGCCATATATGGCAAACCCACAGTGAGTCTGTCATGCTGAGTGGGGAAAAACTGAAAGCCTTTCCTCTAACATCTGGAACAAGACAAGGATGTCCACTTTCACCACTGTTATTCAGCATAGTACTGGAAGTTCTAGCTAGAGCAATCAGACCAGAGAAAAAGGAATAAAGGGCATACAAATTGGAAAGGAAGAAGTCAAATTATCCTTGTTTGCAGATGATATCATCTTATATATGGAGAAACCTAAAGACTCTATTAAAAAAACTATAAGAACTGATGAACAAATTCGGTAAAGTTGCAGGATGCTAAAATCAATAACATTTCTATATGACAACAGCAAACAATCTGAAAAAGAAACCAAGAAAGTAATCCCATTTACAGTAGCTGTAAATAAAATAAAATGCCTAGGAATAAATTTAACCAAAGAAGTTAAAGACCTCTATAATAAAAGCTATAAAACATTGATCAAAGAAATTGAAGTCAAAACAAAAAATTTGAAAGATATTCCATGCTCATGGATTGGAAGAATCAATATTGTTAAAATATCCATTCTACCCAAAGCAATCTACAGATTCAGTGCAATCCCCAACAAAGTATCAATGACATTCTTCACAGAAATAGAAAAAAGAAATTCTAAAATTAGTATGAAACCACAAAAGATCCAGAATAGCCAAAGCCACCCTGAGGAAAAAGAACAAAACTGGAGGAATTCAGTTTTGAGTCATTACATGACTTCAAATTATACTTTAAAGCTATAGTAACCAAAACAGCATAGCATAAAGACACAGACCAACGGAACAGAATAGAGAACCCAAAAATAAATATTTACATCTATAGTGAACTTGTTAATATCGTTGACAAAGGTCCTAAGAACACAGGATGACAAAGGGAAAAGGTAGTCTCTTTAATAAATGGTGCTGGGAAAACTAGATATATGCAGAAGAATGAACCTAGACCCTTATCTCTTGCCATATCAAAAAAAACCAAATCAAACATACACTGGGGAAAAGAATCTTTATTCAATAAATGGTGCTGGGAAAATTGGATAGCCACATATAGAAAACTGAAACAGGATCCGCACCTCTCACCTCTCACAAAAATCAGCTCGTGGTGGATAAGAGACTTAAACCTAAGGCATGAAACTGTAAGAATTCTTGAAAAAAATGTTGGAAAAACTCTTATAGACATTGGCCTAGGCAAAGAATTTATGAAGAAGACCCCAAAGGCAATCACAGCAACAAAAATAAATAAATGGGACTTGATCAAATTAAAAAACTTCTGTACAGCTAAGGAAACTATCACGAGAGCAAACAGACAACCTACAGAATGGTAGAAAATATTCACATGCTACACATCCAATAAAGGGTTGGTAATTAGAATCTATATAGAACTCAGGAAAATCAGCAAGAAAAAATGAAACAACCCTATCAAAAAGTGGGCAAAGGACATGAACAAAAACTTTTCAAAAGAAGACAGACTAATGGCCAATAAACATATGAAAAAATGTTCAACATCTCTAATTATCAGAGAAATGCAAATCAAAACCACAATAAGATATCACTTAACTCCAGTGAGAATGGCCTTTATCAAAAAGTCCCAAAACAATAAATGTTGGCATGGATGCAGAAAGATAGGAGCACTCATACACTGCTGATGGGACCGCACACTAGTACAACCTCTGTGGAAAATAATATGGAGATACCTCAAAGAGCTACAAGTAGAACTACCATTTGATCCAGCAATCACATTACTGGGCATCTACCCAAAAGAACACAAGACATTCTATAAAAAAGTCATCTCTACTCGAATGTTTTTAGCAGCACAATTCACAATTGCAAAGATGTGAAAACAACCCAAGTGCCCATCCATACATGAGTGGATTAATAAAATGTGGTATATGTATACCATGGAGTTCTACTCAGCCACAAAAAACAGTGGTGATCTAGCACCTCTTGTATTATCCTGGATAGAGCTGGAGCCAAGTCTACTAAGTTATGTATCCCAAGAATGGCAAAACAAGCACCACATGTACTCACCATTAAATTGGTATTAACTGACCAACACTTAAGTGAACATATAGTAGTAACATTCATCGGGTGTCGGGCAGATGGGAAGGGTGAGGAGGGGATGAGTATATACACACCTAATGGGTGCAGTGCACACCATCTGGGGCGTTAACACTCTTGAAGCTCTGATTCGGGTGAGGCAGAGGCAATATATGTAACCTAAAGATTTGTACCCCCATAATATGCTGAAATAAAAATTTTAAAAAATTAAAAAAAAAACAAAATAGATTAAAGACTTAAAACTAAGACCTGAAAATATGAAATTACTCAAAGAAAACATTGGGGAAAAACTTCAGGACATTGATCTGGGCAAGGACTTCTTGAGTAATACCTCCAGAGCACAAGCAACCAAGCCAGATTGGACAAATGGGATGATATCAAACTAAAAGGCTTCTGCACAGCAAATGAAACAATAAATAAAGTAAATATATAACCCACAGAAAGGTCGAACATATTTCCAAACTACTCATCTGACAGGGGACTGAGAACTCGAACATATAAGGAGTTCCAACAACTCAATAGGAAAAAATCAAATTAAAAAATAGGCACAATATCTGAAAAGACATCTCTCAAAAGAAGACATACAAATGGCCAACAGGTATATGAAAAAATGCTCAACATCATTAGTCATCAGAGAAATAAAAATTAAAACTATAATGATATATCATCTCACTTCAGTTAAAATGGCTTTTATCAAAAAGATAGGCAATAATGAATGCTGACAAAAATGTAGAGAAAGGGGAATCCTTGTACACTGTTGGTGGGAATATAAATTAGTGCAGCTACTATGGAGAACAGTATGGAGATTCCTTAACAAATTGAAAATAGAACTACCATATGACACAGCCATCCTATTGCTGGATATATATCCAAAAGAAGGGAATTCAGTTAATTGAAAAGATATCTGCACTCCCATGTTTATTGCAACGCTGTTCATAATATCTAAGATTTGGAATCAACCTAAGTGTCCATCAATGGATGAATGGATAAAGAAATTGTAGTACATATATATATAATGGAATATTAGTCACAAAAAAGAATGAAATCCTGCCATTTGCAACAACATGGATGGACCTGGAGAACATTGTTAAGTGAAATAAGCCAAGCACAAGAAAGACAAACCTCACATGTTCTCACTCATATGTGGCAACTAAACATTAAAAAGCAATTGATCTTATAGAGACAGAGAGTAAACTGATGATTACCAGAGGCTGGAAAGGGTAGCAGGAAGGGGGAGATAAAGTGGGGATGGCTAACATATTAATAGTTAGATAGAATGAATAACATTTGATAGCACAACAAAGTAACTATAACCAATAATAAGTTAGGGTATACTTTAAAATAACTATAAGAGTGGAATTGGAATGGTCCTATCACAAAGAAATGATAAATGCCTGAGGTAATGGATACCCCAATTATTGTGATTTGATTAATTCACGTTGTATGCCTGTATCAAAATATCGCATATACCCTATAAAGATATACAACTATTATGTATCCATAATAATTAAAAAAGAAAAATCTGGTAAATATTTTTATTTCGTGCTATTCATAGTTGAATAACATTGATAAGATAAAGTTAAACAATAAATGAACTGCCTTCCTTCTGTAAACATTCATTGTCTTCATATAAGATTTAAATAATTTTGATGAAAATGTTCCAGTGACACAGGAGTAACAAAGCATGTCTAATGGTAAATGTATTTCAGTGGCTTTCAGTTAGGATATGGGAACAATTTGTATAGCCAGTGGCAATACTAGGAATTTAAAGCCATAGTAATTCCCATGAGAATTACTTTGTGTTTACAAGCATTTATGTTTTAAAAAGGCACCCAGAAAGAAATGCCAAAGTGCTTGTACTTATATTGCAGTAGTGAGTTAGATCTTATAGATCTGTTTTTGTGGTTGTAAGAAATATAAGAAAATACCAGTAATATTAATCATAAAAAGATTGAAATCCTGCCATTTGTGACAACCTGGATGAAGCTGGAGGGCCGTTTGCTAAGTGAAATAAGCCAGACACAACAAGGCAAATACTGTGTGATCTCACATGTAGAACCTAAGAAAGTTGAGCTCAGAGAAACAGAAACTAGAAGGGTAGTTGCCAAGGGCTGTACGTGGGGGAAGTAAGGCAATGTTGGTCAAATGGTACAAACTTCTAGTTATAAGATGAATAAGCTCTGGGGATCTAATGTACAGCATGGTGACTATATTTAATGCTACTATATTATATAATTAGAATTTGCTAACAGATCTTCAGTGTCCTCAACCCCCTACACACTAACATGCACAATGGTAACTAGAGGTGATGATGGATGTGTGTTAATTTGAATGTGGTAATTCTTTCAAAGTAGTCATATATCAAACCATGATATTGTAAGCTTTAAATATATACAAGTTTTATCAACTATAACTCAAAGCTCGAAAAAAGACCAGTCATGAAAAACCAATATTAAAGGATGTTTACGAGTAATGTGCCAGAGGGATTTGGTAAAGAATTATAGATGTATGGATCATTTATTGAGGAATAAAAAGCATGTGATAGAAATTCTTGACTATTTATGCCAGTGGGAAATATCTCAGAAGTAATTGTGTGCTTGCTGCTATCTCCAATTCAAAATAGGGTTTTATTAAAACAGGATGGTAAGGCATCAAAACACTTACTAATAAATTTAAAGCATTTTCCAAAGTTCTGTAGTATTAAGTGCCAACTTTCAAAATTTATAAAATCATATTGAGTCATCACTTATCATTTTCTATTCCTTTAAGTTGAAACCATAAATTATTGACAATAAAAACAACTTTAATAAGGATGTCAGAGAATTTGCGCTTATGTACTGATTTTGCCACTAACCAAATATTGAATATTCAGAAGTAAAGTTTAATCTCTCCATCTCATTTTTACCAATCATAAGATAAAGGAGATGGACGATATAACTTATGAGGTCCATTTATTTCTTAAACATTTTCAATCAACAGATTTATTGGCTGCTTACCCTACACCTGCTTCCTACTATGCGTGAGGCACAGCGCCAGTATTGTGACTATTGTGATAAAGAAGACTGAGTTCTCCCACTCTCAGCTGTGGAGTTTACATTCTGGTGGGAAAACAGATATTTAACTAATAATCAAATAAGTATATGATTTCAGATAGTACTAAGTATAACAGTGACCAAGGAAGGGAATAGCAAGAGACTGTGATGGGGTGCTATTTGATTGACATTTTACAAGAGCCGAATGAGAAGCATCTAGTCCTGGAAAGACCTAGGGAAGAACTTTCCTTGCGGAGGCAAGAGGAAATATCCCAATTGTGCTAATGAATTTGGTGAGGTCAAGGAACAGTAAGTCCAGTATTGTGGGAACATGGTGAGGAAAAGACAGGTGGCAGTACAGAGATCTAAGAAGTACCAGGGTCAAGTTATGTTGGATTTGGTAAAGAATTTTGATTTTATTTAAAATGCTATGAAAAGCCATTGTAAAGTTTAAGTAAGGGATCTGATGTGATTTAATTTATCTAGCAAAAAGAATAATACCACGACTGTATGGAAAGAACCATTCTGTGCTAAGTATTGTGGTGCAGTTACATGTATATGTGTATGCATATGAATATGTATATACATATCTAGATATGATTTAAATGGTCTTATAAACATTTCTAATAATTAAAATTTATGTCGATAAACATCTAGTTGAATAGCAAGGGCATTCAATGAAAGTCTAGTTGTTAAATACATAGAAAAATGGTGGGAGGTTCTAGTTGACACCTGGAGGTTGGATATCACTCTACCAGGGAACCAAGGACTTGCCATGGTAGGAGGCCATACTGCCTCTAGGTGTGAATGGGCAAATGGAGGGAGCAATGTTACTAGAGCTCAGTGAGAACTGGTAACCTGGAAGTGGAACTTCTGGAAAGGAGCTGTAGAAACGGAGAAACATTTCTCTGCCAGACCATAACACTGAAGCCCAGAGGAAGCAACATAGGAAGCAATACTCCAATATCTACTGCTGATGCCTCCCAATGGCTGAAACCAATTGAACATCTGAAGGCAAGGAAAGCTGGATGCTATAGTCTGCAGAGGTCAGCCTCCCAGGGCACAGAGTAGGACAGACAAAAGCAGAGATGTATTTAGGTGAATGAAATGAGGTGAACCATGAACATTTGTTTACACAGTTAATTCTCACAAGTGCATTATATGGTAGGTACTTTTGTGTGAATAGGAGCCATTCCTTAGCTCCCAATCGAAAGACACCAAGAAAATCACTTCTAAATTATATAAGAATAGGAGACAAACATCTCTTTTGCAGTTTAATGACTGCTTAGCCACAGACATTGCTCACCTAACCCATGCTATCCGAGTAGGGGGAGAGAGCCTTGAGGATATGGCAGTGCATCTTGATAGAAAGTGAGTCAAGATCTGCCCCCTCCCTTAAATTCCTGAGTGCCTAGACGTACAGAAGATAAATTCTTTCCATTCACATAGTTACTACATGTTGAAAACCACAAATTAGCTTGGGCATAGTAGGAATTTATATGGTGTCAAAATCTGGGTATAAGCTATAGGATGCGATCTCATCTTGCCAGGGACCACTAAAACTTAAGGAAGTTTCTTAGAATTGAGTTGTTCGTTGGTGAGGTCTGTTGAGGCCACACTGGCCACCCTTGCACTGTAGGCCAGCAGTAGGTCAGTAGTGGTGATCAACAGAGTGGAGACTACCCACTTCACAACAGCAAAAATGTAAGATGCCTTTTCATTTGGAATTGACCATGAGATGGAAGTTTTTAAATGAAGAGGACAAAGTCCAAATAACTAGAATACGCCTGTTTTGAAAAACAAAAGTTAGAAAAAGTCAGGTGTTTAGGAAATCTTCCATTCATCAGAAAAGGTGGTTTGACAAAGCTGGCAAGCAGTATTAGAAAATAAGATAATTTCCTATTATATTTGAATGAGTTATACCTGCTTTGATTTTCAATTATCATAGTTCTAAGTCACATCATATTCTTTTGAGAACAAAATGATGCATAAATAAGTAAATAAATTCTAATCTTCAGGGTTTTTAAAAAGTGATGTGCTTTAAATGACATTTTCTATAACTAATTACTAATTTAGATTTATTTCAGAGGAGTGCTGGCTCTACTGATATTTTTTAAAGTCTGATGTAGTTAGTTGTATGATTTTAAACCACTCAAACTCAAACGGTGAAAGCTATACTCATTTTCATCCTCCCCAATGTTGCTCCAATTTCTCATATTCCTTTCCACTCTCTTCTTCTACTTCTTAATTGACGAATGCATTTAGAGCAGTGCCTGGAATATAGTAATGAAATAGTAGTGATAGCAGCAGTGGTCACCATTGTCATTATAATAATAGTTGTTAATAACATTTATTATACTATATCTACCAATACGGAAATTTTGGTGTCCTTCTTCACTCATTCCTTTCATGTGTTAGGTTTATAGCCATTTCACATACATGTTTCTGCCTTATGTTGTCTGTCATATTCTTGTGAATGAATCTCATTGATATGAGACTGGCCTTTCTTCTCTATCCCACTGTCATTGAGTTAGTGTGGGCTCTTATCATCTCATCTTTGTACAAGTTCCAACTAAACAAGAGGGCCCCTGTCTTTGGCTGCATCTTCTGGCCCTATCCTTGTCAAAGCCCCATGGGTGAGAAATTTGGGACCAAGGGTAATGCACTTACTTAGACCCTTTGTCCCCCACCCTTCTAGACTACACTCCAGGAGCCCAGGCCTCTTCCAGGGCCTTTTCCCAGAGATTGGTTGGGGTCTTACAGGACTGAGTTATAGCCAAGGGTTCCTTGTTTTCTGGATGTTTTGAGGATGAGAGGTGATGGTAGTGGATGGCTTTTTGCCTGGGGTCCCTTGTGGTGAAGGGGAGAGCTGGAGGAGGCAACAGAGGGAGGTCCAGGCCCAGGCCTCCATTTATCCCTCTGTCTTGGCCCACAAATATCAGCAGCAAGTCTGTCTGGACAAATACAATAATTTCCTAATTAGACATCCTCTCTAGTCTCTTGCCACATACTCCTTTCTCTGGCTGAACACTTTCAATATTAAATGGCTTCCCAATTGTCCTAGGAAAAGTCTAGCCTTATTGGTAAGATACACAAGGACTTTATAGTATTTCCCAGCTTCATCTTTTGGCCTCAATCTGCATCTCAATCTCAAGACACCCTATTTTCCATTTCTTTTGAGTTTCTTACAATTTTCCTTACACATTGTGCTCTTTCATGTCTCTATGCAAAAATGCATGTTTTTCTACTTCTCAAAAGTCCTTTCCTATCTTTCTGCCTTTCAGAATATGCTCACTTATTCCTCAAGATCCAGGTTACATATAGCCACTTCTATGTAGATGTTCTAGTTCCCTATAGCTTGTCTCTTGCTCCTTTGTATAGGCACCCACTTTCCATTTCCCATGATTATAATGCTTTTTATGCTATATTGTACTTATTTGTTTGAGCTTCTGTCATCTTTGCCAGAAATTGAATTATTCAAGGACATAAGTTCCACTTGTCTGTCTTCACACTAATCTCCCCCCTCAACCTGCATCCTGGTTCCTATAGTAGAAAGATGCTTAGTGCATGTTTTTAGGAAAAAGGGGGGAAAGAAGAATCATTTATACCACTTTTTGCCCTATTCTCCCTGTTGAGGCTACTTCTGTTTGTTTTTTTCATTTCTTTGATTTAAGTTTATTAGTATGGTCCTTCACTTGTTAATAGATGTAGAGTATGCTCTTGCAATGATTCTTATGCCATACAAATTTAGAGATAATTATAATTTCCTTTCTTAATATCACCACTGCATTTGTCAGAATTGACATTTGTAAGGAATTATTTCTATGGAAATAATATATGTGAATTGGGTTCTTAAACAAAAAATATTATTTTAGCAGATACTTTATTTTGCTTTGGCAAACTGCTTACTATCTATATATACTCAAGATCTGTACACCAAAATTGATTTTTATTCTTAGTTTAAATTGGAGCTATAAAGGCAAATAGGTTCTGTAGTGTGAAGATCTTTTATTGTGAGATGGACACAGAAAAATTTAGAGAGAGAGCTACATGTTATTCTATGTACATTCTGTGATTATCTGGATATATTTGTATTAGGAAGATGTTTCAATGAGTTCTTAACATGCAAAATTTGAGTTTGAATATAGAAATAAGCACTTATTTTATAAAGTTTTTGAGGAAAAACATGCAAGAAAGCAATTATGAAATAATGAAGACATAAATATACCTTGTTGTATAAAGTTTTAAAATTTCTGGGAAACTTAGCAATAGCTATGAGGAAGCTGAACTATATATACCAGGTGAAGTACTTAAGCATTTTGCATATTATTTTATTTAATCATCATTAATTAGGAAAGTATTATCCCCATGCTACAGTTTAGGAAATGGTTGCTTGGAGAAATTAAGTAACCTGTTCAAAGTCACATAGTACTTTCAGTACCGAGATTCAAAGGTATTTTGTATGACTAAAAAAGCCTACTCTTAACCATTATACTATAATTCTAAGACTATATGTAATAATACCACAAACTACACAGAATTGTTTGGAATGCTGAGAAATGGTTAAAGAGTTCAGAATATCTTTGAGCTACATCATTTGAAAAAAGACAGGCCATCTACCATTTTCTTTCTGAAAGCTTTTAGTATATCTTAAAATAGCAGTTAAGTTAAGGCTCAGGAGCCTTCCTGGGGATTAAGGACTGGCTAGAATTATAGGCCAAATGCTTTGAACAACCTTACCTAATCAAAGATGAATCCTCAGGAAATTCCTGTATCCTCATCACCATTGTTTCATGAAAGTTCTTCTTTTGAATTTAATCTACTGCCTCAAGCTTTAATTATTAATCTTGAGGCCTAAGTAATAAATGGCCTTTCTTCATGATTTAATATCCATATACTTTCTCTACTCCCAAATACATGTCCCTAGGGAAAAAAATTATTTGATCCTAAAACACCTTAAAAATGTATATATTAATTTATTCCTTAATTGTAAAATATGATAATATTACATTTGTTACAATGGTATTTAAAGCAAAATGCAATTTGAACTCTGCCTGACTCCATCCTATACATGACATCTTTGCCTAGTACAATGACAATACCAATTTTTAAGTCACCTTGAATACAAATCACTTCTCATATATAATCCTTTTTGTAATTGTAAGAAAAAAAGCTAAAAGAGAGCAACCAAGACAATTTAGTTTTACTTTTTTGAGAAATGAAAATCTTGACCACTACTGAATGATTTGCTCTCATTTGGACACTGACTGAAAATTCCATGTTTGAAGAATGGGAATGATTTCTATTCAAACTATAGGTAATCTGATTTTTCTTCCAGCCTCTCAGCAGCTGGATTTTTTTTTTTTAATTTTAAAATGTAAGGCCATCTTTAAGGTGTTTCCTTTGCAATGCTCCCCTTGTAAGAAATGCTACCATAAGGAAAGTAGTACACATATACGGTTTGTTGCCTCAGAGTATTATTAGCAACTGCTTTTTATATGTATACTTTAAAAAATGTAGGTTGTAATCTCTTCCACTGAATCCTAGGAGTAGATAAAAAAAAAATGAAGTAAAGCTCAGGAAATGTCAGAGGAAGGTGCATCCTGGGAGTGTGTTAGTCCATCAATTTCAGGAAGGGATAATCTAGTCCTCTGTCAAGTTGGTCTGTTTAGGTCTTCTCAATGTGGCAAGCTTCCTCCGATTCATGCCTCTGTAAGTAGTTGTAGCTCAAATAGGAGTGGCTCTCCTAAGTTTCAAACTCCCCTTCTAGGAAAATGTTTCCATCATTCACCATTTCCTACAATTGTTATACCTCAAGCTGAAAAAGCTATGCCTAGCTGGGAAAAGGCGGGATTCTGGAACTCTCCTTTTCCTGTCTATCACCTGAATTAAAGCCAGAGGGAGGGGAAAGGGATATAGCACATCATGACATCTCCACTGAAAATGGAATTTTACAAAAAGTTTTAGAAACTCACAGCTAATTCCTGAATGGGTGCTTTATTTGCATAGACATAAAACTAACTAGGAAATTTAGTATTTCCAAAATTAGTTTATATTTTTCTTGAAATGTTCTTTCCCCACCCCGCCTTTCTTACATATTGTAGCATTCTAAAGTACTTTATTTGGAAGTGATTAAACAGAGCTAGGGAGAAGTCACATTCTTTATTTTTCCTCTTGATTTCCTCCTGCCAGATGAAAGCCTGGCTCAATGGCTGTCAAGCTGATGGCCTACAGTGTACAGTCTGAGCTGGACTGTTTGTTACACAGAGTGTTTGCAATTTCTCAGGCACTCTGTGAATTCACCTGTTCTTTTTTGAAGTATTTGTTGATAAAATGAGGGTTAAAAAAAAAAAGAACAATAATCCATGAATTCTTTACAGTGATCTGCTATCATAGGAATTTTGACAGGCTGCTTTGTAGGCATTTTTCAAGCTTCTATCCACCACCTCCTATAAGGAAAGCACACTGTCACGTTACCCAAGAGAACATGACTTCTATTTTCCATCAGAATGAAAATAGTTTTTAAATCAAGAATAACCCTTGATCTAATGCCAATGTAAATGCATAACATTCATGTTTTCTCCCAGCATCAAAATAGAAAATGATATAAGATTAAAGATTTTCTGTTTGTTATCATAGTAAGTGGGAATTCTGAAGGATAAATATTCTTATCCTTGTTACAATAATTTCTTTTCATTGGCAATTTTCTCATGTAGGTAAAACTCTAAAGGATGTATGCTTATGTTCAGAGCATAATGTTAACCCACCAATGCTGCAAATTGTATATGAAAGTCCAGCAAAGATAAATTGCCTAGTAAATGTGTAAGATTTTGATGCTCCTTTTAAAGACAGAGGGGGAAAAATCCTTCTTTCTGACATATTCATCCACCTGGTGTTGTGTAAATTATATAAAATTATCAGGCAAAAATATCAGGAGAACATAAACTTATTTGTATTCTAGGCAGCTCTCAGATTGTCTTCCTTTAGTTAAATATGGACACAGAACTAATAAATACTTAATAGAAGTGTTTAAATGTTGTTTTCTTGTCTCTCTTCCCACCCTCCTTTTCTTGATGTTTCAGAGATGATTTTTAAAAAAGCATATGTCATTTGCCATTTCTCCTGTTTGCTTGCTTTCTTTGTAAAATGAAACAGTGCTCTCCCAAAGAGTTGTTTTGTTTAAACAATTTGGGGGTGGGGGGAGCAGCTGTAATGTGATGCACATATTCAGTGGCCACTTTTTGGAAGTTTTTCCAGCCACCAAGGCGGTGCTCCAGAGTAGCGTCCAAAGCCGCTGTCCCTGCTCTTCTGCTAAGGCTTTCCGTGCGACTGGCCAGCAGGGCGCAGTGTCTTTCTTGGCTTTTGCTTTATTTTTCAGGATATTTCCTGGCCTCACTATGATCACTTTTTCATTGTCAGCCAGTTTGTGAACTCTCAGGAACAGACATCCTCACAAACAAAATGACATTATGAAAAACAGACCCCAGATATTGGCACATCAGCAAAACAGATGGGGATTTGGGAAAGAAAAAAAAAGAAAAAACTTCATTGCAAAGATTGGTATGACTGTACTATATACAAAATGTTGCTCCATTCTCTAGCATCCAAAGCAATACAAATTCTAGCTTACACAGGGAATTCTAATGCAGTTACATTAAAAGAGAACGTATTGCATGAGTTGCTAGAAGGGCTCCAATGCTAGGGTTTTAAAGAATTTGCTTGGCAAGTCAGCAACTTCAGAATCTCAGCAAATTTAAATAATGGAACCAAAATTTGATTGTAAGAATTTTTTCTGTAGATACTAAATATTTATTTTGATTTGATTAAAATCCTTGATCTTCCTAACCCAAATTCAAAATAATGATTGATTAAAGAATTGGGACCTTAAAAATTTTTTCCTAACCTTGAGATCTAACATTGATGGACAATGTTTTGCATTGGGCTAGCCACTGTATTAAAATCTACATTATTGGGATGGGAGTGGGGGAGGGGATGGGAGTATACCTACATGATGAATGCGATGTGCACTGTCTGGGGAATGGACACCCTTGAGACTCAGTCTCGGGGGGTTGGGAGGGGCATGGGCAATATATCTAACCAGAACTTTTGTAGCCCCATAATAAGCTGAAATAAAGAACAATAAAAAAAAAGAAAAAGAAAATCTACATTATATCATTTAAGCCTCAAAATAACTCTGTAATAAAGATAATTTTATCATCTAATTTTTAGAAAATGAAGAAACTGAGAAGTAGGCAACTTGGCCTAGACCACACAGGTAGCATGGGGTAGATGGGGCTAGGACAGGACTCCTGGCAGTCTGATTCCAGTGTAGGTGCTCTTAGCTTTCTACACTCTAGTAACTAATTCTCCTTTCATTCAGTCCTTCTTGATGCCTATTATGGTTCTCAACTTTGGTAACACACTGAGTAATCTGGAGAGTTAGAAACAAAACAACAATGTGCAAGTGTTACTCAGAGCAATTAAATTAGAATTTCTGTAGTGGTGATATTTGTTCTGGACACTAGTAACCTTTTAAAAATTTAGGGTATTATTCTGAATTGCAGTCAAGATTTAGAACTGCTGTTCTAAACCAACAGTGTTCCAGGCATCGAAGTTACAAGATGAAAATGATAAAGTTCCTTCTCTCATAGGGGAGTGTATTCATTTCCTGCGGCTGGTGTAACAAATTACCACAAACTGGGTGGCTTGAAACACCAGAAATTTATTTTCTCACAGTTTGGGAGGCCAGAAGTCTGAAATCAAGGTTATGGTAGGACCTTACTCTCTCTGGAGGCTCTCCAGCTGCTGGTGGCTGCCAGCATTCCTTGGCTTGTGTCCACACATGACATAGCCTTTAGGGCTCACCTGGTCATCCAGGATAATCTCCTCATCTCAAAACCCTAATTTAAATACATCTGCAAAGACCCTATTGCCAAATAAGATAACATTTACAGGTTCCAGGGATTAGGAGTTGTTATCTTTGACCATTATTCACCCTACTATAAGCAACCGAACAACTGAAGGCAGAATTGAAATTAGATTAAAATGCTATTAAGAAAAGAGAATTTTACAATGATGTTTACAAAAAGTCCAGGGAAGTTATGGAGACAAAGGGAAGCCAACACTTTAACCTAAGGTTTTTTAGGTCACTCATATGACATTTTCTTAAATATAGCATATTCTCCATTTGTAAAGGCTACTCTTTAAGTGACTATTACTTCCCATATTTAACTTTTATTTTAAAGCAGCAGATCTCAATTTTTTTTTGTGAATCAGGATTACTGATCTGAGACAGGATAATTGCAGAGAAGAATGAATATTTGATTCATATATAGCTACTTAAGAATTTAATGGTCTGTAGATGAGAGTAAGGAGATGTGTATGTATACATATATGACAGTGATTATAGAATAGCTTTTTTTCTTAAGTTAATATCTAAATTTTTGATAATGATTTTCAACTCATAAAAAGTTATAACCCTTAAAAAAGAATATAGATTGTAGCATGTTTAGTATCAGTACTTTCTCTAGGCTAAACACTATACATTTATATATTCACGTATTTATTTATTTAAACTTTTATTTTTAATAAAAATGCCATTCCAGCAGATTTCTTAGAGCTTCTATAAATATTGCTACCACTATTGTGAACACTGGGAACTGACTGGAAATTTTCAATAGATTTTTCTAATACAAATGTGATTAATGGTGTAAAACTTTCCCACTTATGAAGTTCATCTGCAGTTCAAATGTAAAGACCATAGGTTTAGGAGAGAAATAGCATATCTCTGCAATTTGCCAGCAAAATTACTAACTTGAGCAAGTTTCTTATCCTTATCTTTAATATGGGATTAGTAGTATTGTTTAGTAGAATTGTTGAAGATTAAACAAGAGTTTCTAGCACAGAGCCTAACATAGATTGGATTCTTCAGAAAAAATTACTTGTCAATTGCAGAAAAGGCCAATGGTTGGATGGTGACAGGAAAGAATTCACAGATTTTAAACATGTTCATTTCTTGTTGGAATTCTTAGCATTTTACAGAAGCTTAGAGGCCTCTAAGTAAATAGCAATACAGTTGAGATAATGATTATAACTAGGCCTTGAACACAGAGGGTAAGAATAATGGAGTCATTGGTTCTACAAAGGTTTACCTCTTGATGAATTTAGACTCAATTTGCCTTTGTTCTGCAAAGAAAACCCAAGTATACACTATGAACTCTTCCTTACTGAATTTCACTGATGTAGATCTTTTATTCAAGTTTTCATGGTTATTTTGAACACTATATTCATGCCCTAAGGCACGAATTAGAATCCAAATCTAGTCACAATCATGGACATAAAAAATATAACGTGTTTTCAATTTTATTATCTGTCATCCAAAAGCACTCTCTGTAGCAGATTTAATTTTATTTTCCAATAAAATGGATTTGATCAGCAAAACCAAATGATCTAGGAAACATTAACTTCATAAACATACAAATGATCTTTACTCTGTGCTCAAAGCATTTTATTTCCTGAGAATTACAAAGCAATGTCTTCAGGCAAAGTCAAATGGATTCACTGCATAGAATATTGCATCTAGGTTCTTTTTGAATTTATACAAGGTTATGGGAAAATGATACAATTTTGATATATTTCATTTCAAGATTTAGTTCAGAAACTTTATTCTGTACTACTTACATTTTGAATGTCTTAAGCATAGAGAAAATATAGAATATTGCACTAGGGAACATATTTGAGCAACTAAAGTTTAATCCTATTGTTAAATACACAGGTTTAGCATTCCTTCCAAAAGAAAAGAATGTATAGATTATAAAGGTAAAGACACCAAATTCTCTCTAGAATAAAAACTTTATACATAGTAATAAATTTTAACAATTGTTAAACAAGGGGCAAAGTTCAAGGATAATAGTCAGTTAATTACTATTTGTGGTTAAGTGCTAAACCACAAATCTGGTTAATATGTGTGGAATTGATTGTAGAAAGAGTTGGCTGAAAAGACTTTAGACCTCAGTAAAAATGTATTACTGTTACTATTGGAGGAAAAAGGAACAACCAATGAATGTATCCTATAGTTTGACAGCACCATTTTGTAATTTCAGGTTCAAAAAAATACCTTTGCATTTGTAAGGTTATAAGTTTTCTGTCATTTTTACATGTCTTAGTAACTTCCTTAGTGTAATCATCCAGTCTTTACCATTTAGTCTGAATACCAATCAGAACTGATCTAACATATTTTCCTTGTACACTCAGTATTTTTGGATATTAGGGAACGCCAAGAAGAATAATAAATATAGGTAAGAAACCAAATCTGAAAACACATTTCTCTCTTTCCATTTCCTTCAAAACCCCTAGTTGAAAACTAGATCAGTATTCAGTAAATATTTACATAGCATCTTTTTCAGGACAAGGCAGTATGATAAATAATAAGGTAGTTGTAAACCACAGAAATACGTAGTTTAGATGTAATATAACAAATAAAGCTAAGAACTGTAGATTTCCTATGATACTAAATGTAAACAAGAACCTAAAATACTGCAAGAAATGGAGGAAAACCCATCAGTTCCTTTTGGACTCACTAAATCTTTTTAAAAATATCATCTTATCCAGAGAGGTTATCATGATTAGCCCATTTAATAACAATACTATTATTAAGAGTAAGCATTTATTTTCTTAACAAGCACTCTGCTAAGTATCTCATATTTATTCTCTTATTTAATCCTTGTAACAATTCTGAGATGTTCTATCATTATCATTATTTTGAAGTTCTGAGCCCCACATAGAAATGAAATAACTTGCCTAATTTCACTCACTGGAAGTGACAGAACCAGGATTCACTACAAAATTACCTTTGACTTTGGGAAATATGCTCTTAACTACTTTAATTTATTACCTCTTTTTTTCTTAACTCCCTCAACTTGTAACATTTATCCTAATAGATTTATTTTTATTGTGTTTGTGTGTGTGTATGTGTATGATCTCACTTGCTTTTTTCTTTAAATTTCTATCTCTCTTCAATTTCCACTTCATTTACCTTAAAATTTTCATGTTTGTCTACTTTTATTTCGCACTATGTTATTAGGCTACAGGAAATAACAAAATATTTTACATGATACATTGGAGAACAATTAATAGTTATTTAATGATGATAATGAAAGTAGAGCCCTTAAGAACAAATACATGGTTTTTTTATATAGAACATAAATATTTAAAAATAATAAAAATAATTATTGTGTTGCTTTTATAAGTATGGCTGAGGTATGAAGGGAATTTGATTAATGGCTTTTTGGTTAAAAGAGCAATAAGTAGAAATTTGTAAAGTAATATAAAATGAACACACAAAAATCCCTGTAAGCCATTAAAAATGCCATGGAAATAAAATATTAGGAAAAATGGCGACGAGGAAGTAGAATGCTTTTCAGCTGAAAATTAGCTGAACATTAAGATATATCATCATAGAAAGGTATAATTTCAATTAAAAAACTGGAAAAACTTCATATATTGGTAGTGTTATTTGCATTGGTAAAATATTTGTAATCTTGGTACAATTCTATTTTTGTTAGAATTTGAAAGATAATCCAAAAGTTATAAGCAATTTAATACTAAAATATAACTCAATAATTTTGATTTTGACTTGAAGCTTTAATATTGTTTATAATTGCATGATTGTGTCCTTTGTCCACTTTATGTAATTTGGAAAATAATTCTCCTGCAGGATTTAATAAATAATAAAGGGTATATAATTATAAATCAAAGGAAGTTCTCAAAGAACCCCACCCTTGCTTTAGTATTCATGAGTAATTATACAAATGTTACTGAAAGAGCCTGAATAATTTATTAAAATTAAGAAAGGTACTGCTATAAAGTGATTTTTTTTCTAATGTTTACTGAAATAAAAGTATCCTTTTCAAATGTTTCACACTTGGAAAATCAGTTTTCACCTTAGAATATATGTTTTTGGATATAATTTAGTTATTAAGAAATTTACCAAGCTCAATCCTTTAATTTGGTCAATGGGAATGACAGAGTAAGTACTTTTCAAAATCTGCTCCTCCCTAAAAGAAATGAGAGTACTGGCAATATTAGTCAAAACAAACTTTTTCAGAACTCTGGAAATTAAAGTCTTACAACAATCAGGGGAGCATTTATTCAAGAAAAATGACTGAGTCTTGGTAAGAATACCATCTTTGTGATAGTTTAACTTCCTCTATTTCCATCCATTCTCCCTAGCTCCATTGCAGCCTTGAAAACCAATAGCTCTGCAATCATGGTAGAAAATAGCAGCGTATCAGTCACTACAGTGGGTAGAGCAGGTTTGGAGATTCTCAACAGCATATTTCTCAAGATACTGTCATTATTTGGCCTGTCTGTAGGTTCCCTGAAAACTGTCACTGACAGGGCTAGTCTTTATATGATCTGAATCAAAGCTTGTTTGTTGCAGCATTTTCACTGGCAACATTTGTGAAAATCAGTGACAATAGTTTAACATTGCAGCTACTTGACATAGAAATAGCAGTTGGGCAAAAAAGAGGCTGACTAGAAATCTTAAAAGGAAAGCTGGGGGAAATGATGTCTATAGGTGGCTTTTAAATGCTCTGACATATTCTGAGGAATCTAGAAGAATCTGTGCATTCATAGGGCTGTGTAAACTACTTACCTAGTATTGAAGCACACACACAGGGCACTAGAAAACTGATTAGTTAAGAGTCATTGAACAAATTTGCTGTGCAATAATAAGCTGACCACCAGTATAACTGAGCAGAAATTTCAGTGGCCAACTTGGTAAAACATATAGATTTTACAGAATTAGTTCAGGAAAGTCACTAAACAAACAAGAAGCAACAACAAACAATAACAACAACAACACACCCATAGGAAGGGGCTCTAGTTTCCAGAGTCACCACAATGCATTTTTTTAAATGCGTAGTTTTCAAAAAAAAAAAAAAAAGAGACATGCAAGAAACAATGGCCTCTACACAAGGAAAAAAAAGTAGTCAATACAAACTGGTTTTGAGGAAGCTGTATTAAACTTACCAGTGAAATACTTTAAATCAGCTATTTAAAGTAGTTCAAAAACTAAAGGAAACCATGTCTAAGACCTGAAGGGAAATTTGAGAGCAATGTCTCCCCAAATACAGAATATAAATAGAAGTTGGAGATTATAAAAAGAAATAAGATAGAAATTCTGGAATTGAAAATTACAATAACTGAAATGAATTCATTAGAGATGCTCAATAGCAGATTTGAGCTAACAGAAGAAAAAATCAGAACACTTGAAGATTGGTTCACTGAAATCATCCACCCTGGGAGTGGGTGGAGAATAAAAATTAAGCAAGACTCAGAGACTTGTGTGACACCATAAAGTGTACCAACGTATGCATATGGTAATTCCAAAAGGAACAGAGGTGGAGATGAAGAGGCAAAAGAATGTTTGAACAAATAATGATTGAAAATGTTCAAAATTTGATGAAAAACATTGATCTACACATCCAAGATGACCAATGAACTCCAAGTAGAATTATACCAAAAGAGACTTGGGTATAGCATAATCAAACTGTGGAAAGACAAAGAGAGAACCTTGAAAGCAGCAAGAGAACAGCAACTCATCAACACAAAAAACTTTAATTAGAATAATAGCTAATTTCTCATGAGAAACCATGGAGATAATAAGACAGTGAGGTTATATAGTTAAAGTAATAATAATAAAAAAGGATTGTCAACAAAGAATCCTGTATCCAGTAAAATTATTCTTCAAAAGTGAAGGAAAAAGTAAATTCACAGATCAACAAAAACTGAGAAAATTCATTTTCAGAAGACCCCTGCAATAATTTCTTAGGAAGAAAATTCTTACTAAAAGAAAGTCTTTCAGATTTAAATGAAAGGACACTAAATTGAACTCAATGAAAAAATTAAGCACATCAATAAAGGTAACTATTAGGGAAATATAAAATACAATTTGTGTGTTTTGTTTGGAACTCTTTTTTTAAAATATTCTGATTTAAAAGACAACTGCATAAAGCAATAATTATAAATCTATGTTGATGGATATATAATATGTTAACTTATATGACATTAGGAGCACAAAGGAGCATGGAGGGAATGGAGATATATAGGACCAAAGTTTTTGTATAGTACTGAAGTTGTGTTAATATTAATCCAAACTATATAGTTGTAGGTTAAAATCTTAATTGTAAGCCCCAGGGAAACCACTAAAAAAACTCACAAAATAGAGTTTATAAAATGACAAGGTAGGCTAGAAAACATTTAACACAAAAGAAGGCAGTAATGAAGGCTAGAGAAGTAAAAACTATAAATGACATGGATAAAAAATAGCAAAATGGCAAAAGTAAATCTTACCTTGTCAGTAATTATATTAAGTGTAAATGGATTAATCCTTCTAATTAAAGGAAAAAATTAACAGGATGGATAAAAAAATAATCCAAGTATATGATGTCTACAAGAGACATACTTTAAATTCAGAGTCAAATAAGTTGTAACTAAAAGGACAGATATATAAAAGATGGTAAATTATATATATTTTACCTCAATAAAAATAAGTTTAAAAAATGCATACATATATATACCCAGAAACCTTAATTAGAGTAATAGTAAACAAAAGAGAGTTGGAGTGGTTGTATTAATATCAGGCAAAATAGATTTTAAGACAGAATTGTTATGAGAGACAAGGACATTGATAATGATAGAAGGCTCAATTCATCAAGAAGATACAGCAATACAAATATATGTGCATCTAACAACAGAGCCTTAGA
Source organism: Varecia variegata (assembly GCA_028533085.1). Classification (NCBI taxonomy): domain Eukaryota; kingdom Metazoa; phylum Chordata; class Mammalia; order Primates; family Lemuridae; genus Varecia; species Varecia variegata. Next base: position 37,701,838 of record CM052439.1, on the reverse strand, counting down.
ATAGCAAACCTTAAGAGAGCTGGAAAAACTATACCAATGTTGGAAAAATAGACTTTAAACAGAACATGCTACTAAAGATAAACATGGGTGTTTCATAATGATAAAAGCTCAGACTATCAAGGACGAGTAAGAATTGCTAACAGATATGGCCTTAACAACGGCCCCAAAAGACACACACCAAAATATTATACAACTGAAGGGAGAAATAGACAATTCAATTATAATAGTGGACACTTCAATATTCCACTTCTAACAATGGATTCAAGAACTAGACAAAAGAGCAACAAAGAAATAGAATACTTGAATAATACCATAAACCAACTAGACATAACAGACATCTGTAGAACACTCCACCCAACAACTGCAGAATATACATCTTTTTGAAGTATACAGAAAACATTCTCCACTATAGATCATATGTTTAGCCATAAAACAAATATCAAACATATGAAATAATTAAGATAACACGAAGTATATTATCTTTTCAGAATGGAATGAAATGAGAAATCAATAATAGAAGGGATTTGGGAAACTTACAAATATGTGGAAATTAAACAACACACTTCTAAATAACCAGTGATCCAAAGAGTAAATCCAAAGTCCATTAGAAAGTAGTCTGAGATGAATGTAAAGGATAACAAAACATACCAAAATTTACAGGATGCAGCTAGAGTAGTGCTTAGAGGGAAATTTATACCTGAAAATGCCTATGTAAAAATAAGAAGATCCCAAATCTATAACCTAACCATCCACCTTAATAAATTAGAGCAGTAAGAGTAAACTAAACCTCAAACATGCAGACAAAAAGAATAATTAGTAGTGGAAATAAATAGAAAATTTTAAAATTAGAGAAAATAAACCAAAAGTTGGTCCCTTGAAAAGATCACCAAAATTGAAAACTCTTTAGCTAGACTGACCAAGGACCAAATAGAAAATACTTAAATTACTAAAATCAGAAATGAAGAAGAGGAGCTACTACAGAATTCATCCATAGCTTTAAAACATACCCTGGGTAACTTTTAGGTTTTGTGGTGTTGTTACTTTCACAAATGACTTTCAGAATCTGAGGACATTTGCAAGTTATATTTCATATTTCTCTTTTCTTCACTTTTCACGTCCAATCTATCAGCAAGTTCTGGCACTACTTTTCTTCACCTCCACTTTTATCATTATACTGTCAAAGTATAATTTTTAGATTTAGAAACATGACTTTCTTACAAATATCAAGTACGTACTTGTCAAACAGTGATTTAAATCATTAATGAGGGAATCAGTAGGATGGTAAAGGTAGTTCAAGCAGCATGTGGAGAACGGAGACTGTTAGGAAAGGTATACCGAAATGAGTTTGCCAAGTTAGGCACAAAACTGGTTAATACTCTGCAGGGCAATAAAATTGCAACCCTGCTTCCAGAAAGCAATTATGTATCTCCAATGGACAAAAATGACAAATGAACATGTAGCTTCCCAGACTCTGAGCCTTACTCAATAGTTAATTGAAAAGCAAACAAAGGAACATACTCCAGAGAATTTAGTTTTTCTTGGGTGGTCCTGATAGATAATGCCCCAGTACGACACTGAAATGATATGCAGGTATTATTAGCAATTTCGAATTTTTTTTATTTTTTTATTTTTTTACCAATTCTCCCTTATGATTATAAATTATCTCTAAAGAATATTGTTCATTACAAAAAAACACAAGTCTTCTGGTGTGTTGGCCTGTTTAATTTATATAGGTTAGTAAAAGGTATTAACTAACTACATAAGCTTCTTTATAGTATGGTCAGCAAGTCTAGAGCTGATATGCAGTTTTGAGCAACTACCATTGCCAGAGAATTAATTCCTTTCTAGAGTACAGGACAGTTCTCCATGTGGCCTCAGACCAAACCAGTTCTCTGCCATTTCTTGCTTGTATTTCTCAATTGTAACATGTGCTGGAAATGCAATATACTGAGATCCTGAGATAAGGGGGAGCTAGATGGAACAACCTGGGCTCTGTTCCTGTTCCCTCTAGGAATAGGATATTTTTCAGTGCTTTAGCCCAGCATGTCATGTTGCCCTAGGGCTATAAAACCTAGGTAGGCTGCCTTTTGGAGTTCCTCAGCTACGGTGCAATTGAGGCAGATGGGACAGGATTTCATCCATCCTGGGCAGCTTTTCTGAGCCTTCAGGGGGTCAGGTTGCCCTAGGCTTCTGCTGTCCCTTGCTGCATGTGAGTAATAAATTTGCTTTGCTTAACTTGTTTTGTGAGTGTTCTGTGTCACTGGACTTGTGCAAGTAGTAGAAATTGTAGTGAGCTGTGGCGGTAACCAGTGCACAAAGAACTTGCTTTGTGTAAAAATTGCATAAGGAAAACATTAAAAATAATAAGAATGTACTAAAATAAATTGGATAAGATATGACTACAAATACTTTTCTGCTTTTTCTATCAAAGTCTTTTTCCTCCTCTTAAACTTGGGTTGGTCTTGTGACTTTCTTTAACCAATAAAATTTAGCAGAAATGGTGGTTGTATGCCTGTCTTTTTACAACTGTATCACTCTAGAATCATGTCTAACACAGCATAGGTCCTCAATAAATATTTGCTGAATAAATAAATAAATAAATAGATAAAAACTTAAAGATATTTCTCTTAATATTATTTGTCCAGTTGACAAATGAGTTATCAAGACATATACTTCTAACTGAAAGGAAACTGTACGTTTTACCTCTGTACTAAGGAGGGTCCTAAGTAAATGGTGAGCTGTGTCCTCCTGTCTTCTGAGGCATGCTCTCTCCCAGAAGTTCAGAATTCTTGTGCTGACTACTTCACATTATGGCAGGAGCCCATGTTGAGTTCTTTATTAGTGGTGATCTACTATCTTTTAAAATACTTTCCTTATTTTTGGTCAAACCCCTTGAAGTCTCTGCCAAGTCAGTATAAATAAGTTAATCAGATAAATCAGTCTCTGCCTGTATATTAGCTGTGTAAGAGAAAGCACAATAAAGATCATGGGTTTGGAGTCAGACTCGGAAAGACTGATGTAAGTCGTAACACTACTCTTTAATAAGGGTGGTGAATTTAGACCTGTTATTTTTTTGTCTGGAGACAGGGTCTTGCTCTGTTGCCCAGGCTGGAGTGCAGTGGCATGATCATAGCTCACTGCAACCACAAACTCCTGGGCTCAAGCAATCCTCCTGTTTCAGCCTCCCCAGTTGCTGGGATTACAGGTGTGAGCTACTGCACCTATTTATTTTATTTCTTGAGCCTCCATTTTCCTGTATATAAATTGGGGAATATAATACTAGCTAGTGAGGTATTATCATAGGAGCTATGCATACATGGTTTTTATTATATAGTAAAGAATTAAGTAATTGTGGCTAGTGTAAAAAGTGATTTTACCCAAATATCATATTGACTTTTGGGAGATGTCTCCGAAAGAAGTTGGGAATTGTAATGGTGAGAGGTGGGACAGATCTTGGGTTAGATGCCTTCTTTCTAGATAGTCAGCCATTTCTACCTCCTTCTCCTACGGTTAACAATGCTTACTTTAAAAGAAGACACTTCAAGACATAAATGGTGAATTTTTGAACTATGGTTAACTAATTCTAGCTATGTAATCAGAAGATATTTTAATTATTTTCCAGGAAAAGCTGTGATTTTTGTATCTGCAGTAAATTATGAATTATAAATTATTATATAATTGTGAATTATATTTATGGTGGATTTTTTCAGTTCTTCCTATATAACATATCAGTTTGATAGATCTCTTGACATGATTTTTTTCAAGCCCTTACCTCTTAAAGAATCTCTTACCACTGTGATAGTTTATGTGTCTAAAAGAGTGACAAATACAGGTTATGTTTAACAATAGTTTCCCCTAATCTAACAGTCTGTTTCCTAAATTCGGCAGAAATGGAATCTGAACAGACTACTTTGAATGTATGAGGTTAAGGTGAAATGCTAGATGTGGAATAATTTAAAGCATGTTGAATTTAATGAATAGCATAACAGAAAAGATACTATTCTTTGGTTCTTGGGAAAATATAATTGTAAAATTTTTTTTTGAATTCCTGAAGTTTATATTATTTAAAAATGAACTAAAATCCTAGAACTGATTTCAGGTGCTTTGATTCATCCAGCCTCAGCTCAGGAAGATCTTAGTGCTACTCCTTCAATAGCAGCTTTTAACTCCCATTTGCTAGAGTTCTATATTCATTATTTGACGTTTTTTTTGGTTAAGTTAGCTCCTGCAAGCTTTCAGCTGATAAATTCATTTTCTATTACTATATTCTACAATGAAGAGCTTAGTTCTGGGGTGAGATTTTGTCTTTTCTGACCTTTTTCTTATAAAATTTAGAACATAAGTAGCTACGCAGGACATTTGAAGCTTGATATAAGAATATATTTACTTCACTTTATAAAGAGTAGCTTAGGCTCTTTTGCATTCTGTTTTTTAGTTACGGCATTAAAGTTATGCTTTAGTGAAGTAGAGATTTAATTAGTATTACAGTAAATATGACCAATGTTATTCAGATGACACTCATTTTCTTCCTTAATAATTATTTGGGGGCTATCTTATCCTGGAAATCATTTCAAATCATTCCTCGTATTTAGTTTAGGAACACCCTAACATTGTTTAAAAGAACATGCCTTTAGAGTACTCAAATTTTCCATGAAATTCTATTTGGTCCATTTGCAAGTGTCAGCTATTCTACCTTTGTCTTAGCTATCCGCTGCTGTGCTTACTCTGGTGGCAGGAATCACCTTTCAGAGGTCACACAGAGCCAGTAAAAGCCATTCAGTCACTGCCAGAGGTATTCTGGTTCCCTCTGTGACCGATCCCACCATTACTCAGTGCTATATTTTTGAAGTCCATTATCCATTCAGTAATATCATAACATTAGGGTGGAAAAGTGACTTCCTTTTTGGCTTTAACAGAATGAATGAACATTCCGTGGTTTATATGTACCTGAAAGATATCTTAAGAGGTCTGGCTAACTAAGTCAGCATTTTAGCACTCAACCAACACATAGTTTCACCATTTCCAGCATTTGTAACTTTTTCTGTCATTGCTTATAACTCAATCAGATCTTAAAAGTCTCCCTAAATGTGTTTAAAAAGTTATTTTGCTTCAGTTGCTTTTTGGTAAAGATAATTAATACTGTAGTTGATTCTGAAAGTTTTTGATACCTAAAAACCTGTCACAACAAAAATGAAATTATGTGAAGCTGTTTCCAAAATCAAGTCAAACAAAAGATGTAAGCCACTCAGAGACTCAAGGTGGGCCTTAGGGGAATTTTAATCTTTTCCTAATTTCCATTGGCACTTCTCCTCACTCCACCCATGCACACAAATGTATACGCACAGACATGACTTCAACAATAAGAACAATTGACATGTCCTTATCTTGTGTGAAATATTATGCAATGCTGCATCCAAGCTAGTCTCATAATACCGTCTCTTTCCTAAGTCTCTTCTATGTAAAAATTTGGCAGTGTGCACTGATACCACCCTCAGTGTCCTCCTATATAGTCTGAAGATGTTGAACTAGATAATACATGGTTTCTTACATCTTTAAATTTCTATGCTAAATATCTTTTCATCCACTGGGATATCCAGATGAATAATGAGATTGAAGAGAGTTAAATAGTAAACTATAAAATTTTTCTAAAAAAGCATATATTTGTATAGGAAATACAGACTGATATTATTTCAATGGTTTCTCATCATTAAGAACAACAGTCTATTTCTAGGTGCTGAATACTATACTTGTCACTGACATGTAGCAAACATAGAATACACATTCCTTTAAGGATATCACTTTCTACTGAAGGAGAAAGGACAAATACAAACACTACATTGCACTCGGGAGATGGCAAAGAGGACTGGGCTGATATGTATAAAACATGGTTCCAGTTAATAAGAGATATTTAATATACATATTTGTTGAATTATTTAATATTTTGAAGACATGTATTTTGGTTATTCTCTATGTGTTCCTTATCTCAGAAAATGACATCACTGCAGAGCTTACTCAAACCAGAACCCTGGATTCCTATGCTCTTATTTGCTCCTTGGTCTTGCTTATTCTCCATAGCCACTGGAGAATCTCCAATCATTGGGTGAGCTTGTCCATTTCTTGCCATCCCACTCCACCACCACAGTTCAGACCACTATTATTTCTCTTCTAAATTACAGCAATGACTTAGCACATCTTGACTCTGTTCCTTTTGTGCTAGTCTACAAGTTGCTTTCCAAGCTTCATTCATACTGATTTTTTTTTTCAGTTTTTATAATTCCTCATGTTTTCTTATTTTTATATATTTGTACCTGCTGTTTTTTTCATTCCTGAGATATTATATCCCCTTCTTTTTCTGGTAAATTTTTCATCTCAGATATGACTTATTTCTGGTAATTTTTCTGAGCCCTAAACCTGGGTTAGGTGTCTTTCCTACATGCTTGTACATAATATTGCACTACCTCTATAGTTACAGTCACCATATTACATTTTCATTGTCTATTTGTTTATTTGTATCAGTGACTAGACCATAAACTCTCTGATACCTGAAAATCTTTTGTTCAGTGTTGTATCTTTAGCACCTACTGTCATGCTCGGTATAGACATTTAGTAGTAATTATTAATTGAATTGATAGTTATAGGATTAGAATAAGGATGGGCTATGGGCCAGCCAGCCATTTTTGTAAATACAATTTTAATAGAACAGAGTCATGCCCATTAGTTAATAAATTGTATATGGCACTTTTTTGCAGAGATAAAATTTGGAATAGAAACTCTATGATCTGCAAATCTAAAATATTTACTATGGGGTATTATGATAAAAAGTTTGGTGACCACTGATATAGGGCTATGCAGGTTTTTTATTTCTTCTTGAGAGCTTTGGTAATTTGTATCTTTCAAGAAATTTTCCTTTTTAAACTAAATTATTAAATTTATTAACATAAATTCTTTCAAAATATTTCTGAATTATCCTTTTCAATGTCTGAAGATCTGTGGTGATTCTCATTTTTCATTCCTGATACAGATGATTTGTGTCTTCTCTCCTTTTTTATCAAATGTTTTAGTGTTTTCAAAAACTACCTTTTAGTTTTATTAATTTTATTTACTGTTTTTCTGTTTTCAATGTCATTGACTTAAACTCTTTATTATTTAGTCCTTCTGTTTGCTTAGGGTATAATTTGCTCTTCTAGTTTTGTTTTGTTTTAAGAATGCTTATCTTGCTTGGAGTTCTTTGGGTGTCTTTGATCTATAGTTTGTTGTTTTTCATCCCTTTTAGAAAATTCTCAGTCACTATATTTTCAAATATTTTTTACATTCTCTTTTTTCATTCTGGGGTGTTAATTTCACATGTGTTGAACCATCTGATGTTGTCACACAGTTATGGATGTTCCGTTCTCTTATTTTTTTTTCCCCTACTCCTTTCTTGCGTTTCTGTTCTATGAAGATTTAAATCAGTAGACTTTGAGTAGAGCAGCTTACTATCCATAATATGGGTCGACCCTTTCCAATCAGTTAAAGGACTTGAGAAAAAAAAAAGGTCCTTTGAGGAAGAGAAAATTCTGCCTTCATTAATTTTTGTTTCAATATGTTCAAAGTAAATCTTTTTTTAAAAAATTTATTTATTTATTTCAGAATATTTAGGGGTTACAAATGTGTTGGTTATATGATTTTCTTTTGTACTGCTTGAGTCAAAGTTATAAGTGCGCCCATCACCCAGATAGTGTACCTTGTACCCGTTAGGTATGATTTCTTACACATGACAAATAAGAAGCAGCTCTTTGGAGTTTAGCTGAATTAGTTCCAAGTTTTATTCTTTTAATTTTCTGGCCTTGAGCTTTATGGGATCCACAGAGGAAATCCCTTCTAGTTTTGCACAATATGAAACAATATGGATAGGATACCTTTTCTCATTTTGAGACAATATATTTTGGAGATTCACATGTCATGTAGGGTTGCTTCTAGACAAAATTTGAGCAAACCAAGGTTTTTTGTTGTGGTGGTGTTGTAACATTCTCTATCTCTCTGTCTCTCCCTCTCTCTCTCTCTGGTCATTCTGCAAGTAGCTACTCATGTGGCCCCAGCTGTCTAGAATCCAGATTCTGCCTCTGAAGCACCACCCTCAGCCTGTCCTTTTGAGCTGAGTGCTTTGGGCCTTTCCTCCTTAATTACCTATCAGGATATACTTGCCCTGCCCTGTTTCCTCAGTTCCCACAGCTGCATTAAAAATTTGGCTAGCAAATCCTTGTTAATGCTTTATTACTTTTTTAACACTTCATGACAAATCCGGTTTCATTGTGGCTTCCTGGAAAAAAAACCCTTGACTTCAAAATGCTAAGACTTTCTGGACTGGGAATGTAAGAGTTATTTGAGGCCAGACAGAGCACTTTTCTCCCTCTCAAATTTCCCAAATAAAGCTGGTGGTTTTCTATCCTATTGTTCCTGGTTGCTGACTACTCTTCTTATGAAGTCAGAGTAAGAGGATTCGCTTATTAATGTTCTGCCAGGCCTTGAACAATGAAGCCAGGCACTTCATTCTGGGAGGGGTGTAAAGGACGGTATGTACTTTGGAATGCCAGTTTCTGATAGAGGATAAAGGAAAGCATGTTTCATTAAACAATAGGCTATCTCTCTCTAAATCATACTTTTATGTATTTGAGATAATGGGATTATTCTAATTTTAGTCAGAAGTCCAAATAGTTACTTAACTCGGCAGATGGTTACTATCATTCTCTGAAACAAAAAAACTGATATCCCTTGTCAAAAAGTAAATGCTCTGTGGAGAGGATTCAAAGAAAAAATCGCAATATCTGTGGAATGATTAATTATTTTTATCAATATGCCCTAACATCAAAGAGGATTCCATACTCATCCCTGAGAATGCCACGTGAACTCTATAATTGTTAAATTTTGCTCCAGGGATGAAAAATTTAAATAGTTTTACTACTGAGTAATTTATTTACCATGTGTGGTAGAATGATTTCCAGTGGCTGTTGGGAATTATCTGTTTGCAACACCGATTGCAGAAAAAGGCTTTCAACTGCTAATGCAGCAAAACAGATGAGGTGGCTCCCCTCACTGGGAGTGTTGGCTCTACTTGAGGAGTGATACATGGGTAGGTAACTAGCAAAGGATATATTAAAGCATTCATGTAATTCCTGACATTCCTAGGAAAGTAAGATGCCTTTATCATGGTTTTTATAAAGAAACTTCCAATAAATAAAAACGGAGACTATAGGAGAAACAATTACTGAAATTTGAGTTTCAAAATATTTATTTTATTATTATTAACCAATGCAGTAAGTCTGGGCAATATTACTAAAGAGTGAGAAAATACAAACTTCATAACATTCAAAACAAGATTAAAGCTCAGAATTAACCTCCTAGAAGGCATAGGATGTCATGTAATAAATGTGTCCCAAATGCAGTATTGTCCCTGCATGTTTCACTGACTTCAGCAATATCAGTGATACAGAGAAAATTCTGTTGATATGCTTAAGAAGCTGTTGGGTCCTTATATAAATCAATAAGTGTAATTGTTATGAGTTAAATTTATATTTTAAATCCTGGTCCTTGTACCTTAGAATGTGACCTTATTTGGAAATAGGGTTATCATAGATGTAATTCATTGAGTTAACATGAGATTATTAGGGTGGGCTCTAATCCAATATGATTGGTGTTGTTATTAAAGGGAAAAATTATTAAAGAGACGTGGATATAGGGAGAATGCCATATGAAGATGAAGGCAAAGATTGGAGTGATGGTTTTATAAGCCAAGGAATTTCAAATAGTGCCAACAAACTATCAAAAATGAGGGGAGAGACATGGTAAAGATTCGCCCTTATGGCTTTTCCAAGGAGACAACCCTGCCAATATCTCGATCTCAGATGTCTAGCCTCCAGAACTGTGAGACACAAATTTTTGTTGTTCAAATTTCTCAGTTTGTGTACTTTGTTGTGGTAGCTCTAGCAAACTAAAATAGAGATGCAAATATCTTACTTGCATTTTTATGAATGGTTGAGCTTATGGCCTAAGGAACTGAGTATAAGGATTTTATGCAACTTTCCAAGAGATAGCGAATGAATGACTCTTAAAGTTCTATTTTTAACATATATTTTACTTATATATATAGCTGACTATTGTGCTACTTTACTGTAAATTTTATGGAAATATAACACACATCAAGAAAGAGCAGAAATCATAAGTGTATAGCAGAATGAATTTTGAATAAGTGAATATATATACTCATGCTGTCCATTTCTTAATCAAGAAACACATTAGGAGAACTCAGCACTCTCATTTTCATTGTTGTAAAATATATGTAACATAATATTTATCATTTTTAATGACTCCACTTTTTTCTGAGACATGGTCTCACTCTGTTACCTGGGCTGGAGTGTAGTGGTATCATCATATAGTTCACTGCAACCTCAAACTCCTGGTCTCAAGTGATTTCTCCCACCTTGGCCTCCCAAAGTGCTGGGATTACAGACGTAAGCCACTACACCTGGCCTCATTTTAATCTTTCATAAGTGTACAATTCAGTGTAATTAATACATTCATAATATGGTGTAACCATCACCACTCTCTACTATGAAAACTTTTTCATCATTTCCATCTGTACACATTAAATAATAACTCCTCCTTCTTCCCCTCTCTAGGCTCTGGAAAACTCTCTTCTACTTTCTGTCTCTGTGAAATTGCTGAGTGAACACAGCAAAGGACTATTTTATATTTTTTATAAATTACATATATGCATACACAACTATATATCCAAATATATATTATATACAAGAGAATATTATATATATGTATACACACATGTACACACACAAAAAAATTTAGTTATCCACCTATCTCCCCATCTACCTATCTACCTGACTCCATGAGAGTCCACATCAATACCAATTCAACATCACAGGATTCATTCTAATTTTCTTCCTTTCCATAGCTGGAACTTTCCTTTCTAACAATGAAAAACCTGACTCTTGTTCTCCTCAATATACATATTGTGCTAATGACATGTAAATATAACCAGCTCTTCATTCCTGTTAGTGTTACCCATACACAAATACCTTTTTTACTTAACTCATTCTCTGACACCCAGCTCTAAGCACCCCTTCATGCAGACACTGTTGACAATGCTCAAGCTCTGACACGCCCTGGTGGGCTGACATGGCTGGGTAGTTATAGCTCGTAAAATGCTATCCAGTTGTATTTTTCAGCAATAATACAGGATGATATAATTTGTCTAGGAATGTGGCCTTAAATAACATTTGCCCAGGCTTTTCATTTTGCTGATGAGAAACTTCTGACAGAATCACAGTGTAATTTCACCGCAACAGCTGGCCCTTTGGCAGTATTGCAGTGTCCAAACCTGCTGTAGTATTCCTCAATGAAATCTATGTTCACGGAAGTCTGGCTCTTAGAAGTAAATGGCCGAGAAAATTGTTACCCCAGTTTTTGGAGGAATTAACAACACTGGAATCTTATTGGGGCTACCTAAGAAGTCTATAATGATTTATAAAGCACAATTCTCTAGGTCAAACTATAACCAAACTCCTAACAGCACTGTTGGTTGGTTACCTGTGTTAGGGTTCTGTTCAGAGAAATAGAACGAAGAGAAAATATAGGAAGAGATTTATTATGAGAACTGGCTAATGTAATTAAGGAAGTGAGAGGTCTCATGATCTGCTGTCTGTAAACTTGAGACTCAGGAAAGCTGGTGGTATAATTTAGTCTGAGTTTGAATCTGAGAACCTGGGGTACCAATGGCATAAATCCCAGTCCAAGGGCAGGTGAAGACTGTTGTCCCAGCTCAAGCAGGAAGACAGGAAGCAAAAAGGGGTGAATCTGTTTTTCCTTTGCCTTTAGTTCTACTCAGGCCTTCAAAGGATTGGATGATTCTGAAACACATTGGGGAGGGCAACTACTTTACTGAATTCACTAATTCAAATACTAATCTCATCTGGAAATACCCTCACAGATATACCCAGAAATAATTAATCTGGACATCCCTCACCCAGTCAAGTTGACATGTAGAATTTACCATCATATTACTTTTTTTAAAAAAGAAATAATGTGAATAAAACTATTTAGTCCAACAAATTGATTTGCTTATAAAATCTACTCTATATTAAACTAAAGCTTATAAAGGTTTACATTTTAAACAAAATGTAATATTTTCTTTAGATAGATAAAACCAGGAAACACTTGTAATTGCTATGGAACATTTATTTATGCAAATTACATACTCTGATCAATGGGTGTGTCAAACATAAAGCTACTCCATTTCTGGAATTATCTTAGTCGGAGGCATGAGGTTAATAGTAATTTACTCTCAGAAACATATTTACTGTTGATAAAAGATTTCATTTAGAAAAACACTCCATATTCATTGAAGTCATCAGGTGAAAAAAATAGGTCATCACATTGGAAAATGTAGTTTTTATTAAAATATGCTGGCATTACAAAATAATCTATGAATTTCATCATGTATTTTGAGTTCTATTCTTCAATCAAATTAGACTTCCAGAATGCTACAATTTGGGGTGGGTAGCTTCAGATATATCTTCACTGAAACATTTTATTGGTAGTCACTAGGGTTTTAACAAGGGTTGGTAAAAATTGACTTTCTTAAGACTGCTTTAATTTACATAAAATTCTTTAAAGTGCTGATTTTTTGTCTTTAGAAATTATTCAATTACTCTTGTGGAAAAACTCACGCAATTATTCTATTTGTAAATGCAGTACTGATACAATTTTCTTTCTCTTAAGCAGATACTATCACATCTTTTTTGAGATAAGAATTACTGGGTTTCTTTTTTGCCTGGGCTTCTAGAAAGTTCAAACTAAGCTTCTTGCTAAATCACATCAATTATATATTGGCTACTACTTTCTCCTATACAGTTTTAATTTCTTTCTTTCTTCGATTCATACATATATTCTTTATTCTGATCTTACAGAAGTGGAATTTTTTAAGTGTAGAAAATACACACTAGCATTGTCAAACTATGTAGGCTCCCAAAGATGACTACTACTTAGTGGATGTATAATTGAAGGCATTTTGGTAGTTTCAACTATGCAGTATCTTCAGCAGCCATAACAAATACTCAAATAACAGTAGCTTAAACAATCTAGAATTTATTCCTCACTCCTATAATCGTTTAAGCATAAGGAATCCAGAACTAGTACTGTAATTACATAAGGACCAAATTCTTTCTATCTCATTGGTATACCTGTACCTTGTACTTTGCCAGAGGTGTGCAGGTAAACAGGCTATCAGAGAACAAATGGTCAAGATGGCTCACCAGCAAGTCCACATGTCAGCCAGAGGAAAGGGTCCTTTCTCTTATGAGTGTGACTAATTACATGCTTATGCCTAGCAGATAGGTAGCCTAGGAAATGTAGTCATTAGTCTGTCTAGCTGATTATGTGTTTATCTAAAAACTAGGGGTTTAGTTCTTGTGGAAAAAAATGGAGACAAGGCATTGGTGAACAATGGTAGATTTTGTCACAGATATATATTAAAAAAATCAGTGACAAATTATAATCATGACTGTAAGAATGAAAATCATTACTAAAATGAAGGAAGTTTACGTGAGTTAGTTAATATATGATAGCTGTCAATTTGAAATGAGTTTTCCATTTCAACTAACAATGAATTGAATAATAACCAAAGTGCCTCATTAGTAACAGGCAAAGAACAATGCAATGCTAATTAAAAAAAATGACAACAATGACTGAGATGTTTCAGCAGTTAAATATGATCTTTGTACTAATCCATTATCATTACACATTTTTCAGAAGGTGCTCTGATTGGAGTTTTTAAAGGCTTATTAAAAATTACATATTAATGGAATGACTTAAGAAAAAAAATTAAACATTGAGAAGTCTTTCCCACTCTCCAGCTGTTTATTACTGAAAACAAAACAACAGTGACAGTTTGAGAATTTTATATTTCTAAGAGTTCAGATGATAGAATGAGTAATCTATGAGAGGTTGTCTATAATCGCAGTTGAACAACTGGGCTGGGTTTGTTTATAAAGAAAAATAAATGAAGGTCCATGACAACCAGTACATTTTACATAAGATTTTTGGAGTTCAAATTAGAAGTATATTTATATTACAGGATTGTGCTCTTCAGACCCACAAATCAAAATACCATCTCTATGCTAATCAGTGATACACCCTTTCCAGCACGCTACACCACATACTTCCTGTATAACACCATTTATTAGTCCTCCTGACCTTTTGTCACATGTTAAACTATAACCTAAAAGGGTAGTTGCATTGATCTTCTTTCCTTGGCAAATTGTCACATGATTCTCAATCACATCAGGTATTTGTTAATTTATATCTTTCAATTCTTTTACCATTTTTTTAGAAAATCCCAGAAGAGGAAACATTTTGTAACATTTTTCTCACTTTCTCTTGTTGAGTAAATTAAAGAAAACCAAAACTCTTGTTCCTAATATAAAGGATTGATCCTAGAATAACTTTTGTGTGTACAAATCTGTTTTTTCATGTGTGTGATTTTCTATATTCTTAGTTATTTTATCATTCTATTATTTTTCTATTCTGTGTCTCTGAGTCACCAAAGGCTGTGGCTACCATTTTTAAATCACTCTCCTAGTTTCATTTCATTATTATTTGTCTGGTATAGTGCTCTCCCCACTCCCCACCTTATCTATGTAATATTTCTTTTAAGTGTGTGTCTGATAGAGTGTGAATCTTTAAGAGGACTTCTAAAGACCATAGACATAGAATCAGAAGATAAAGCTTTAGGTCCTGCCTTACTCTTTTCTGTGATCTCAGCAAATCAGCTGACTTCTCTGAGTTTCTCCATCTGCAAAATGGGGATACTAATACCTGCCTTAATGATTTGAAGGGCTTATTTTAAGGATTAATTATTTTATTTTAAAGGACCATCTTAATCAGTATTCTGTTCAAAACTGTGAATGGAATTGAGACTATATTTGATATCTCTGATCTCTCTCATCACATTTTTGAATACATGGAAATAAGGTGTAGTAAAATAGTCTCACCATAAAATTTTTAAAAATCCCTTAGTTGTAGTATAGTAAGACATTGGGACTAGAATATTTATTCTCGAAAATATTATTACAGGGGAAAATACTCTAACAACCGCAACAATAATGCATAATACTTATTGAACAGACTTAGATGAAAATCACAGTTTTAAGTGCTTTACAAATACTCATATCAACTCATTTAATCCTCATAAGAAACCTATGGGGAAGGTATTAAATGGTAAAACAGAAATATTTGTTGAGAGTTTAAGACAGATGCTGCCAATGCTCACTCTCAGTTTAAATTCAGCCTAAATTCAATGCCTGAACTAATTCTTGTCCAACATATGTTTATTATTAATACTTCTCTTTGTAGCTTTAGCACTTATTGAGAATCATATCATGGTCATACCCATTGGCTTAATTTCTTTCTTTCTTTCTCCATTCCCTCCCCTCCCCTCCCTTCCCCTCCGCTTCCCTCCCCTTTCCTTCCCTTTCCTTCCCTTCCCTAATGAAATGAATAACAATGAAAGTGCCTCATTAGTAACAGGAAAAGAACTTATCTTCCCTTTCCCTTTCCCTTCCCTTCTCCCTTCCCTTCCCTTCCCTTCCCTTCCCCCTTCCCTTCCCTTCCCTTCCCTTCCCTTGTAAATAGTATTGAGTTCTTGATTTGATTCTCAGCTTGGCTGTTATTAGTGTATAGAAATGCTACTGATTTGTGTACATTAATTTTGTAACCTGAGACTTTTCTGAATTGATTTATCCATTCAGGAGTCTTTTGGAGGAGTCTTTAGGGTTTTCTAGATATAAAAATCATATCTTCAGCAAACAGGGATAGTTTGAGCTCCTCTTTTCTGATTTGGATGCCATCTATTTCTTTCTTTTGCCTGATTGCTCTGGCTAGGACTTCCAGTACTATGTTGAATAGCTGTGGTGACAGTGGTCACTCTTATCTTGTTCCAGTTTTTAGGGGAAATGCTTTCAACTCTTCCCTATTCAGTATAACGGTGGCTGTGGGTTTGTCATATGTGGCTTGTATTATTTTGAGGTATATTCCATTGCTTGTGTTATACCAGTTTCACTTTTATTATTCTTTACCTGATATAGCTTCTGTTCTACCTGTAGTTTCCATGTAGTATTTTTTTTAAGTGTGTGTCTGATAGATTTTGTAAGAGGATTTTTTTTAAATTCAATGTGAGAATCTCTGTTTTATTGGATGATATAATCAAGTTACATGTGTTGTAATTACTAATTTTTATTTCCCACTTGTTGGTGTTTTCTCTTAACACCAGGCATTTCTTTGCCTTTTTTCTTTCTCCTTTTGTACCTCCTGTTTGCTCACATTTAGTTTTGTATTTAACTTTCAATCATTTTAACCATGATGTGACAAAAACCTGTTTTATTGGAATTTATCCTGCTATAACTTGTACCGCTTCTTGAAATATTTATCAGTTTCTTTTTCAAATTTGAGATAATTTTTTATTCAAATATTATCTCTGCCCCTCCCATTCTTCATCTCTTCTCCTTTATGGACTCTAAACATCAATTGGTTGACCCTTTCACCATGATTTGTATATCTTTATACATTTTTCTTTATATTCCATCCTTTTACCTATTTGTGTTTCAGATTGTATTTTTTTCTGAGCCACCTTCCCATTCACTGTTTCTCTTATCAGATTTGTCCAATCTTTTAGAAAACCTATGTACTAAGTGCTTAATTTCAGTCATCTTTAGTTTTCAATTCTAGAATTACCATTTGATTCTTTTACATAGTTTTTAGTTCTTGGCCAAAATGCTTCATTTTGTAATTTAATGTTTGTGCATATTAATCTCTGTTATTTTAAAATTATTTTCTCCAGATTCCAAATCTGGATCTCCAGTGGACCTTCTATTAGCTGATTTTTTTCTTCATTTTCTTCTGTCAATTCTTTCTTTATTTATTTGTTTGTTTGCATGCTGCCTATTTTCTATCAAGTATCATATGTTGTACATAAAAAATGTTAGATAGGATTTTCGATCAAATCGTTTTCTCTAAAGAGGATTTTCCTTTTCCTTCTGGTAGGCAATTAAGTTGTAGCTGGTTCAGCTTAATCCAATTAGACTTTTAGTTGATTCAAAGGCGTTTTTTGGTCTGTAAGAGCTAGTTTATTTCTAGCTCATGTTTACTCCGAAGGTATATCCCTTTGGGGATAGAAGCTGAATACTCAGGCTTTGTAATAGGACACCTCTTTCTTGGTTGGTTCTGTGATCCAATTTTTATCTTTAGCATTTTGGGACTGCCAAATGCTTTTTTTTCCCCCCAGCTTCAGTTGTGCTTTTTGTTCTTCCTCTTACATTTTCAGACACTGCTCTACAAGTAATAAATGCCTTTATGGGAACATTTAATCCTTCTCACCCCAACCTCAAATATTCTATTGTCCATTAATCCTCTCAGACTTTCTACACTTTTTCCTTTTTTCTTTTGGACGGGAGTAGGAAGAGTAGGAAATTTCAGCCACTGTTCTCTTGTTACACTGCAGAAAGCTAAACACTTTGAGGCCTAGCTAACCTTATATTTCTCTAAGCCTTTCTGTTTGACTACTCAGAAAACATGGTGTTAAGTGGTAGCTCTCTATAAGACTGCATTTTCTTGAGCAATTTGGGAGGCTAGGCTGTAATTTTTCCTGCTCTAGATCTTCTAACTCTCTGAGGGATAGACCTATGCATAAGGGTTTCCATTGTGCTATTTAACCCTCAGAGCTTAGCCTAGCATTTAAGTCATTTGGCTTCTTCTCCGAGACTCATCAGTGGCTAAACTTTGGTCTTTCTGATTTTTCTCTTCCTTTCTCCCTTGTCCAAATCTTACCACTTTGGGATCAAGAAACAACTCTTATCTCCCTATTTGTTCTTTTCACTGTATGGATTATGGGTTAAATGTATGTTTTTTGTGTCTGCACATGCTTTCACTCTTGATATTTAAAGTCAAGCTTTTGAAGTACTAAATAAAAAAACCTTTTTTCTCTCAAACATCTGCTTTATGAATTGGAATAGAGAACTTTCAAAATTATAGTCTCTGTTATAATTTTATAAAAGTCAACTTATAAATAATTTGACTCTTACTTTTTCACCCCCTCTTAAAGGCAGTATAAATAAAAACATTCCTTGAAATTTGGATGATTCAAAAAAGTAAGATTAAGATTACTCTTCAATTAAGTGGAATTCTACTAGTGTCCTAAGACAAATATTATAGCTGTAGTGACACCAATATGTCAGTCATTTATTGGGCCCTTGCTATGTTTCTTAAATATCCAAACTGTTTTGTGAATCTGCACAATTTCCTAACAACCTTGTGAAGTTAAGATAATTACAAGTGAAAAAAAATGAATGCTTGAAGAGGGCAAGTAACTTGTCCAACTCACTGGTAAGTGGTAGTTTTGGGATGTGAGATTACATCTCTCTGATGCCCAAGGTGTGTTTTTAGTGTATATGCTACGCATGAAGTTTTAGTTAATTAGGACTTATTTTAGTCCTATCAGTATAATAGTGGGAGTATGAAGTGTCACCTAGGAAAAAGAACTCAATTTATAGAATACTGATATTCAAAGGAAATTTTATTTTACTCTTGATAAAGTGTTTTATAAGCTATTGTAATATTTTATTTTCTTTTTCCTACGTGTATCTATTTTATTTTCTAGATTGGAAGTTTCTAAAGATAGGAATTTCTTTTTTTTCATATTTGTTCCTATATTTATTATGCTAAATCCTAGACAAATTCTTAAAGACTATTCATTTCTTCTTTTGTTCTAAAAATAATTTTAGATCATGTTTATCAATTAATTTCTTTGTAGTTTTATTATTCAATAGGTCTTTTTGGTGTTTGATGTTTTTTAAATTAAACTTTTCATTAAAAAAAATGCAAACCTAAAGAAAAATTGCAATATAATGATAACTGACTACATACACCCTTCACCTAGATTCATTTATTGTTAATATTTTGCCACGTTGCTTTATGTCTCTCAAGACATGTTAATATGGACATTCTTATTATTATTTTCTTTTTTTAAATTGTATGACCTGCATAAGAGTAAGCTGCAAGAGATCATGACGTTCACCTTCAAATACTTAAGTGTGTATCTCCTAAGAACAAGGAAATTTTCTTGTAAAATCACAATACAGTTAACGAACTCAGAAATTTTATTTTGATAGATACTAATTATTATCTGACTGATATCTAAATTTCAACCATTTTTTCCTAATTACTGTCTTTTATATAATAATAAGCAACATTATTTCCCCAATCAGGATCATTAATTACATTTGTCATGTTTCTTTAATTGTCTTTATTTTGATGATAGCTCTTCATATTTTTACTGATTTTGATGATATTCATAGTTTTGAAGAGGCTACCTTAATTGTGTGGTTGTGTCTGACTTCTTACACCAGAAAATACATTGTTCAGGTACTTAATGATGACAAAAATTTTTGTAAAAGGAAAATTAGGACTTTAAATGTTATAATTATAGGTAAAAACTATGTGCAATGTTTATAGAAGTTAATGAAACATGAATATAAATTTGTATTATACTTTAAATAGCAAGTATCAGAGAATATCTCAATTACAGATTATGATAGGAAAGAGAAGACAAAGCCCAAGAGAATACTGAGAGTCAAAGGAAGGAATGTCAGACAACAAGGGAAAAGTTTAAAGTTTTTTTCACAATTTTACCTGTGACCAGCTCTGATAGTTACCATGGCCCATTTGAAGTAAGGGTGCCATTTTTTTTCCCCCATTCTTTTTGCAGACCAGGGTAGTGAGATTTACCTCTAGACAATGATCGAGGAGATTTTCAATTAATGTTCTTTCAGGAAGCAAGTTTATCTCATGCTAAGCTAGTAGGGTATAGAAATAAAAGTATAAAAATATAAATTTAGGAACTGAATTTGAATAAATGCCTGAGTGGTAAGGGGAAGAACATTGGAATCAGATAGACTTGGAGATAATAACAATAATGGTATTAATAACAACAGCTGTTTATTGAACAATGACTATGATCACTGTGCTAACATTATCTTATATAATTCTTACAACAACTCAATGTGGGTTTCATTGCACCTATTTTATAGTGCAAGGAAACTGAGGTTTAGAGAGGTGGTCAATTATCTAGCATCACTGCTATCCAGGTAGTAAGGAAGAGAGTCAGGTCTTATCCCCAAAGAATACTCCTTACCACTAGGTTAATATTGTAGTCTCCATTATGTTATTTTTCATATCTTTGAGGCTCAATTTTCTCATTTTTAAAATGTAAATAACAGTCTTACAGCCTAAAAATATCATTTGCAAACTGACTGGCTCGTAATAGCCATAAAATACATTACTTACTTCTTTGTAGTCATAACCTAGACTTCCAGTTGTCAGTATATTGCTAGATAATTTTAACAGTCAAATATACTTAACTGTAATGGATGTTTAAATATTAGAAATAATGATCTGAAAAAAATTCCCAGGATAAAATCTCTATAACATAATTTATCAGAGAATAAAATTGGAATATGTATTCAGTACTTGATGTTACCTAATTTTGCCCAGGTCTCTTTTTGTTTCTATATCCTCAGGAGAATAATTTGAACTTCCCTTTGAACTTAGATTTTTTTTTTTTTTGGTCATGTATTTTTAGGTCCTTTAATTAACAGGAAAAAATTAGCACCATTCTCTTTTCTCCACAGCCTTCATTTGGTTCACATTTCCCCTTCTATCACACAACACCTAGGCAACAAAGCAAACAAGGGAAAACCTTTTGTTGTGAAAAAATTAAAATAAGAAATTATCAGTTTGAATAGATGAGGATTATCTTTTCAGAGGCATATATAACTAACAAGAAAAGCAAAAATTTCTCTTGTTTAACTTCTTCCATTTACACATGGGCTGCTTGCCTCTCTGGGAACCCTCTGTGTGTGAAGCTGGCCACAGAGTTGTCACTGGTGAGGGCATGAGGCTCTGCAGTTAACCTTTGATCTCAAGCATCTCTGCACTACACATGTTCTCTCCTCTCCTCTCCTCTCCTCTCTCTTCTCTCTTCTTCTCCTTTCTTTTTCTTTCTTTCTTTTCCTTCTTACATGAGACTATGTATTCTGTTAGGATAAATTTATTTTGCATGTTCAAAGTAAACAAAATTGCTCATTCTAGTAAAACATTCCTTAGGAGTTTCTTCCAGGGAAACCCCAAACCAGATAAAACCTTTACATAATTTTTCAGATCATGGTCTCAATACTTCTGCAAGTGATTTATTTTTCATAGTTCCTAAAATTTTGCTTGAAAATTATCTGCTTTCACTCAATAAGTCCCCATTATAATTTGTAAACAAAAACTAACAAAAAAGTGCCAGTTAAATCTGTTAGATGAAATACTAATCTGAACTAAACCATCAGCCAAATGTCTACAGAGGATTTAGTGTGTAAAGCATGGTTATGGAGCTTAGGGCATGTGGCCAGGGCATATGGAGTCATCACAAAAATCTTCTGCAATCTATGCACGAAATACAACAGTATTTCTTAATATTGTGGGGCACACTTTCTTTGACCCTTGTATATGGTTAGAAACTTTTAGTATTTCAAACCAAAGTTGGCAAAAAGAAGTCAAGAACACAGCAAGAGAATGGTTGCTGCATTTTTACAATAGGATATTGGCCCACATATTTTAGGATTGAACAAATATTTTTTTTAGTATAAGAATAAGAAAATTTAAAAAACTACATGATGAACTAAAGATTGCACATCAGGAACTTCAAAAATCAAGTGTGATGAAAAAAAGTCAATTGTGATGAATTTATAATTTCATCACACAACATATACTGCACCCCAAACAGCATTTCCTCTTCATATCCAATTTGCACCTTCCTCATAACTCCAGCTAATAAAGAAGGGTTTCCTCTCGGAAGCATTATGTAATTATGCCACAAAATGAATACCCTATCTGTAGTTAGATCACATTTTACTGACGTCTGAGGCTGGCAAGTAACCCTCTAATTATACCTATGTATTCCAGTTGCAATCAAAGCTTCTACAACCCCCTGGCTATCACAGGGCAGGTTAGTATGGCTGGATGGTACTTACTCGGGAAAAGATTGCTATTTAATGAGCAGCTACTGTGTGTCAGGCTCTGCGCTACGTAGTTCATCAACATTTCTAATTAACCTTAAAAGTTCAGTATTTTTTTTCTAGTATATATACAAGAAAATTAAAACTTGGGAAGGTAAAATAATTAGCCAAAAATACAATTATTAAATGGCAATGCTGGAATTGAAATACAAATCTCATTCCCAAATCTAAGGTATTTCTGCTATAACTTAATGCATGTAGAGGCGAGTAACAGAAATAATCACTGAGAGTGAAATATGTCGAAATGTCCTTATTTCATGCTCCAAATGTTATGACATTCATTTTTGGTAAGTTATTACATGGCAGTCATTTCTTTAATTATTATCAAGTCTTATAATATTACTACCAACTTTCTGGCATGGATGTTGAGTTTGAAAATACAGGGAGGGCAACATGTTTGGGGAAAAAGATAGTTCATTCAGTTTAAATATATTTGAATATATTAAACTTATGGTACTTGTAGGATATACAGTTTACCTTTTTTAATCCAGTGGAGAAAATTACAAGCAAGCAACAGCCAGGTGCACTGTAAGGACATTGACTTTTGACTGTAAGCTCTATGTACATATAGAAATTCTATGGTAGCCTTTTTAATGTTTTTTTTTTTTTTTTTTGGATAATAAGAGCGAATCACAGCAAAGGGATAACCTTAATCATTTTTCAAAGCTGCCAGCTGGAATCTTAACTGGAAATTCTGCAGGAAGACAATCATTGAGTGTTCATGCTTTCTGTTGTTTATGATCTAAAAAAATTGCTGGATCATTCATTCTTAAAAGATTATTACTGTAACTGTATTGTTTTAGTGGTGTGAAAGTACATTTCCTATTTCTTGTGATTTATAGCTCTGCATCCCCATGAATGGTAACCATTTTCCACAAGCAACTGTGCAATCGAAGGAAAGGGCTAAAAGATAGTTGACCTCATATCACATCTAGTAGCTTTTACCTATGTTGTCAATAATTCCCTTTCTTTGGGTAATTATTTTACTCACTTGCTTTGATATTGTTGCATAATGAGCTGACGTTTTTCCAATTATGTTTGGCATTATACAGTACAGGCAATTATCCAGAATACAGAAAATGATTCACTTAAGAAGAAAAAAAAAGGCAAAGCAAAGCACACATATGTAAAGTTATCATGTGGCTATAAATTAAATTATCAAAATTTCAAATCATAAAGATCTGGGTATTTATATTTGATGAATTTTGCGATTTACTTTGAAAATCTCTATTTAATAGTATTTTTCTTATAGTAATAAAAACGTGAACTGGAGTTGTATTTTTCTGAATTATGAGTAGGTAGAGCACAGAATCTATACAGTTCTGCAAATTCTCATTAACACTGGATTAAACAAAAGTAAACATTTTAAAAATTATATTAGAGCATGTATATAGATTGTATCTTTTTAAACCTATATTTTAATATAGCTTATATATATTATAAATACAGTTTTTAAATGTTAGAGCCTTTTAAACTCTATGTAAGAACAATTTCATCCAATTTAAAATAAATGTCTGAAATAGCTTTGACCCATTTGAACTTGAAAAATTAATGTTTCCAATTTAAATATTTTTTTTCTCTTTTTTTACCACAGCAAATACATATCTAGTCATCAACTTTTCATACTGACTCACAGCATAGTTTCCTTAACAAGTTCATCCGAAGGTCATTGATGTTTTACTTCCCAAGTATTCCAATTTCATTGACTGTTGTACATTGTAACAGAAGTTTAATGTGAGATGACGAAAATTTTGCATAAAACCACAGGCAGTTTACATGGCAGAAAATATATGTCATGTTAAATACAGTGGCTTAACATTTTCTGTGTTTTTTTCTACTCATTAATGTGAAATATCACATTTCAGATGTTATTAAGACATTCTCTTAAAAATCAAAAACTAGAGAGCAGGATATAACATATTCAAATTAAAAATGATCTGTGAATGACTTGATTGAGTTACTGTCTTAGTAGCGGAAAATCTGTGATTTATTCACTGCCACACTTCGTTAATATTCTACCATGGTAAATAAGCACAGTCCTCCTGGAATTTATCTTCAGAGATTGAAAGTACTTGGTCTTTACATTTTCTGGGTGACAGACTCCTTTCAGTTTCTGACAATGCCATTCCCATACCTAGGCACCATCTTATGTACAATGGCAAAGATTTCAGGACCACCTGAGGCTTGTAGATCATCATGATGAATATTTATGTGCCCGAATGAAAAGAACAGACATCCCCTGGGGTGCTTTCAGCTTTTGAGTCTATGAATCACACATGGGAGACCCCGCAATGTATCATATCATGGATGGTCTCGGCTACAAAAGGCAAAAGTGTTTCTCCTGCAAAATAGAAGGGCCCTGAAAGTGTTACTTTCTTCTTCATGGGATTGGTCATGTTCAGCCTCCTTCTTTCTCAACATTTATTTCTCCAGGCCAATCTTCTGAAAACATTATAGAAAAAATAGCCTGTTTATTTGCAGATGGAGTGATAGGTTTTCTTGGTTACTTAATGAAAGTGCACTTGAGTAAGAAATGAGAAGACAAGAACTCGTTTTTATATCTTCACCAAAGTTGTCCTTAACATTCTTTAAAGCAATATAAATACATTTTGGAATGATATGATGTTATATTAATTTAGTTTTATTGTTTCTGTCATTATTTTAAATGTAGTCCAGTGCCTAAATTTAAATGTCTTTATCAATTAATAAGTTATGAAGAGCAAAACTTTGGCTGATAACTACTTCCTTAAATAGATGATTGAAAAGATGATTTTGCAACTGCTAATGAAGGGCACAGAACATGACAGAGAATGTGATATTCTTCCAGCCTTCAGAGAACTTACTCCTATAGTTAAATAAGACATACATATATTAATGATTATTAAAGTATAAAACAGTAAATTCGCTACCCTCTCATCTTACTTACGAAACCCACATGTAAAGGGAGGTTGATTATTAAATGTTAATTCATTATTTGGGAAAATAACAAAGCAAATTTACATGGGAGTATATGTGTGTTTTAATATGTGAGCTACTTTACATTTGGAATCATTTATTGATTTAAAAATCAGGTAAAAATAAAATTTCAACATATTATAAAACAGTAAATGTGAGCTGTTATTAAATTTTAAATGCACTATCTATTACATCAACCCAGTACTTTCTGGGTTTTTAACTAAAGTCTATGGGTGGTCTTCGGAGGCTCTGTAAGCTCCCTGAAATTTTAATTAAAAATGTGCATACCAGTGTATACCTACATTTTTCTAGGAAAAAAGTTCTTAGCTTTCATCAACTTGTAAAAAGGATGTGTGACCCAGAAAATGTTAAGGTTTACTACATTATCTGTCCTGATTATTCAATGTAAACTTTTAAAAAACTAAAACATTGATGTGTTTATTTATTCCCAGAGAGATAGCATGAAATATTAGACTAATTAGAGTCTCTCTTTGCTGAAATGGAATTACCAAAATGTTCAGTGTAGAAAACAAATATTAGCCCATAGCAACATGAAAAGAGAAAGTTTTCCATGAACCTAATAACCCAAGAGAAGAGAAATATGACTATAAGTCAAAGATGATGAAATTCATTTAAAGTGGTGCTCTCCATGGGAAGAGCCTTATTAAAAATAAACACAATTTCACAATATTTCATGCAATCTCTATTTATATTGGAGTTAGCTTTCTGCCCACTTTAGTTAATGCTGTGCCAATTAAACAACAAATATCATCTGGGAGATATTTAAGTGTGAAATTATTGGAGATATTTAATTAGGTAGAGTTTTTTCTTTATTAGTTCTATTGAAATATACAAATGAAATTGTTTTTAAAATGTTGACATATATTTATGGTTGCCTGACATGTTATAGGACACCAAGTTAAATTTGAATTTCAGATAATGGATAATGTTTTGTATAACTATGTCCCAAATATTGCAAGGGACATGTTTATCCTAAAAATAATTGCTATTCATCTGAAATTAAATTTCAACTGTACTTTTATTTGCTAAATCTGACAACCCTCCATATATTAAATACTAAAAATAATTTCACAGGGAACAGATAACTTTATTGCATTAAATTTTAAGATGAGAAGTATAAGAAATTCCCGTGAGAGTTAATATTCTCTTATCAGAACATAAGAGTAAATGCTTCTGTCTTTTCAATTAAAAGAAAGAGTCATTACAGATTTAAATTTTAAATAAAGGAATGTATCATTATCTTTGGTAAAGGAAGAATTCAAATATCACATTTAATAGACACTCTGGATCTTTTCTATTGTAGAAAAAGATGCCCTCTAAAAATGAAAAAGATTCCAGAATTGAACTGACTGCATAGAGAAATGAAGAAATTCTGTGGTAGGCAGAATGTAGGAAACTGTGAATAAAGTATTGAAGCACTAAGCATTATTAAACATGGATTCACCATCATTATGTTTAAATTAGTAGCCATAGAACTGCCCTGATACATGTACATAGAGAAAGAGGAAAAAAATTAGAGAAAGAAAATGTTGAAGGGCACCTGAAAATAAATTGAAGAAGAAGGAAGGATAGAGGAGCAAAAGAAAACCTTGGTGGTGGGAGGGCAAGAAAAAATGAGAAATAAAATCTGGATAGTAGCGAAGATTAAACTAGCAAGTTGGATTGAGAATGTTCTTTCTACTTGGAAAAGAAAAGGAAATAAAATTCACAGAGTGTCTCGAGGTTGAAAAGCCAGTTTTGAAAGGCAGGCAGAGAATGGGGGAGGGGAAGAGGCAATATTCATGCAGATTCCAGATGGGTTGTGTAAGGTAGCAACAAAATGTGTAATCGCAAATCATGCAGTTGAGGATATAGTTGTTAGGAGGTGGGTTTTGAGTGAGTAATGTGATGAGCTGAATGTATCATACACACAGTGTTTGTTGTTGAAATAGTTTAGTATGAGTATGTGATTATTGTGGCCAATTAGTGGTTGCTATGTGTGTATACCAAATGAAATTGTTTATTGAATAACAGAATGATATGAGACTTGTCCAAATTGCATTCTTGGCTCACTCCTTTGCACCTTGTTTGGGTGAAAGAAGGAGAGAAGAAGTTTCATATCATCACATAGCACATGGAATGATAAAATGTTCAATACATATTAATGAATGAATCAATAAAAAGAAATTCAGAGATATTCACAAATATTATACTGAAGCAACTCCATTTCCTAAATAGTTAAGGAACTGGTTCTTCGGTTGGGAAGCGTAGGGGGGAGGAGAGGATAGGGAAAGGTTTGTTAAAGAATACAAAATTACAGCGACACAGGAGGAGTAAGTTCTAGAGTGTTCTATACCACTGTAGGATGACTACAGTTGACAATAATATTTACTGTTAAATAGCTAAAAGGAGACTATTGAATGTTCCTAACACAAATGATAAATGCTTGATGATGGATAGACTGATCTGATCACTACACGATATATGTTACTGAAGCATTGCTATATATCCCACAAATATGTACAGTTAGTATATGTCAATTAAAAAAATAATAAAAATAAAAAAATATTTTAGATGCTAGAAAATAACTTATTCTATTTAATAATAGAAACTAAATCAATGACTTTAGTCAGTGAAGGAAATTATTTTTTAAAAAAGAAAAGAAAAACCCTCTGCTTTTTTAAGGATATCAGTTTTAAGATTCAATGCCAATATTCATTAATGCATATATGTATAATCTCAATATATTTTCAATATAGCCAGAGCATTTTCCCAAATCAAACTCAAAGGATAAAATGTGGCAAAATCTTTTACATTCTATGTGAAATAAAAGTGTTGAACTTTGTTATAATTTAAAAAAAGAACAAAGCAGGCATTTAGGAACCCATGCTGAGATAATTACAAAGAAAATACAAATCCTTTAGAATAATACATTATGGAAGCACTCATACTACTTTGAAGACTGAGAACAAATGCCCTTCCACTCACATTCTCAGAGCTATATCCAGCTGGTTGTAACTCAGCTGGTTGTAACACATGTTCATTTAAACTAGTTGTTTTTTTTGTTGTTTCTTTTTTTTTTTT